>OW240914.1:275228432-275445202 GCA_933207985.1 Pelobates cultripes | reverse complement strand
ATAGAGGGAGTGACAGGAGGGAGCGCTCAGCGCTTCCCTCCTGTCAGCCCCTCTCCTCAGGCTGCGCCCGGGCGGTGCGGTCCGCCCTCATGGACGCACCGCCCGGGTAAAGCTGCAGCCGCCTGAGGCTCTTTACAGAGCGCTCGGGCGGCTGCAGCATGAGCGGGGCCGGCGCTCCTGGCGGCGCCCCTTCCCAAGGGGCGCCCTAGGCGGCTGCCTAGTCCGCCTTACAGGTAGCGCCGGCCCTGGCTATACCTTGCCAGCCTGGTCCCCACTGGACCCTAGGGAAGCCACCCACACTACTAGATATACACAGAAATGCAGAATAACCCTCCCCTCATACAAATAATACGAACAGCCCACACACACACACAAACATACACACAATCCCCACAAACGCAACACCTCTAACTATCCACATACATGCACACAACCTCGCATGCAGCATCTCACATACAATACCCCAAACAGCCCCCACACACTACCAAACACACAAGGTGACATTTCCATCCACACGCAATTCCACAAGCAGCCCTCATACACAGCCCACATTCATAGGTATCATACACGATACCATAAAGTACTAATGAACATATACAATATAATAGCTCCTATACGCACAAATACAACGATACAAAGCAATTACAGTAAAAATAACACAAGCAGAATACGGCAGCATACACACCTCAATTTAAAAAAATAGGACCAACACGATACGGGACATCACAATCTTATATCGGCACAGTGCTACTAAAAGGTTGCCTACCCCTGTCCTAGTTAAATATTACAAAGTATTTTTATTTATTTTTTACTTAGTATAAGTAAAGGTGTTTTGTGGGAATGCCATAAGGATAGCAAAAGAGACCCATTTACCAAACAGCTCCTTAATTTGGTACCCTTAATATTACAATTCCACAATGATACCAACTTAGGGAGTTATCTACTGAACAACTGCAAGATGCAGTCACGACACCGATTGGAATTATATTTGTCCAAATGAACTTCCGAAACGAAAGTAGTGCATAAAGTGAGAAAATTCAGGGGCCAAACTAAATTTTAGAGGAGCCCAAGTCTGTATCAAACAAGCAAGTAACACCTAGCTACTCCACAGTGTTTCCTACAAATCTGTAAAGCTATCAAGTATTTTTTACAAACACCTTTGACTTTGTTTGCAAAGAATATGCAATCCCTTTTAAGACATTCCAGATTATGAATGAAAAACTCAACTCCTGGAAATCTTGGTATAGAGCATGACACTTTATTAATATAAATATACCCACAGCATTCTTCAAAACAGAAACATGGATTCACAATTCAGTATTCATGCCACATCCTAGTTGCTTGCTCTCCTAATGCAAACAGCAAATAAAGCAAGCCATATCTATAAGCTGCATTATTCCTCTTTAAAAAGCTTTTTCAGTAAGCAATTAATCAATTGTTCCCTCAGTGGTGCTGCAGAGGTAAAGAATAAATAAATACCTACTCCTGTAGCACCTGTGTTCTAGTCAGCCTTGTCTCCTCTCTGACTCTTTGACCATGCAGCTTGCACATGTGCACAGATATATCCTATTAACTTCAAAAGTGCTGTACGTGACCACTCCACCTTGTACATTTAGGGTTCACTATAGTCACGAGAACAACTACAGCTTATTGTATTTGTTCTGGTGAGTATAATCACTCCCTTCAGGCTTTTTTGCAGTAAACACTGTCTTGATTCAATGCATCTCTATGAGGAGATGCTGATTGGCCAGGGCTGTGTTTGAATCATGCTTGACAGTCTCAGCCAATCCTATGGTGAAGCATTGTGATTGGCTCAGAAAAAAATATTACTTTACTTAAGCAAGAGTGGGCAATATTAAATCATTGTTTCTAGGGTAACTTGAGATGTGGGAGGAGTTTCACTTCCTTTACCTACTTCCTTTTAAGCACGTTTTTAGTCTTCAATGTCTTGTCTTGTATTGCTCTGCAAAATATATATATATTTTTTTTTCAACCACTCAAAAAAAAACCAAAACTGAATCTTAAAAGACTTTGTTTTACAAACTTCAGCTTTGTGTTATTCACATGGTTAGTGATACTGGATACTTTAAAAATAAAAGGAGCAAGGCGTTTAAATATGTGCAATAAAGCTACGGGTGAATTACTGCTGGAACAGGTACAGAATTTTGCAGAGGTACAATAGCAGAAAGAAACCACAGCATTTCAAATGAAAGCTTTATTCTCATTGGCTGCTTGGTCAGATTTTTAAGACGTTTATTTCAAATAGAGCAGCAACATTTTACCTCTCCTGGTACTTTATCAAGACTCAGACAGAGGCCAAGTTCTACAGCACCTAGGGGGGAGACTGAAACTCTTAAAGCAGTGTATGTCTCCAACTATTAGACTCTAAATCTGCTCTATAAAACAGGATTTCTGCTGCAATAAAAGCAAAAATAATCATGTTTCATAAATTGCACATAAATTAATATTTATCTAAATATAAAGAGTTTAAGCTGAATATGGATGATTTTATTTACAGGTTATTTATTTTTGGAACTTGTACAATATCTAAAATTAATACATAAAATCGAATAATTAAAACAATCAAGGAGACATTAACAGCTAGAATGTATACAAATGTAAAAGCTCAATAATAAATTCCCAGAAGAAGAAAGTGGACATTTTGATATATTTTGATCAAATTCCCTGTATCATTGTCAAACTCTCTACTGATTCACAATTTTGTTGCACATATATCTCAAGTAAGACATTGGAGAACGTTCTCCTTAGGCACAGTAATTCTGAGAATTCTTTAAGAATTCTCAGCCTAACATTCCATTGAATAAAAATAAGCATCATGTTTCAGATTTTATACTGTATTCCTGCAGGCACCCTTAGCAGTGGACACAGGTTTAAAACACTGCTTATTTTAAAACGGAAACAAGAATTGGTTGTTATCTAAGAGGACCAAAGACTGACCAGAAACCAAAGACTGTAGAGTCTGAACGTTTTTATGAAAAGAGGCACTTATAGCTTGTGACTTTTACTAAGAAAGGAGATTGTGAGAACATGTATAATTGGTGTACACTGTACAAGAACTTGTACAGGTACTGGGAAAAATAGCGTCCTCTTCTGACATGTCTGATTCAGGGGTTGGATTAAGATGTGATTTTTACAGGGATACATGAAACAAAAATCCTTGAACCAGGAACATACTTACGCTCTTATGGCATTTGAAGTATGTCTTTATTAAATAGTTATATTCGTGTTTCTGAATTAGAGTGTACTAAAACCAACTGTCCCTGTTTTAAGTGAATAACTATTTGCAGAAATAGCTATGAACAGGGCTGGATTAACATAGGATTTGATAGAGCTGCAGCTCCAGGCCAAGCCCATGCTCATGTGATAAGCCCATTGATTAAAAAAAAATGTAAGCACATACTCTCGCTTAAGTATCGAAACTTAAAGGACCACTATAGGCACCTAGACCACTTCAGCTCAATGAAGTGGTCTGGGTGCCAGGTCCCCCAGGTTTCAACCCTGCAGATGTAAACATAGCACCAGAGCCAAGGGAGCCCGGCGCTGGTTTAAGGAAAGTGGCTGAAGGGGTGGCCAAGGGAGGGGGCCCCAAAGGAGGGGGGCCCCAAGGGAGGGGGCTCTCCAGGAGCCTATAGTGCCAGGAAAATTGCTTTGTTTTCCTGGCACTAGAGGATCAATTTAAGAGGGATCTAGGGGAACAAAACTAGTGTGGACTGGCTAACAATGAAATCAGAAAGGTAAAGCTGACTTTGTTCACTATGCAAATACTCTTGCTGCTTCAGTCTCTCTAACACTGTGGCATGTTCCCTTTCTTCTACAGTCACTACATACACCTTTTCTCTGTCCCAGTCTGTATAACATGAGCTTCTGCCTGCTTGTAAGAAAGTAAGGAGAGGAGTGGACAAGTGAGTGCTAGGGGACAGTCCCCGAGCACATCATTAGACGCATTTATGCCAAGCACAGAATGCTGTCTGCTCAGTTGGTTAGCCTGCATAATTAGCAGGCAGTTTGACAAGCATTCAAGCAAGGCTGACCTTCTAATTCTTTGGGCAGACACGCCCACTCTTTGGGCATGTTCTCCTCTTTGGGCAGTTCTGGATACTTGATTCGCGTCAGTGGCCCACCCTTGTAACCTGCCCACCGGCATTCTGCTTTAATGGACCTGCTGTTAGGGGGTATGGATTTACGTGAAAGATAAAAGCTAGAGTTTAGCATAGGGTGTTTTCTTATTGCTATATCCTGTGAGTTTTCCTCCAGCACCACCTCTGCCAGATATTTGATACTCGGGAGGTGTGACGGTTTTAGTGTTTTCTGTTGATCCGATTCTGTAATTAGGCCCATCATAATTGTCAGCACCAGGCCCTGGCTATGAATATGACCAGCAAAATCCCAAGTGATATAAGTAGTCATTGCCCTTTTCATGTAACCCCACTTCAACAAAGTTTAAATTACTGTGCTAAACTGTTGGAGTGTCAGTTGTATTAGTTATTCAATCTGGTTGGTTTTCAGTGCTGGTATTTACAGTTACACCGCTAATCTAATCGTGCTAAAAAGCAAGTGTTAGCTGCAGCTGTGCTCCTGAACTGAAAAGGTCTATTTCACTATTTCATCAAGTTGTATGTCTTTCAACCTCTGCACTAAGTTTACATTGCCATGTCTATGATAAGCAAATAACTTGAATTTAACAGCAATGCTGACTAAGGATTTAAGGAAAGCGGTTTTGGCTTTGCTCAAATGAGAACTTAACGAGCTTTCAACATGCTGTGTGCTGCTCTAATGGCTGTCTGTGCCATGGGTAGCTTCAAATGGGCTTCCCCCATGCGCAGAAATCACATCCCTTTTATGTCTCTTTGTTAAAAACATCTTTACTTGACACGAATCTGAACAAAAGCAAAAATACAATTCCTATTTTAAATTGAAATCAAATCACATATACATGCATGTATGTTGGCATTTAAACCAGCGGTGACAGACTTAAGGAACAAGACAGATCATATATGATTTTATATGGAAGGAAGTGATCGAAAGATAGGGATGGTTTTGAGCATACTTCATCTGAGTTAGTGATACATTGTCATTTTATGTAGCATAATTAGAGATGTGTGGCAATGAATATGGCCATCTCCCATCCTTCACAGCCACTAGAGTACGAACAGAAGGCCCCAGCTCACCTACCTTTGGGCAGGAGGGGCTAATTCAGACCCCTAGGACCTGCTCATATTTGAGACAAAGCAGAAAATTGTACTCGCTGTTCAAGCTCTTGTGTCAGGCAACATGGAGGCCAAAGCCAAAATTGCCACACAGAGGCAAAAATGTTATTCTATATATGCCTTTATTTACTTGTTTTTGTGAGACACGAATAAACAAAACAGGCTTTTCACTGAAATATCTAGGCTGTTGATGAAATGTTGCTGTGGGTCTCAAAAAGACCAGCAGTTAGGTGCCGACATATATCAAGCTACAGGAATTTACCAAGTACAGGTGCTCTGCAATATTTCTTGATGGTGCAGGTGCCTTCTACTAGATGAACTCCCCAAGTCTGCCATCAAGTTACATTGCTCTTCCCTCCAGCAAACAATGATGTTATGGTTTACTGAACCGATGAGATAGCTGACTTCTTCTAACTGCACTCCTCACTTCTAACATCAAATTATATGTCTCTCTCCACTACCAAAATATAAATGTTATAGTTTACTAAATCCAGGCATCGAATTTAAAGACAGTTAACTGGTGTTTGTAACGGTATCGAGTCATGGAAAGGGTCTAGACTAGGTACCGGTTTTGCTATTATTTTACGGTCTACTACTTAGCGTAGTTATTTCCAGTTACAGCAGTTTATCGTTTCCACCATGATGGTTTTTACTTGAAAATCTGTGTTTTTCTTAATCTTTCATTCTACATTTGATAAAATGTGCAAACACAATTGTTTACATTAACATCTATCTATCTATTTAGGTTGGTGTATCTGAAAAAAAAAAAAAGGAAACTTGTAATTTATTACGGTTACTTATTTTTGTTCATATGTAAAGGTTTTTCTATTTTTTATTTATTCTCTGCGTGAAATCTGTGGCAAGCCATGCAAATAATTAGTGGGTTCTCTGCAGAATATGTTGGCACTATATAAACAATAATAATAATCATACTAATTAATGTGCTTGCCAGATTACACTTATTCTAGAGTTATCATTCTCTGCCTGATACCAACTCCCCGAGATAGTGCTTGGAGTTTGTCAGGAGTTGGTATAAACCAGATTGCTTTGAGCAAGCAAAAGGACTTGAAAATAATTTCTAATTTAGGTCTTCCTGCTTAGTAAAGAAAACAACCACACAGTTGTAATCCCTCTGTTGATCGCCCAGCTTTCTGGCATGGATAAGGGGGCATCTTCCTTGGTGGTCCAGTGTCAGGGGACCACCTGGTTTGTGTGTCTTTGCCAACATGGACCACTTTCTCTGCTCCCTGTTGTTCCATTTTTGCTCAATGAAACAGGGAACTGCCAGCATATGATGTCATTAGAGTTATACAGGTTGCAAGGTTAAATCAGCCTACTTTTTAGAATAAGTGAGCTAATGCGTGTAAAGAGTTAAAAAATTCAACCACAAGAGGCCACGTTAACTAACGGAGTGCCAGATGAAAGGGAAGACAATAACATTCCTTAGCCAGTTCAAATCATTGGTGATGATCTACATATGCTGTTTTCTGTACATTCTGAAGCCAAAAATACTGTATCTAAGCACTTTGTATGTTGGGATTTGATTTACTCAAAAAAATAAGTTTGGTTAACCAGTAATTATAAAACAGGCAACATTTTCTAATAGCTCACAGGCAAAACCATGATTATGTAAAAATCGATTTAGGCTAGGGATGCACCGAAATGAAAATTCTTGGCCGAAAACCGAAACCGACTTCCCCCCCCAAATTATTTCTGTAGGTTATGTAGTGTGTGTATGGAATAAAGTAAGGTGTGGGAAAGGGATGTAGTGTGTGTATGTAATGTAGTGTGTGTATGGAATATAGTGAGGTGTGGGAAAGAGATGTAATGTGCATGTGTGTAGGTTATATAGTGTGTGTATGGAACATGGTGTGGCGTAGTATAGAGATGTAGTGTGTAGGTTATGTAGTATGTGTATGGAATATAGTGAGGTGTGGAAAAGGGATGTAGTTTGCATGTTTGTAGGTTATATAGTGTTTGTATGGAACATGGTGTGGCGTAGTATAGAGATGCAGTGTGTAGGTTATGTAGTGTGTGTATGGAATATAGTGAGGTGTGGAAAAGGGATGTAATGTGTATGTGTATAGGTTATATAGTGTGTGTATGGAACATGGTGTGGCATAGTATAGAGATGTATTGTGTAGGTTATGTAGTGTGTGTAGGGAACACGGTGTGGTGTGGGAAAGGGATGTAGTTTGCATGTTTGTAGGTTATGTAGAGTGTGTAAGGCACATAGTGCGCGGTGGGCCAGGGATGTAGGGGGTGGGGTGTGATAGGGGTGTAGGGCACATAGTGTGGGGTGATCGGGATTTAGTATGAGTAGGACACATAGCGTAATAATAGAATAAGGATGGCAGAGTGAGGGGGTGGCAGATCGTGGGAGAGAGGGGGTGGCAGATCGTGGGAGAGAGGGGGTGACAGGTGACAAAGCATGGAAGGGAAGGGTGGACAGGTCACAGAGCATGGGAGAGAGGGAGTGACAGGTGGCAGAGTGAGGGAGTGACAGGTGGCAGAGTGAGGGAGTGACAGGTGGCAGAGTGAGGGGGTGGCAGTGAGGAAGGGGGTGACTGGTGGCAGAGTGAGGGGGTGACATGGTGAGGGAGGGGGTGCCTTTGGCAGAGTGTGGGAGGGAGGGGACGACTGGTGTCAGAGTGAGGGGTGACTGGTGACTGCGGGAGGGTGTGACTGAGTGAGGGGGTAACTGATGACAGGAAGAGAGGGGATGACTGGTGGCAGAGTGAGAGGGTGACTGGTGACAAAGTGAGGGAGTGACAGGTGGCAAAGTGAGGGGGTAGCAGTGAGGGAGGGGGTGACTGGTGGCAGAGTGAGGGGGTGACATGGTAAGGGAGGGGGTGCCTAGTGGCAGAATGTTGGAGGGAGGGGACGACTAGTGACAGAGTGAGGGGTGACTGGTGACTGAGGGAGGGTGTAACTGGTGACAGAGTGAATGAGGGAGGGGGTGACTGGTGACAGTGAGGGGGTGACTGGTGGCAGAGTGAGGGAGGGTGACTGGTGACAGAGTGAGAGAGTGACAGGTGGCAGAGTGAGGGAGTGACAGGAGGCAGTGGGTGACTGGTGGCAGAATGAGGGGGTGGCATGGTAAGGGAGGGGGTCCCTAGTGGCAGTGTGTGGGGGGGAGGGGACGACTGGTGACAGAGTGAGGGGTGACTGAGGGAGGGGGTGACTGGTGACAGAGGGAGTGGGTGACAGAGTGAGGCAGGTGGTGACTAGTGACAGAGTGACTTAGGGAGGGGGTGACTGATGGAGGTGCTGACTATGACTGAGGGAGAGGCGACTGGTGACAGTGACTGAGGGATGGGGTGACTGGTGACAGTGAGGGAGGGTGTTATGCATAACCTTTAAACTCAGAACATCATGAAATCGGCTTGAATATTACGAGGTAAAGCAACTGTATGACTGTTACAAACGTTTCTGTTATGTGTATGGGGTACATCATGCAAGTTAGGTGCGTCTGGGTTAGTTTAACGTTTGTGTAGACCCTCTGTGGGCATTGTGAGACATTAGCGTTGTACTGAACACTGTATAAGTAGCTAAGGAACGTGGTGGTTATGGCACTTGTTCTGCTTGCAGGGTGCTCATTGTTAGGAGCCAGACAGATAGGTGTAACAAAGAGGGGCATGTTGTTGAACTGCGACTTATGTGAGTGAGAAGGTGAACTTAGGCTTGTGCAGCTCATGTATCGCATATTATGTCACGCTGAGGGTAAGGTATGCGTAACTATACACTGGGTTGCACGCTAGTCCGGTTATAAAGTAGTAGGCCTATTGGTATCATTGGCCCCCTAAACTATGTAGGATGTGTAGGGTGAGTATTGCCCCTCTGTGTTATAGCCTAAATTCAAGGCAGACAGTAGTGTAATAAAAATAATAAAATATATATATTTATATATATTTATATATATATAAAAATTAAAATAAAATTTAAAAAATTAAATAAAATTAAAAGGGAAAAACATGCAGAACAGAATACAAACTACAAGGTATACCCGTTATGTTAAGAGGCCGTGGGTGGGCAAATTGAGCAGTAACTGAGTTTTTAGCCGGTCAACTCCCTGTAGAGTGACTGAGCTGTCCAGTTTTGGTCAGGCCCATGCATTGAACTCGAGTACCCTAGCTAAATGAGGTGCCTTGCCTTGAGGCACACTAGAGAACTGTGTGGCTTGTCTGTAGTGTCTATTTAAGTGGTGACTGCTGCATAGGAGTCCAGCGTTGAGCCTGTGGGGAAGAATGGTGTGATACTTGCCGAGTCCCAGGTGCATGTTGGCGAGGTGGGGAGTGTGTCCTGTGGTAGACTCTCCTGTGGTAGAGTTCTTGGCAGGGCTGCAGCATCCTGGATGTCCTGAATTTGGTGGGAATTTGCCAGTTGTAATCGATCTTATTGCGTTGGAGCAGGAAGGTGAGTGGTCGGCGCAACCTACGCCAGGCTAGGGTACCACTGGATAGGTCCGCAAAGAAAGTCAGCTCCATTGTCTCAAATTGGAGAAGTGTTTTCCCTCGTAGGGCAGTGAGGACTGCAGCTTTGTCTTTTCCGTTGCAGAATGCTAGTATGACGTCCCTTGAGGTAGTGGCTGGTGCTCCTGCAGGCTTGGAAACCTGAAAGAGGTCTGCAGGGTCGATCACTTTGGCTTGCCTGGGCAGTAATATGGTCGATAGCAGGCACCTCATGACATGTGGCAGCTCGTTCTCCGGCACTGTCTCTGAGACCCCTCTGACCTTCAGGTGGTGCCTCCGTCTGGAGTTCTCTTGGGCTGCGAAGCGGCGTTCATGCTTCTGGGCCTGCAATTGTAGGTCGTGCACTGCCTGTTGTAGCGTGGTAATGCTCTGGGCATTTGCTTGTGTAGATCCCTCCAGTGTGCCGGTGCGGCCTGTCAGGCCCTGTAGGCAGGGACGTATTAGCCGCGATGCAAACAAGACATTTGCCTTGGGCGGCTTTTTTCAGGGGGCGGCAAAAAACGCCGCCCCCAAATGCCCAGGGCAAATGCCTAGTTAGCCTCGTGGCTAACTGACATGCTGGGCTGGCGGGCGGCGCTGGCTGATGGTCGGGCGGGCGGCTGGCTGGGGAGGGAGCACTTCCCCTGAGCGTCATATTCCGGCTCCCAGCCTCACTCTGCGGCGTGCGAGGGAGCTGAGCAGACAGCTCAGAGGAAGTGCTCCTTCGCCAGCAGCCCGCCCAGCCCGGCAACCACTGGACCCCCAGGGAGATAATGAACCCCTTCCCCCCCAGCACGCCCAAAGGTAAGGAGGCGTGTGTGTGTGTCTGACTGTGTGTGTGTGTGTTTGTGTCTGACTGTGTGTGTGTGTGTCTGACTGTGTGTGTTTGTGTCTGACTGTGTGTGTGTGTCTGACTGTGTATGTGTTTGTGTCTGACTATGTGTGTGTATGTGTTTGTGTCTGACTGTGTGTGTGTTTGTGTTTGTGTCTGACTGTGTGTGTGTGTGTGTGTGTGTTTGTGTCTGACTGTGTGTGTATGTCTGACTGTGTGTGTTTGTCTGACTGTGTATGTGTGTATTTAGAAGGTGGGGCGGGGGGGAAGGTTTGGGTGGGGGTGGGGCGGGGCGAAGGGTTGGGTGGGGGTGGGGCGGGGGGAGGGGGGTGCCTGAGTTTTATCCTGCCTAGGGCAGCACAAAACCAGGATACACCACTGCCTGTAGGTCGCTTCATAGTGCCGTGACATCTCCAAGGTTGTTTCTTTGCAGGTGTGCCAGTAACGTTTTTAGGATCGCCATGGTGACCGGCTCGGAGTCTGCTCCCTTCTTGCTGTGTTTTGCCATCTGTGTTGGGGCAGGAGCAGATAGGTATTCTTCATCTGCATCCGCAGATAATTCCTCACAAAAATCAGAGCAGCCGCCATGCTGGGCACGCTGGCGCCAGGTGCTTGCCTCCACATTTCTACAATCATCTGCCCTGGGGTGGGCTTTTTTTGGTTTTACGCCCCATGTGGTCTCAGGGGTCTTTCCTGTCGTTTGGGGGGTGAAGGGGTTTAGGCCAGCCGTTAATTTCACTGGGTGAAGCTCAGAGCTACAGGTTCAGACGACCATTCACTTTGGCGTTCAGTCGACACCAGAGCCTCTTAATTAAGCTTTAGTAGATCTGGTGACTATAGTGTCCATTTAAAGATTTTGTTTGTCATTGAAAGTGTTTTGTTAGTTTACTACTTTTTTAGCTAGCTTCTAGATTCCAAGCAAATTTGTCAAGTCCCGATATATATATATATATATATATATATATATATATATATATATATATATATATATACACACACACAGATCAGCGTTGTATAAACAATACCATGATTCCTGGCCAGCCACAGTATTACTTCATTTGCTGCAAAAAATATACAGGTTGACTATTCCTGGACTAGACAACTGTCCTTGATCCCAAGCATGCATGTATAGATTGTGTTATCAACAACTTATGAAACACATCTAAAGTTCATGGGATCAAATTCCTAGTCTGTGTATGTTAGATGCATATGGTTCATCTCATGGATGAATAATTCACAAATTACAGATAAGAGTGCTTAATGAAAGAAGTAATTACTAGCATCATGACAGTATTCCAATATATTCAAACTACTTTATTTTACTTTGAATGCTACACTGTTTTCAAATTCACATGTTTTCTTTCCTTTAATCGCTTATTAAGAAGCAAAATAAAAATTATATACGAATTAAAAAGGAGTTTAACCCCTTAAGGACACAGCTTCAGAAGCTTGACTTACGCTTAATGACACAAGCAATTTTTGCATTTTCTTGCTGTTTGCGTTCAACTGCAATTTGCATCTCTCTCATTTATTGCACCGACACATATTATATACTGTTTTTTAAAGGACAGAAAGGGCTTTAATTTGATATAACATATATATATATATAAATGCTTACTTATTATAAAAAAATACAGAAAAATGCAAAAAAAATGAAAAATATTGTTTTTTTTTTACAGTTTTTGCAATAATAATGTGTGCATAATTAGTGCAGGTTAAGGAAAGTAATTAAAAATAAATTTATTTATTTGTTCTGATTTACAGAATATATAATGTGTCTGGGATTTTAAGTTTTTTTTGGTAGTTACAGGTCACAAAGCACAAGGAGTAAAATAAACTTTTAATGTGGAGCGATTTTAGAATTTGGTATGTTTGTCTTGTAAGCTTAATAGCCATAAAAGAAAACAAAATTGCCACACAAAAGTATATATTTATATAAAGTAGACATCACGGGCTATTTACCTAAGGTTGTTTTGACACTTTCTACGTAGCCATTTCACCGCCAACCTCTGCTAAATATTGGAGTAAAATTGTGTTCTTTTTGGTTTTTGGCACACAAACTTATAACAGAGAAATTCTCGTGTATATTTTGTAAAGTTGGTGTGTGCTATTCCTGTACAAAGTTTTATTTTGTGTTCAGTTACATCTGCTGAGTAAAATGACACCCCCACTGTATGTCTTTTGCACTATTTCGTGAAGTTACATTGCCATACAGGATACCTGTCCTTTTCAGTATTCACAGTAGAATTTTGAGAGATGGATTTAATGAGCCTTAGCTTCCATTTTGGGGTATTATAACAGTTTGACTGTTCAAAAAACCCCCACAAAGGCCTACCATTTGTAAAAGTAGACACTCCAGGGTATCTTATAAGGTGCATATTGTGCCTTAACATGCCCCCATTTTTTCACCAATATATGCCAAAGTATGTGGTAAAAAATAATTTTGTGCATTTTTTACATACGGATTGCATTTTTGCTGGGCGTTTTGTATATTTCATATGTGCCACTAAGTTCAAACCCCCCAAATTATGCTCAGCTAAGTTTTCTGAGTAAAATGACACCCCATATGAATGTCTTTGGCACTATTTCGTGAAGCTACAGTGCCATATAGGAGACCTGTCCTTTACAGTATTCACAGTAGAATTTTGAGAGATGGATTTAATGAGCCTTAGCTTCCATTTGGGGTATTATAACAGTTTGACTGTTCAAAAAACCCCCACAAAGGCCTACCATTTGTAAAAGTAGACACTCCAGGGTATCTCATAAGGTGCATATTGTGCCTTAACATACCCCCATTTTTTCACCAATATATGCCAAAGTATGTGGTAAAAAAATAATTTTGTGCATTTTTTACATACGGATTGCATTTTTGCTGGGCGTTTTGTATATTTCATATGTGCCACTAAGTTCAAACCTCCCAAATTATGCTCAGCTAAGTCTTTTGAGTAAAAATACACCCCCAATGAATGTCTTTGGCACTATTTTGTGAAGCTACAGTGACATATAGGAAACCAAGCCATATCCGTTTTTACCAAACTTTGAATTTTGACGCTGGGCCTATGTGCAATTTCCAAGCATCTTCGCAGGTTTTAAATTCAAACTACCCCACAAAGGCCTACCATTTCTTAAAGTAGACACCCCAGGGTGTTTCAAAAGGTATAGTTTGAACCTTAGCGTGGGATCATTTTTCCGCTAGCTTGTACCAGATGTAGTGGTAATAAGCGTTTTTTCTGCCTTTTTGACATACAAAGTGAGTTTGCACAGTATATTTTGCAAACCTTATGTGTGCTACGACTGTATAATACTTCATATGTTGCTCAGCTATGTCGGCTGAGTACAGCAATACCCCCGTATGTACCTTTGCCAGGTATGTGTGGACATCGGAGGGGCACATTTGGGACACAGCCATTCCAGTTTTTTTCAAACTTTGAATTTTTATGCTGTGCCTATGTCCCATTTTAGAGTATTTTACCAGGCTATATAATCCAAATTCCCCATAAAGCCATACCATTTCTTAAAGAAGACATCCCAGGGTATTTCAAAAGGCATATTTTGAACCTTAGCGTGGGATCATTTTTCCGCTAGCTTGTACCAGATGTAGTGGTAATAAGCGTTTTTCTGCCTTTTTGACATACAAAGTGAGTTTGCACAGTATATTTTGCAAACCTTATGTGTGCTACGACTGTATAATACTTCATATGTTGCTCAGCTATGTCGGCTGAGTACAGCAATACCCCCATATGTACCTTTGCCAGGTATATGTGGATGTTGAAGGGGCGCATTTGAGACGCAGCCATTCAGTTTTTTTCTAACTTTGAAGTTTTATGCTGTGTCCATGTTCCAATTTGGAGTAGTTTAGACGGTTGGTTATTGAAACTTCCCCACAAACACATACTATTTATTAAAGAATACACCCTGGGGTAATTCAAAAGGCATATTTTGAACCTTGGCGTGGGATAATTTTTTCTCTAGTTTGCTCCAGGTGTAGTGGTAATGAGCGTTTTTAAAATGTATTTTTTTACTTTTTATAACTTTTTTACTTTTAAAAACTAGTTTTTAAACTATTGTTTTGCTTATAAATTTTTTTTAAACTTTCCTAAACTTTCTTAAAACTTTTTTACAGATTTAACATTTTTCTAAGCTTTTTTTTTTACCGTTAACCCCTAACTAGCAGTACGCAGCAGTAACAGTAAATTCCCCATTTTCCCATAACTCCCACCCACCCCAGCTAGCAAAATATATAGTTATAAAATATTTAAATTAATTAATTAAATAAATTGAACCCCTGAGGGTTAAAAAAATAAATAAAAGTTAATCCTCAGGGGTTAAAAAAAATTAGATCACAGTATAATACTGTGATCTCTATTTGATCGCTGTAGGCAGTGATCGACTGGCAGGGAAGGGGTTAATTTTTATTTGGACTAGGTAAAGTGTGTTTTTTTTGTTTTTTTTACTTAAATGTTATTAAAACATTTTTTTAAGCTTAATTTTTAACTTTTTAAAGTTTCTTTTAAAACTTTTTTTTAACGTTAACCCCTAGTTAGCCTAATGCCAAATCCCCCAATTCCCCACTAACTTCCACCTACCCCAGCTAGCTAAATATATAATTTAAAAATAATTTAATTAATTAATTTAACCCCTGAGGGTTAAAAAAAAAAGAATTAACCCTCAGGGGTTAAAAAAAAAATCAGATCATAGTAAAATGTAATCCCTGCCAATTGATCACTGTAGTCAGTGATCAATTGGCAGGGAAGGGGTTAATTTTTTATTAAAATGGGTAAGGGGGGGGGACTTTAAATAAACTTTATTTTTTTTTACAGCAGGGGGCAGGATCAGCACTGATCCGGCTCCCTGCACTTCACACAGAACCCGGAAGTGCAGGGAGCCGGTAGGTGAGTATAGAGAGCACATGTGCTCGCTCAGACTTGCGGTCAGAGCGAGCACATGTGCTGGGCAGACTGACCGGGTGCTCCCGGTATGCCTCTAATGCAGAGGCATACCGGGAGCACCATTAACCCCGCGATCGCTGCGATAGCGGCGATCCGGGGTTAATTTTACCGCGTGACGGACTAGGTCCGTCACCCGTCGTTAAGGGTCTCCCCTCTGTGACGGACCTCGTCCGTCACCCGTCCTGAAGGGGTTAAATTGTATTAAGTTTTATTATTGTTTTAGTTGCCCCGATAGTTTCTCTTATTCATCAAATAATTTAATACAAATGGAAAAAGAGTGGTCTTTCAAGCGTTTCTGCCACAGCACCACATGAATGAGTTACAATCTCAATAGAAGATGGCACAGAGTTGGAAGTATGCACACAAAAACTATCTATAAACACATAGCACACATATAGAAATTGGAGCAAAATTGAGCAGGTGCATGATCTCTTCACCAAACCTGCGTCATTAGCGGTACTGTCCCCCCCGTGCAAAATGAGTATTTCAGAAAGATAAAAGCTCTATGAAATACTTATACAGGCTGTGTTGGAATTTTACCGAACAGACTACTTAGTCTCAGTATTTTTCCTATGCCTGACACTGGGTGGAACTGTGTCAATCCCCCAGTCGTGCAGAGATATTAGCTGTATCTGTATTTGGAGGATCCCAAAGTCTCACAGGATCCTCTATAGACCTCAATGCTGTACTCTTGAGGACCATCCAGTAAAAAAAAAAAAAAAAAAGTGGTGGTGCCCATGATGGACAGGTTCAGGTAAGCAAATCTCACTGTTTCCTGCCCCCCACCCCGGCCACCGGACCCCCAGTGGCAATGTCACTGTGTTTTGTGCTTAGAGAGTCCCTTTAATTGCTTATTATCATGATTTTCAGCGATTATATAGCGCCAACATATTCTGCAGCACCTTAAGATATGTAAGCTACATTAGAATATTTTTTTAGAATCTGTGCAACTTATATTAAAATATTAAAGAAAATGTGCTACCAAAATCGAGAAAAACTAAAATTGAATTCCAGAAATCAAATTTTAAAAAATGATCAACAAAGACAGGAGCTCAACAAGCAGGAAGGAGTACATTGGGACACATGAAATATGCAGTTACATAAAATAAAAATACATCCACCCAAAAATATTGTGATCAGTAGAATATTCTAAAGGTTTAGTGAAGTATACATCATCAGATAATATCACATTATCATCATGATGATCAAGCAAAGCAAAGAAACTTTTTTTTTTCTTCCAAAGTTGTATTCCTAACACTATAGTGTGCCTCTGCCTCGGTTGACCCCTTTCATCAATGGGTTAAAAAAAACTTTCACTTACCTGATTCCAATGCTAGATGATGTGAGGAACCTAATGTGCTTGTGCATTAGGCCTTCTTCATAGAAAAGCATTGAACACGCCGGACATCCTCGTGCATAGGGTGAGAACGCCCAGCGTCATTGCAATGAGTCATACTCTATAAAACTGCAAGAAGCGCCTCCAGTGGCAGTCTTAACACTGCAATATTAACATTGTAGTTTCTATAAAACTGCAATATTTTACATTGCTGGGTTAAGGGAACAGGGACACTTCACCCAGAACAGTTCAGTGAGATGAAGTGATCTGGGTGCCTATAGTGTCACTTTAGGAGTTAAAAATGTCAACGATTCACAAAATACTGATTGATGCCCAACTCCTGAAACCAAGCCAAGTTAAAGAGACACTATAGTCACCAAAACAACTACAGCGTATTGAATTTGTTCTGGTGAGTAGAATCATTACCTTCAGGCTTTTTGCTGTAAACACTGTCTTTTCAGAGAAAATGCAGTGTTTACATTACAGCCTAGTGATAACTTCATTGGCCACTCCTCGGATAGCTGTTAGAGATCCTTCCTGGGTCATGGCTTCCTAAAATGCATCCAAACATTCAGTGTCTCCTCCCTCTGCATGTAGAAACTGAACTTTCCTCATAGAGATGCATTGATTCAATTAATCTCTATGAGGAGATGCTGATTGGCCAGGGCTGTGTTTGAATCATGCTGGCTCCGCCCCTGATCTGCCTCTTTGTCAGTCTCAGCCAGTCCTATGGGGAAGCAATGCGATTGATTCAGGCTACTACTTCTGATGATGTCAGCAGGCAGTGGGCAGGTCAAAAGGAAACAGTGACAAAGCAAGCAGCTCCAGACTTGAATACTAGTAAGATTTTACTATATTTAGGGAGGCATGAGGGGACCAAGGTGGTTAGATGGTGGTTTTAACCCTATAGGGTCAGGAATACATGTTTGTGTTCCTGACCATATAGTGCTCCTTTAATTGCTCATGTTGGGGCTTATCATAACAGGTGCTGTGATGTCTCAACAGAAACATACATTTAGCGAAAAAGACAGATGGTATTTGTGGCATTTTAAAATCCAAGATCCCCTGCTGTGGAAAGCAGAGTTAACTGTTGGTTATGTTTGAGAGACTAACTGCTAAAGATAAAATGGTATAGATCATGGAATGGATCATATACTAAAGTTCTTTACATTTCCCCCCAAACCATGTTAAGAATTCTTTTTGAATGTTTAAAATTACTATGGAAACAAAGCAAATACAATAAATAATACATTTTAATTAATAAGAAAACATAATAAAATTAAAGTTTTGTATCTTTTTAATGAAAATAATTTTACTACACAAGTCATATATCATTCCGTGTGCATGGTCATAATCATTCACTCACATCCTCTGTGGGTCTTTTGTCAGTGACAAAATATCAAACAGCATCATGAATCATACTTCAGTCTTTTCCTATACAAAGTTTCTTCAGACACAAAAACTAAATCAGAAATGTAGTTTTAACCAGAGCTATACTTTCTTTCCAACCCCCTCCTCTGGAATGTGATTACAATTCTCCTACCTAGTTAATGCTTAGCAATTTTGCAGTTCCTACTGAAGTCCATAATCTTCAACTATTTGCACTGATTGCTGTGGTGAAAAAGAAAAACTCAAGAACAATACCTGCTTATTGCTCGACTGTAGGGTTAGAGCTGCAAGATAGCATTACTGTGTTGAGTGCTTCTTTCGTTGGATGTGAATTCAGCTTTCATTTTCACAAGTGCTTCAATACTATTCACCCATTTCTTTTTTGCCCCCCTTTGGGAGCTTTGAAAGTGCGACAAATCATTACAAGAAAAACAAGATACTAAACAGATTTGGTTAAAAAGGATTAGGCCTTGGTTCTGAATGCTTGTCATAGCTAGCTTGTTGATTTGGAGAACTCTTACAATACACAACATAAAGCAGGCTTGAAGGATTACAGGAGAAATTGCAAGGGCATGCTTTGTAAACTAACAGCAAGCAGCCCTTTGTTACGTAGGGGGTGGATTATATTGTAGTGCTGGGCAAACAGACTTTACCAATCCCTTCTTATAAAAGAATGGCCAGAGTTTACAGTTTCAAATATGTAAGAATTTTTATAAAAATAAAGTTCTCTTCTGCTAAACTAACAGGAAAAGGGTATGGGGTTTTCATACAATCTGTATGAGATCTGCAGGTCTCAGCATTGATTTACATTAATTATAATATTTTTTTAGGAAGCCTACTAGGGTTTGCTCTAATAAAAAGAACACATAAAATCAAATGTAAAAAAGTGATAAAAGAACATGAAATACATAGTAATGGCAAATGGAAAAGTGTATGTTTGGGCCCTGAGGTGGAGGACTTGGAGAGTAGGGTGGGCCTGTGCTCCACTCCACATTTTGGAGGTTGATGGGAGACTGCAGGTGAGGAGTCCGGTTCCAGAGTTTCAACACTCTGATATACCTCACCTGCAAAAGCGAATTAAATGCAGGTGCTGTTGAGTGCTCCCCTGCCAAGAAGATGATCAGATTTTGTTTTGCTTCCTGTGAGGTGTAAAAGGAGCAGTTGAAAGAAACTGAAAGAGAAAGGTGAATGAATATGTCTGTTGTGAAATGGACAAGCCATCCAACCCAGTCAAATTACAAGATTGTTAAGTTAGTGCTCAGAAGAGCAAGGATTTTGTTTTGTTTTATTTTGTTATAGTTTGCTGCACCTTGTTGAATTCTGGAGCCACAATAAAAAGACCAATTCATTTTATATTATTCAGCATGTGAAGTGTCTCTGAAGCTTGACAAGACTGTGTGTGAAACCCAGAAGGTATCAAAGGAAAGCTGTATTTTCGTCACAATATGTAATTTTATAGTGTGTGTGTGTGTGTGTGTGTGTGTATATTTCCCCATCTTGATCTCAAATAGGCTAAATAAAGCCAAACATTATAAATGTATTCATGCAAGTACAAATTCTTCCAAGTTTAATTTGTCATGCACTTATCTTGCCCTCCCTCACCATAACAGAAGAGAAATAATTGCCTCTTATAGCTTTAAAGCACATAACACTTCTACAGCATAACCTTCTACAATTGTACAGAAGAGATGGTAAAGTGGTTCTCACGTCGCTTTTGAATTTTATCATCTATCTCAACGTCTCTAATGTCAGTGTAGGCATGGGTTGTGGGGCGGGTTCTATAATACTTTAGATGTTTTCGTTTCAACATCGTTTACTTGGAGCAAGTAAAATGGACACTGTCATATCTATACAGGTGCATCTTTGTTGCGTTGTGAAGCTCAGCTTGCATCTTCAATTGTCTCCACCGCAAAAGAGGAAGAGCACTCTGCACAAAACACAATTATGGCAGATTTTTACAGGAAACCAGAACAGCTGTCAACTTTACACGTGACTAGCACACACCCCTCAACCAGCCAACTACATAACAGCATCAGGACATCTACTCGGTATGTCTGTATATGCAGTTGAGGTTTTCAGGAATCTGCCTTGTCTTGCTAGAAAGAGCTGAAGCGTTATCACTGTGTTCAGAAATCCAACACATAAGGGGACAATCCAGGCATGCATGATGCTTTCAAGAAAACAAATGAAACTATTGCCTCCTTCTTACATTTGCTCCCCCCTCCTTTCAGCATTGTAATACTATGTTTGTTTTGTCCAAGGCACTGCAGTAAACACAGTGAAAGGTGTGTGCCTTTTCAACCAGGCAAGCCAGGCTTTTCCAAACAGACCTAAATTAGAGCAACCCCACACATGCCTAATTCAGTACAGGTACTGTCCAAAAAAACAAAAACAAAAAAAAAACAGTACAGGTACAAAAAAAAAAAGAAAAATGATAAAATATCAGCCACCACTGCTTTCACAGGACCCCACATTTAAAAAATATTCATGCAGCCCCTCATAATATCTTTTGAACTACAATCCAATCTAACGTAAAAACGTGTATGCAGTAACATAAGAATAGGGAAGCGCATAGAATACAGAACCGTGCAACAAAATGATCTGCCAACTGTGTCTGCATATACATAATCGCAGGAGAGCCAGGGGCTATACCAAAATAAACAACATAAAAGGTTTGTGTGTATGCACATCTGCAAATTGTTATTGGAATTTATATAGCGCCAGCATATACACCAGCACTTTACAATTATTTAAACTGGATATTTAGAGGGGAAAAAATGCCCTGCTTAAACAACCTTAAAATCTATGAGGATTTGAGAAAGGCAGAAAGATATATTTTTGGGTATCTTGCCCAAGGACACTTACTGGTGAGGTGGTCTCTGTGGGATTCATATCTGGTTTTCACAGTTCTAAGACCTTAGAAACTGATCTAACCAGCCAACATAAAACAATTTAGTAGATATTCCCACAAATAAAACACGTTTATGTTTTTTTTGTTTCATTAGGGGTAGATCTAAAGCATGCAAAAACTGCATATCCCTAGTCTGCTGCCTTTGCAAGCCATCCCCTTCTAAACCCGCCCAGACTCTCTGTTGCTGTCCAATCACATACTTCCTAGTGCACCTCAATGAGAAGTCTTTCCATGGCAGGTGTTCTGAGCAATCGTCTGTTTCCTGAGTTTAGCTCCAGAGAGCAAAACAACCAGGATGCAACTGTGCTGAGTGTCTGACAGTTCTGCACTTTTTGTAAAATGAAATAAGAAGACATACTCTTCACACATAGCACTTCAGCAAGCTAAAGTGCTTTAGGTGTTTGGAGTACAACTGGCTTTAAAATTTGGACTATTACTTTAAAAGAACACACATCAAAGCTAGAAATGCATAACACCAGACCCGATACATGCAGCTGTTTTCGAAATCCTGCTTTACAAATATTGCACATACATTGTATATAAAAAAATTGCCTTATTTTCTTGTGCAGGAAGTATTAATTGCACGAACATGTCAAAACAATGTCAATGATTGTATTATATATTTTTTTCAGCATGATATAGTGATTATAAAATGCATTATCATCTTTCCCTTATATGTTTTGTTTTGAAGTGTTTCATGGGTTGGGTTGTATTTTACTTGGCTCATATTTTGTTAGGTCAGACTTGATTAGAAATAGGATGTAATAATAAAAAATGATGAAGATTCTCCTCTGGGATAATGAGGTCACGTAATTTAATACTTACTCTCTGCGATAGACTTTCCTTTACGGTTTTCTCTTTTTTATTTTTCTTACCACAAACTGAGTCTTAATAGCTTGTTTATCTTTCTCGTTCCCTGGATTCAATGTTAAGATTAATTCAATGGCTCCAATGTTATGGTGATTTTGAATCTTTCATCAGTGATGTATTTGTTTATGTATGTAAAGTCTCACCTTGCATCAGTTTGCTAGATAAAACAAATAAACCATTATGAGAGGAACACTACAGCATTAGAAATATGCCACAATTTAACCAATATTTGGCGGTTAGCATTCTCTGAAACTGCAATGTTTTACACTGCAGGGTTAAAGGGACAGGCACACCACACATAGATCACTTTAATGAGATAAACATCTGGATGCCTGTAGTGTCCCTTTAATGCAGTGTTCCCAACCCAGTCCTCAAGGCACACCTACCAGTCCAGGATTTAGGGATTACCCAGTTGTGTCTAAGGTGTTTTTACAAAGAAGAAAAAAAACACCTTAGACACAACTGGGTAATCCCTAAATCCTGGACTGGTAGGTGTGCCTTGAGGACTGGGTTGGGAAACACTGCTTTAATGTATGGTTTATGAAAATACAGTACATGTTTTGGTTTACATAGACCATTATGGAATAAAACATTGTTGTGCATAATTTCATTAGTAAGGAGTCTGAGAATGCAACGAGAAGCATTTCTGAGCCCAAGCCAATCAGCAAGACATTTACCAAAGGTAAAATATCACTATATTCAAAAGCAGACTTTAAGAATTATGTATCATACACAAAAATAGATTTGAAAGACAAATTACATCAAGCCTGGGAACAGCCAGTATATGTGTGCCAGTTATCTGAAACTACCAAAGGTATATCCAGCACATTCGGGAAGTCCTATAGCCCATACTGCGTAAAAGATTAATGTACATCTCTTCCTATGGAATGTGAAGGACTAAGGGTATTCATGTAAAGGTATTTGGTTACTAACAAAGTCAATCTATTTACAATCCTCAAACTGCTTTATATCTCCAAAGTTTGCAGAAAAACACAACACACAGTTGGCGATGTCCTCCTAGAAGCACTCTGAACAGATGTAGAGGAAATGACCTGACCTATTTGTTAAGAATGGCTGCAATAGTTACGTCCCCTGTAACAAACTTGAAATAAAGAACATTTTAAATTTATATTCATATGTTGTGATACAATATTTCCTACACTCTGTATATTCATAGAAAAAAGGCACATACCAGTAGTAGGCTCCAAACATTGCTTAGAGAAATGTCTTGTTTATCTCAGGGAGTTCAAGGTGATTCAGTGTTCCAGACATTTTCCTGATGCCAAGATTCTACGAACCACTGCAGTGGCCAGATTTAGATTTTTAATTTAACACTGGTTCTAATGACCTATTGCATTGTCATTTTCACATACCTAGTCGTTAACTCACATTGTATCGCCCTGAGATGACTGAGTATATGAGATTTTTTTTTAGATTTTTTTTTTTTAATGAGTAATGAGTTTTTGGTCATCTTTTGTATATTCTTCCTAGTGTTATGGAGATTTTGAAAGTATAGTTATTTCAGTTTAGTAATGTAGCAGACATGTTAAAATGTCATGCCATAATAATGGATATATGAATAAACTGATAAATCAAAATATCAATAAGTTATTTATGGTACGAGGTCATTGAGAAGTGACTTAAAAGGACCATGATATATATATATATATATATATATCGGTGTATAAGGGATGTAAATGATGAACCATCTGTAACACACAACAGGGAAGTCCTTGAATGCTCTGCTAATGCAATTTGTATGAAATTTAGCTTTGAACCCATCTAGACATCGCTCTATACAGAAGGTACAAACCCTTTAAGCAGCCTAATGAGACAACCTGATAGTAAGAGAATGAGCTAATTACTATATAGAATATATAGCAAAAATGTTTTTGGATCAACAGCAGCATTAACCCCTTAAGGACACATGACGGGTGACATGTCATGATTCCCTTTTATCCCAGAAGTTTGGTCCTTAAGGGGTTAAAGGCCATGATTTAACTAATGTATCATTTTAAAAGGATTCTGCTTCAATTAAGTATCCTTAAAATGTGTGTGTATATATATATATATATTTTTTTTTTTTTTTATAGATTTGTGTATGTCTACCCTCAAAATTGCTAGTGGGTATAATTGTTTTTTCTTTGGTGCTTGAAGTATTGGAAGTGCGTCAATAGGTTCATTTACATGGTTGTTCATTAAAGTGAGAATTCAAGGTGAATTTATCATTTAAGGTCAAAATAGCCAAACTGGAAAACCTTGTCTAAGTCAGTTATGCTTTTGGTTCAACTACTCTGGCCTTAAATTTGAAATTCACTTTGAATTCTTACTTTTTTAAAAGTAATATTTTTAGCCTGTACATGAGCTCGCTAACAAAAAGGTGTTGACCAACTCTTTATAAAAAAGGTTTATAGAAACTGAAAAAGAAAAAGGTAAAAAAAAACAAAAAAAAAAAACCCCAGCATATATTTATATACAAGAAGTACAAAACTATTTCGCCACGGTTACTAGAAATCTGTGCATCTATGATTATTCTGGCTCTACGAGTGTGAGGATGTCTGTGCTAGATACAAGGACCATACATCATTTTTCAAAGTAATCAGTGTCATCTATGTATTACTAATGAATAAAACTGAACCCAATAGCTAATCAGGAGGAGGCAGGCTGAAAGCTAGCTGGATAAGAGCCATGTGTGGGTGTGGTGAAGTGTAGGTGTAATATAGTGGAGTGGTAAAGAAAGGAATAAGGGCTGGACTATATATATAGGCAGGCATTTTGCCTCCTGACTTCAGCCATCTTAAAATAAAGGCTTGGCAACAGCTTCCCACCCAGCCTCCCTTGTTGATGTTTGCTATATGTTGCTAACTCTTTTTCTTGTCGCAGCTGGTGGGTATGGTCCTTGCCAATCCGGGTTGAAGCAAGAGTACAGGGGAAGAAGGAAGGTTGGGGCTGATCCCTCCCCTAACCTCTGGTAAATGGTTAGACATTCGGACGTGCCCACTGAGCAAAGGCCGGCTAGTGGTTGGCATGGTGGTAAGTTGAGGCCAAGTGGTGGTTAGGATGAGGGGGAGGGCAGGCACCCAGGAGTACACGTGTTTGGTGCTGGAATGGGTTGGCAAGGATGAGTTTGCGGTTTAATTATATTTCATGTTGATATTGTTAGTAAATGGTTATTTATTGGTTGAATTTATATTTCTTAATTTATAAATGAAAACTGTTGCCTGTTTTATGCCACAAATACGTCTCAGGTTTTATTGGGGGAGAATGGTTAGTAAAGAAGGTTGGTCGCACTACACAGTAACCACTACCTGCACACATGCAATTTCAATGCTGATAGTGCTGAATAAGTTAAACTTTATGCACTTTCAATACATAACAGTACAGGCAGTAAGCAAGATCAGGCGGAAGTATTATTTGGGAAATGAAATGTGCTACAAGGTTTATACAAGTTTTATTTACAAACCACTGTAAATAATAAAACTACATAACATGGCTCTGTATATGTAAATTTGAGAATAATGTCTGGCATACCATATTAGACATAACATGTCATGCTGTGAATGAACCGATTTGTGTAATGATCTTTTCACTGTAAAACATACATTTGTAAATATATAAATTGGCCTAATATGACATTGTCCAGTTTAAATACATTAAAAGAACACCATGGCATTATGGATTCAAACATGCATTCCTAAAGTTATAGTGTCCTAGTTCCTAATAGAATTCAGAGCCGCCACCTTTAAACTATTAAAAAAAAAAAAAAAAAAAGAAGAAATGAAAAAAATAAATCAATGGATTATTTTCATAGCCAAGACTCATTTTGTCTGGAGGTGATCTGGAGGCCTTGCTTGCTTGTTCATACAAATCAATGCTTTTCTCATAGAGAAGCATTGGAGATTATATGTCCATGCGCATTCAATCAAATGCTTCACACAGAGGCACTGTAACTAATGCTTCACTAATTTGATTTTGTTCAACGTCCTACCACTAGAGCTGTGTTTTACCCTTCAATCAAAATATAGCCGCATCTACTATGTGACAATGTTTTAGATTGCAGGGTTAAAAATAAAAGGGACACTGCTTCCAGACCACTTCATTGAGATTATTTATATAACTAATTATGGGCTAATGCATATTTTCGTTCATTTTAAATCTTAGGCCTCACAGATATTCACGTGAAATTCTCTGTGTGCATGAAACAATGCAGACTAGTTTGAAAATGGCAGATATACAATTGCATTAATATAATGTGCTAGCCATTTGAGAAGTAAATGTATAAATTAGATGAAACTGAAACTTTATTTGTCAGCAGCATTCAACTGATTCTTTGTTATCTAAATTCAAGTATGCAATGCTCACAGACTCAACTTTCTGTGATTATCAATGATAAATGACAATGAAAAAAGGCACTGGAAGTCTGGTTCAACAGCATTATATAAATTGACAGTATAGATTTAGTGTCTAGAAATCATTCATTCATTTGGAGGCTAGTATGAATTAGTTTGTAAATCTGTTTTCTAATATATTTAATGCTATTTTTTTACTTGCATTTTGATTGCTGTGCTTTTAAAAAAAAAAAAGACCAGAGCACATAATTAAAATATATCACTCTTATTGAAAGAAAGAACTGAATAAAAAAATATTTAAAAAATCAATTAAAAAAAAGAACCGACAACTATTTCTCATGGACAGTTAGTAAGTCAAGCTGCACAGTCTCTTTTTGTGATCACATACAGAGCGGAAATGAAAAAACAAGAAAAAAAAATAAAAGTCATTTTTCTAACCCTTAGTGCAAGTCACAAGGCACTGTCTTGCCTGGTGCCAATTGGCAGAGTTCCCATATACAGTAACTTGTTTACTGCTCTGAAATGATATTTAGGGAGGAAAATATGTCAGCCTTCTTCGCAGATCTCTGATCCCAGTTTACAGGGAAAAATGCAATCCACAGGAATCTTCTTGAGAGCAGAAACAAGGCGTTACTGTACAACTCTGCCTTTCATTTGAAATGTAAGAAGATGATGAATTCAGCATACAGCATTTCCATTACGCTACCCATCTAACTGGATATACTGTATTATTAATAATAATAATTTAAAAAAATCAACTTTATTACGCCAGGACTGGGCTTGTCCTGACTCCAGAATGCAACAGCAAATATTCTGGAAAAGATTCTATCCAGAGATAGGCTTACATTGCACAGCACTGTATATCCTACATGATTGTGAAAGAATATATTAATCCTTCTTATGGAAATTTCCACTTGGCTCTGATTTTTTTTCTCTTAAATAACGATGACATGCTAAGATGTTTTAAACCATAAAATGAAATGTGAATAGTGTTGCTATGTTCTCAAATTCCCATGTTAATAAAGCTTTTTTTTTTATTAGCAAACTTGAATATTTGGCCTTATAGACATGTCACAACTTAACCAACTTATTAAATATGAGAAGCCAAAAAGATTCCAGCCACAGGAATCAAAGTGAGTAATCGTTGTTACGATAGTGAACCGTCATCTAATCGGCTAAACGTGTGAGCACCCAAAAGTTTCTGGACCTGTGTTCTGAATTTTGACTTGTTTTGAAGAGGTTTGTTGCTGTAGTTGTGAAATACTCAGACCAGCTATGACTGAATATTGCTCTAGTGGAATGTTTGTAAAACACTGATCTTTAATCATTTTAGCATAACAAGGTTCAATAAACACAGTTATTTTGGGTACACAGGTTGTTTGATAGCAATATATCCCTGCTATCTGCTGTTCAAGACCCATACAGCCCATATATATAGGTAGAAAATAGTGAAAAGCGCTCCAGGGACTTCATATAAGGTGAAAAAAACAACTTAGCTTTATTCAGCAACTGCCTGAAGTGATCAACGTTTCAGCTCACACCAGGACCGGTGCAAGGACTTCTGTCTACACAGGCGAAAACACATTTTGCTGCCCCCAAAATCTATCTTCACCTGTCTGTCTAATATTCCCACTCTTACCAATTCTTTTGCCCCTTTTGTGCATCTTACCACCTTTTTCTCTTGTTTTCCCTTTTTGTATATTGTATTCCGTTTGGCATTTTTTCAATGTGTTTTGTGTCTTCATCCTGCTTTTCTTTACCCTCTTGCGTCACACACTCACTCGCTCATACGCACACAAACACTGATCATTACACACACACTGGCTCTAACACACACACACATTAACTCTTACAAACACACACACACACTAACTCTTACACATACACACACACACAGACTTACTATTTCTTATAGTTGCTAAACAGAGGTCCTGCTGCACTGTTGTAGCTTTCCTCCTCTCTCCACAGCAGTTGACCGCCAGGATATGATGTCACGTATCCCAGTGGCCTGTATCTCCTCACTGCTCCAACACCTTCCCTCAGTGGCTGCACGTTTCCAAGCCAGCTGATTAGATTGCTGCAGAAATTGACCGGTGGGAGCAGAGTTCTCTGTGCTCCCGCCAGTCACTCTGACATTTTTGTGCCCCTCGGGTCCGTGCGCCCTAAGGCAGCCGCTTGTGCCGCCTTATGGTAGCGCTGGCTCTGGCTCACACATGGAGCTTTCGTCAGGATATACATACATACACCGTATATACTCGAGTATAAGCAGAGCACATTTTTTGTGCTGAAAAAGCCCCACTCGGCTTTTACTCGAGTCAATGTATTATAGCAATGTAAGTTATGGCAACTTACATTGCCATAATACAGACCAGGACCGCCGGGCTCTTTACAAGCCCGGCGGTCCTGTTGGGGGCCGGCAGCAAGTGCTTACTTACCTTTGCAGCAGCTCCGGTCATCTCCCCAGTGTAAATCTTGCGAGACCTGTGGCCGTCTGAGCGTTGCCACGGGTTACCATGGCAACGCTCCGCGAGGCACATAGACCGTGAGATTTACACTGGGGAGATGACCGGAGCTGCTGCAAAGGTAAGTAAGCACTTGCTGCCGCCTTCCCCCCCTTCCCCGCCCCTGGGTTTTCTTAAGCATCTTCTCTTGCCTAGAGATGAGAACAAACCAGGAACCTCAAGTATAAATCTGAGAATATTGGTGTACATTGCCTGGTTGAATTAAAACATAAAAGATAAAGGCTGTTTTGAAGGATGTATTTTTTTATGAGCATTCTTAGTTAAAAGAAGAGGTTTGGTTTTCCTATGCATAAGTGACCGGTTGGACTAGTGATTTCTTAAAAGGGTAGTTGTTGCCCCCAACATTGTCTGGGGTTTTAGTTCTCATTCACTCAATGTCTGACATTGACAACCACTCAGCTTGCCAGAAACAATATCAGGCAGGGTGCCGAGGGAGTTACTGTGAAAAAGAAAATTATACATTAAAACAATAAATCTGGAACGGTTTACTGCAACTGTAGAATTTTTGTTATTGTGTGATTTCACTAAAAAGGTTTGTTTAGTGATTAAACACCTTAGTGTTATCAATGTTTCTCAAAGTATAGATATACAGAGGTATTCACCAAAGTAGAAATGGTTCTGAATGAAATGAAATCTCAAAGTGAATTTCATTATTTACACACACACACACATTCTGCATTCATTATATACACACACTACACAAACACACACTCTGCATTCATTATATATACACACACACAGTGCATTCATTATATACATACACACACTACACAAACACGCACTGCATTCATTATATACACACACACACACACACTACACTCATTAAATACACACGCACACACACTACACAAACACACACTGCATTCATTATATACACACGCACTACATTCATTAAATACACACACACTACACAAACACACACTGCATTCATTATATACACACACACACTACACAAACACTGCATTCATTATATACACATGCACTACATTCATTAAATACACACACACTACACAAACACACACACTGCATTCATTATATAAACACACACTACACAAACACACACACTGCATTCATTATATATACACACTGTAAATAAATATTCAATTAATGTAATTTTATTGGGATCTAATTTTATTTAGAAATTTACCAGTAGCTGCTGCATTTCTCACACTAGGCTTATACTCGAGTCAATAAGTTTTCCCATTTTTTTGTGGTAAAATTAGGGGCCTCGGCTTATATTCGGGTCGGCTTATACTCTAGTATATACGGTACATAAAAAACATAATAAATAACCTACAAAATACACAATCCAACGCACACGCTCATTCACTAAACATTGGGGGTTTAGTTACAGTTTATGATTATACAGGCTATTAGGATAGGACCTGCCAAGAAGGGGTACGCTGATGTTGTGGCAGGCTCATGCAAATTCTGATCATATAATGTAACTTAACCCCCATTATTTTGCCTAGTTGAGGTGTTTTTAAATAGAACGATTACAATCTGTGAGCTTTGAAATCGCTGTTTAGTGAATGAGCGAGTGCTCTGGATTGTGTATTTTGTATGTTGTATAAATTGGCCCCAGCAGCACCATATAATATATGCATGTTCAGGTGTGTGCAGCCCTAGCCATCTTTGGTTTCACATATATATTGTGTTATAGGGATATAAGTCAATTCTTTTGCATGGGTTCACATACATGTGTGAGTGTGACCAATATCAGTGGTTATATGTATTTACGTGGGATGGACCACTCACGGTATATACTCGAGTATAAGACAAGTTTTTCTGCACATTTTTTGTGCTGAAAAAGCACCACTCGTTTTATACTCGAGTCAAGGTCTGTATTATGGCAACTTACATTGCCATAATACAGACCAGGACCGCCAGGCTCATTACAAGCCCGGCAGTCCTGTTGGGGGCTGGCAGCGAGCTGTTACTTACCTCCCTTCACCTCCGTGCAGCCCCTCCGTTCAGCTCACAGTGTAAGTCTCGCGACACCCGTGGCCGTCAGAGCGTTGCCACGGGTTACAGTGGCAACGCTCCGCGCGGCACGCAGACCACGAGACTTACACTGTGAGCTGAACGAAGGAGCTGCACAGAGGTGAAGGGAGCTGGCAGGAGCTGCTGTAAAGGTAAGTACAGCTTGCTGCCAGCCCCCACTGCACAGCCCATCCATTGGACCACCAGGGATTCACATAGCCCCCCTCCATGGCCAGGCAACAAGCAGGGAGGGGGGACAAAAAAAAATATTAAAAAATATTAAAATAATTATAATAATATTAAACAAATATATAATAAAAATGCCCTCACCCCACCCAGTTTACACACACTACACAAACACACACACTCTGCATCATATACACACAGAGTGTGTGTTTGTATGAGTGTGTGTGTGTGTGTATATAATGAATGAGGTGTGTGTATATATAATGCACACACTGCATTCATTATATACACACACACTGCCTTCATTATATACACACACTACACACAAACACACACACACAGTAAATAAATATTCAATTAATGTAATTTTATTGGGATCTAATTTTATTTAGAAATTTACCAGTAGCTGCTGCATTTCCCACCCGTGTCTTATACTCGAGTCAATAAATTTTCCCATTTTTTTGTGGTAAAATTAGGGGCCTTGACTTATATTTAGGTCGTCTTATACTCGAGTATATACGTGTACATATTCTCAGCATTGCTTGCAGTTAGTTAGGGAGGTAATTTTTTATTTGCTATGCAGCCTGTTTGTGTGTGATGTGACTGGGCTGTTTGTGTGTAATGGAGGGACATATGTTAACTGCCATAATGACAAGGAATGTGCTAGTGTGTGTGTGTATATAAACATAGAATGTGACGGCAGATAAGAACCATTCGGCCCATCTAGTCTGCCCAATTGTCTAAATACTTTCATTAGTCCCTGGCCTTATCTTATAGTTAGGATAGCCTTATGCCTATCCCACGCATGTTTAAACTCCTTTACTGTGTTAACCTCTACCACTTCAGCTGGAAGGCTATTCCATGTATCCACTACCCTCTCAGTAAAGTAATACTTCCTGATATTTTTAAACCTTTGTCCCTCTAATTTAAGACTATGTCCTCTTGTTGTGGTAGTTTTTCTTCTTTTAAATATAGTCTCCACCTTTACTGTGTTGATTCCCTTTATGTATTTAAATGCTTCTATCATATCCCCCCGTCTCGACTTTCCTCCAAGCTATACATGTTTAGATCCTTTAACCTTTCCTGGTAAGTTTTATCCCGCAATCCATGGACCAGTTTAGTAGCCCTTCTCTGAACCCTCTCTAAGGTATCAATATCCTTCTGAAGATACGGTCTCCAGTACTGTGTACAATACTCCAAGTTAGGTCTCACCAGTGTTCTGTACAATGGTATGAGCACTTCCCTCTTTCTACTGCTAATACCTCTCCCTATACAACCAAGCATTCTGCTAGCATTTCCTGCTGCTCTATTACATTGTCTGCCTACCTTTAAGTCATCAGAAATAATCACCTCTAAATCCCTTTCCTCATATGTTGAGGTTAGGACTCTATCAAATATTCTGTACTTTGCCCTTGGGTTTTTACATCCAATATGCATTATCTTGCACTTATCCACATTAAATGTCAGTTGCCACTATTCTGACCATTTTTCTAGTTTACCTAAATCATTTGCCATTTGGCTTATCCCTCCTGGAACATCAACCCTGTTACATATCTTAGTATCATCAGCAAAAAAGACATACCTTACTATCAAGACCTTCTGCAATATCACTAATAAAAATATTAAAGGACCACTCTAGGCACCCAGACCACTTCAGCTTAATGAAGTGGTCTGGGTCCAAATCAACTAGGGTTAACCATTTTTTCATAAACATAGCAGTTTCAGAAACTGCTATGTTTATGAATGGGTTAAGCCTTCCCCCTAATCCTCTAGTGGCTGTCTCATTGACAGCCACTAGAGGCGCTTGCGTGCTTCTCACTGTGATTTTCACAGTGAGAGCACGCCAGCGTCCATAGGAAAGCATTATGAATGCTTTCCTATGTGACCGGCTGAATGCGCGCGCAGCTCTTGCCGCGCGTGCGCATTCAGCTGACTGGGCGGAACAGAGGAGGAGAGGAGACAGAGAGCTCCCCGCCCAGTGCTGGAAAAAGGTAAGTTTTAACCCCTTTCCCCCTTCCAGAGCCGGGCGGGAGGGGGACCCTGAGGGTGGGGGCACCCTCAGGGCACTATAGTGCCAGGAAAACGAGTATGTTTTCCTGGCACTATAGTGGTCCTTTAAAGAGAATGGGTCCAAGTACAGATCCCTGAGGTACCCACTGGTGACAAGTACAAGCTTCGAATATACTCCATTGACTACAACCCTCTGTTGCCTGTCACTCAGCCACTGCCTTACCCATTCAACAATATTGGAATCTAAACTTAAAGATTGCAGTTTATTGATAAGTCTTCCATGTGCAACAGTGTCAAAAGCCTTACTGAAATCTAGGTAAGCAATGTCTACTGCACCACCCTGATCTATAATTTTAGTTACCCAATCAAAAAAATCAATAAGATTAGTTTGGCATGATCTCCCTGAAGTAAATCCATGTTGTCTCTGATCTTGAAATATATATATACACATATACATACACATACATACATACACACACACACACACACACATGCTCATAAACCCATATACATAATGCATATTTCTCTTCTGCATAGAGTAGAGTAGGGATGCCAAAAAGATACACCCTCCAAACATTCTAGAACTACAACTCCCACAATGCTTTGCCAGCCTTAATGCATGGGGTCTTCCATTAGGACCCTATAGGCTTGATTTATGGGAATTACTTTTGTTTTTTTTTAATGGCCTTTAATCAACATAGTTAAAGTTGCTGAAGGAATGGTGAAAAGTAAGACTATCAGAAAACAAATCATGCCTGACTCTACCCTAACCTGAACTTTGCTGGCATTCTTGTGAGCTCAGGATTGGGGAAAAAAAAACATTACTTGATTAGCTCTGTGTGTAGTTCTGTTCATGGACAAACACTGTATAACATGTAGCTATAGGGATATTTTAAACTGGTACCCAACACAAAGTGTGTGTTAAACGTAACTTAAATACATTCCTCACACCAATCAAAGCTTTAAAGGACCACTCTAGGCACCCAGACCACTTCAGCTTAATGAAGTGGTCTGGGTGCCTGGTCCAGCTAGGGTTAACCCATTTTTTTATAAACATAGCAGTTTCAGAGAAACTGCTATGTTTATGAATGGGTTAAACCTTCCCCCAAATCCTCTAGTGGCTGTCTCATTGACAGCCGCTAGAGGCGCTTGCGTGATTCTCACTGTGAAAATCACAGTGAGAGCACGCAAGCGTCCATAGGAAAGCATTGATAATGCTTTCCTATGCGACCGGCTGAATGCGCGCGCAGCTCTTGCCGCGCGTGCGCATTCAGCCGACGGGGAGGAGGAGGATCGGAGGAGGAGAGCTCCCCGCCCAGTGCTGGAAAAATATACGTTTTAACCCTTTTCCCCTTTCCAGAGCCGGGCGGGAGGGGGATCCTGAGGGTGGGGGCACCCTCAGGGCACTCTAGTGCCAGGAAAACGAGTATGTTTCCTGGCACTATAGTGGTCCTTTAATAGTTTTTACTAGGAAGATGGATTGGGAGAAGTGACCGCTATCCTTTAAACTTTATTTTCTTTTTATAAGAATACATATTTCATGCACTTTTAATATAATATGAATTTTTCATTATGACATCTATTCAAATAAAAGACATGTTTGCATTATGCGAAGTACAGAACCAGCTTGTATATTTCACTAGTGGATACAATGTTGCAGAGGGCAGTTTAAAGGAACACTTTAGTGTTGCAAAAAAAAAAAAAAATTGGATTCCTAACACTATTGTGTCCCTCTACACCTGGTCTGGGTGCATATCTATAGTGTCCCTTTAACTGTTTCCCTCCACTATATGTATACTTACATTAACATACAACATCGCTTTGCTGAGTAAAACTGAATTGAGCCCATAAAACACAATCTCCCTCTTACTAGTCATTACCTTTGAGAGATACAAATCGATCTGCCAAGGGCTCCATTCTATCACTTTGAATCTCTGCATTGGCACTGTAAATGATACCTTCTCTCCAACCTTCCACCCACCACACACATTTGTAAGTCATACTTCGCAACTACATTCTAGTTAGGGGGGTGGGGATAGGGGGAGAGCTGCATGAATACATTACATGGATTATCTGCAGGCTGGAGTATCAACTTGAAATGTCCTGCATAGTACACATGCTTAGTGTAACTGTACTTACTGTACACTTACTGTACATTAAAACTTCTGTGTCATTTTTAGGAAGTTTTGTTCTGTAAGTCATCAGGTTCCTTAAAAAATATGTTAAACTTACTATATGTAGTAGAAATGGTATTTCTGCTTCTATTGTTTTTCAGACCCTGTTTGCATTTTTATCAACTAAATATATTTTGTATTGTTATTTAAAATAAAAATTATGTGGCATTGTAAAATACGAGGACTAACAGACAGTAAAAAGACAAGTTGGATGCACAGGAACAGAGGGTGTAGAGGGCTCTACTCAAACAAGCTTACATTCTAGAGGGAGTGGGGTAAAGTGGCACAAGAGGTTAAAGAAGGATTTATTTCATGTATGGGAAAAAGTAGGTTAGTAGAATAGTTTACAGTGAAGGGTTAGCTTATTGGATGACACAGTTGCAAGAGAAGAAGCAGGGTGGGTTACAGGGGTGCAGGGAGGTAGAGCTATTAGTAGTTTAATTGATTTGCTTTCATAAAGAAGTGAGTTTTTAATGATTTTTTGAAGGAACTGAGACTGGGCAGAGAGCAGGGAAATTAATTCTACAGTGATGGCACAGCCCTGTGGAAGTCTTGAAGGCAGAAGTATGAGTACAAACAGGTAATAGATGCAAATCTTTGGCAGAGCGTAGAGCCCTGGACAAGAGATACTCGTGTATCAGTGAGGATAGGTAGTTAGATTTGTAAGCAAGCAACAGAACTATTATTTGTGCCCTATCTGTTACGGGAAGCCAGTATAAGGGCTTACAGAGAGGGGAGGCATGTGAGGTGCAGGCAGAGAGGAAGATGAGCCTCACCACCACATTCTTTATATTTTGTAATGGATGAATTAATAAATGAAAATTCAAAATAACACTTCACAGAATTGTAAATTGTTAAAGAATTCCTGAAAGGCAACAGTAATATTAACAGTATTCGGTACAAACTGTTCATACTGACTGACACACATGACAACTAAAATAATCATAAAGATATCCTGGAAAAGTGTTACTTAAACTAAGGAATACTGTGGGCAATACAATACCTCTTAGATAAGCTTGGGACTGTAACACTATATACTGATGATCATTTATGTAAAAAAAAAAAAAAAAAAACAGCTACTAAATAAAAGCATTTGTTTTACTGTAGTTTAAATACGTTATTATAAAGCTTAATAAAGCTTTGTTATTAATGAATACCCACAACAAAATGTTGGAGCTCCTTCAAAAAAAAAAAAAAAAAAAAAGGATAGAAAAGAAGGGCATAGGAAATGGAATCTGTTTCTTTCACAAAGGGACATTTAAGAGGTATGGATTATCATAAAACACATCTATTTGCAGCAGGCCCGGACTGGCCATCGGGCACACCGGGCAAATGCCCGGTGGGCCGCGGTGGCCATGGGCCGAGGCCGGCAGGGAAGATCCCAGGATCTCCCCTGCACTCTCCCGCTCTTTGCCACGACGGGCCGGTGGGGAGATCAAAGATCTTCCTCACCGGCCCAAATGCGGCCGCCGGCGGGGAGAGAGGGAGGGAGACAGCCGCCAGGAGAGGAGGACCCGGCGGAGCTCTAACTTGCAGCTCCGCCGGGTTCCTCTTGCGAGATCCGGCGCGTTGCCATGGCAACGACCGGATCTCGCGAGAGTGAACTCTAGCCTCACAGGCTATGCGGGCTAGAGTTCACTCACCCACGAGGACCACCAGGGAACACTGCCTCCCCGCCTCCCAGTCACAAGTGTGCCGGTCCCCCCCCCCCAGGCTAAAGGTAAGAAGGGAGGGGGGATTTAATGCCTGTTTTTTGTTTATTTACCCCCCTACACACACACAATAACATTTATATAGCACTCTCACACCCATCACACACAGCACTCTCACACCCATCACTCTCACACTCACAGCACTTTCTCACAGAGCACTCTCACACCCATCACACACAGCACTTTCACACACACAGCACTCTCTCACACCCATCACACACAGCACTCTCACACAGCACTCTCACACCCATCACTCACACACGGCACTCTCACACACACTCTGGATCCCCTATACACACACTAGATTCCTTGTAAGCAAACACATACTACACCCCTAAACACACACACACACTATAGCCTGTATGCACACACTTGCTATATCCCCAATACACACATTCTCTACAGCCCATAGCCACATATGCATCACATTACACCACAAACACAACACGACTAAAACCGACCTTATTACACAATACCACACCACGACCAGCTCACTCTACACACACGCAATACCACAAGCAGGCTCCAAACACATGCACAATACTCTTTCCTGGCCCTTTTGTCTCCTGGTATCCATTTATAGAGACACCAGAGACAAGTTGCAAGGAAACACAGTGCAAGCATGTTATTAAATTTGCTTGCACTGTGCAGAACAAATACAGGACTTTTTTCTCATGCTAGAGCTCTTCAGCAGAGCTCTGCGCATGGTCTGCCCTGGAAGAGCATTGAACCAACATGCTCACTTTTGGTGATGACAAAACACACCTCCTCTGCCCCGCCCCCTTTTTAGTGGGCCGCTTTGCTAAAAAAATTCCCGGGCCGAATTTTTCTCCCAGTCCGGCCCTGATTTGCAGGGATCCTACCTGAATTGCTTTTGGTGGGACAGTCACGATTTTGAGGTCCTGTCCCACTGTCATGATTGGTCCTGCTGCATGCTGGGACACTGTCCCCAGCCAGCACAGCAAGAAAATACGATAAGATGCACTCGCTCTATGCAGAAGGCTGTTGGACAATGCAGAAAGCACATGATGGTCCTGTATGTTGGGGCCAGAGAAGCTGTCTGTCAGCCTGGGGTGCTAGATGTCCATATAGTGGGCCACCTGCCCTGATTCCACACTTTCCAATGTTGGAGGTATACTTACATTCTGGCGGGAATGAAGGTGACAACTTGAATGCATTTTTGATCTGGTTAATAAAATACTCTTTACTAGTATTACGCCGCTTATATAATGAAATGCTTTGTTTTGAGGATCTATTGTGCTAATCAGTGGCTCTTGCACTAGTGTGATGGGTCTGGACTTACTCCAAGTCAGATGAAAACAATACTCTATTCGTGAAACACATTCCTAATTAAACTTTTGAAAATAAAAGGGCTACTGTTTCACTGTTTACATAAAAAGGAATGTTTTTATCTTGTTTCTGTACTTGTAAAACGTCAATGATGCATCCAAATATAATACGCTAAAATAATCAGTTTCTCACCTTTTCAAGCAACCCTTATTTTCTGTAATTTGTTTTTGAAAGATCATCAAAGCACCAAGGTTTATTTAAAATAAAATATTGTACAATCTAGATTTTTGATTGCCATTGGCGTAGAAATCTGTGCTGGCAACTGATTGACAGTTTGGGGGGATGGGAGGGGGGTAGGCCAATCTTTAAATTCATTTATCTGAAAGTCCCAAGTCCAACTCCTAATCACTGCAACATCTTTATGTTGATCTGTGGATGTGGGGATATTTATAACAAGCAACAGTGAGGCAAGGAAACAATCAGTAGAATAACTTCATTTGTTTTCACAGTAATTCGTCCACTTTTTAAATTGAGATTTTGAACACTTTTTCAAAAAAACAACAACAAATTCTGCTTTAATATCCACAGACAAGACCCACTGCAACATTAACATAATATGCACAGCTCTTCATCTCACAACTGTGTTATGCATTTCATCTTTCAGAATATTGTTATGTCAAGTATGAAAAATTATTTTGGATAGCTTTACAGAGGGACGGCGAATCTGTGCTCTAGAACTAGTATGTTTGCATAATATGCTTGTGATGGGAATCAGTGAGGATTATCGGTACAATAAACAAAAGAGAGAATGTTAAATATGTTGTTACACAATGAAATGGAGGACTGATGCACTATGCTTTGTCATATTAGAATATCTATAACACGTCTGAGAATCACGTGATCAAGGAAATAGAAGGCACGTGTCTAAAGACTTACGAATGTAATGGCTGTATGTCACGTATCATTAGGCGATATGGCATGTTCTTCGTTGCCTGGTCAAATTTTAGGTGGGTGGACACATAAAAAAGTGAGTGAAAGATCAGATTTAAAAAAAAAAAATAAAAAAAAAAGTATACTGTTGCTACAACAGTTATTTTCGTGTATATATTTCTCTATAACAGAAAAATGTTGGCTTGACCAGAATACTATTTATAGCTGATATTTGTTACAAGAAACATATGATAACACCAGTCAGTATGGAGCCCATTTCTACTGCTCAAACATACCAGAATAAACCATGTCAACCTTACAACAAAATGCGCAGTTCCAAATGGGACCTCTTAATTTCCCTTTAATGGCACAAACATTTTGACTCTGTAATGTAGAACGCTACAGATGTAGCACACCCCTCATCTCCCAAAACCTTCGATAAGCAAACAAATATAATGTATAACATGTATGTTTGCTATGGGTTGTATATATAGATTATATTCTATTGCTCTTCACTGCTTTCTCAACACTGCTAATATATAAAATTATTATAAGTAAATAGATTTTTATATTTGTTTTTAATACTGGCTTTCCATTAACTAATTCCCTGTTAATGGTTTTCCCACGTTACCAGTGATTCATTTCCTTTGCTGGCATCTATGATGTTGTTTGGCAACATGTGAGCTCATTACAGATGGGATTGAAATGGAGGCTGGCACGCCTTTCTACCCTTCCAACCCCCAAACCCCTGTGAATCCCACTCCTCAGCCTGTATGTCAATCCCTTCCAAAGAGCAACAGCAGCTGGAGAGTGACCTCATATAAAGGGGAAAACGGCACAAACCATCTATTCTATAATACATGTTCTAGGACAGATTTTATTTATTTACTTTTATTTAAGTTGGAAAGGAAACAAAAAGTATCTTTTTCTTTTAAATTTGTCAGGTAAAGGCAATTGTTACTATGTCAGTATATATATATATATATATAATTTGTTTTTTTTTTTTTTATTGCACAGTTAAAGAGTAACTTAAAACCCATATATTCACACATTAACTTCTGTTTGTTTACTGTCTTATCACTCTTGGAATTAGCTTATTTGTATCACATGAATGCAATTCTAATCTATTCAGCCCATCAACAAAGAAAAAAAATATATACAACAAATGTAATTATATATACACATAAAAAAATATAGCATTCATAGATAAACTTCTCTATAGACACAAATGACAGTGCCGTGTAATGAAAGTCTATCAGAGTTATTCACTAAATGAGAATTCAAAGTGAATTTAAAATTTAAAGGGACACTATAGTAACCAGAACAACTACAGCTTATTGTATTTTTGTCTGGTTACTAGAATCATTCCCTTCAGGCTTTTTGCAATAAACACAGTCTTTTCAAAGAAAATGCAGTGTTTACATTACAGCCTCGTGATAACTCCACTGGCCACTCCTCAGAAGACTGCTAGAGGTACTTCCTGGGGCAGTGCTGCACACTGTGCAGTACTGCCATTCGGTACATCCACCCTCTGTATGCAGAGACTGAACTTTCCTCATAGAGATGCATTGATTCAGTTAATCTCTATGAGGAGATGTCAATTGGCCAGGCTGTGTTTGACTTGTGCTGGCTCTGCCCCTGATCTGCCTCCTTCACAGTCTCAGCCAATCCTATTGTAAAGCATTGTGACTAGCTCACAGAATCACTTCTGATGATGTCAACTGTAAGCAGAGGCAGCATCTGCAGACTTGAATGCAAGTATGATTTTACTATATTTAGGGAGGCAAGGAGGGCCAGATGGTGGTTTCAACACTATAGGGTCAGGAATACATGTTTGTGTTCCTGACCCTTTAGTTTTCCTTTAAGGTCAAAATAGCCAAACTGGAAAACTTCTCTAATCTAGCTATGCTTTCAGTTTGCCCTTAAATGTATTATTTCTTAACTTGAATAACCCTGAATGTATTTTTACAACGGAGTCAAGAAGACAGAAGAAGGTTTATGTGTCAGGAACTGTACAAGGAATGGTACATTTAAGTTAAATGGCCCTGGAGCAAAAACACAGAGGTTAGGTTGTCAACGCAGGGCATGTTGGCCTAGTATATATTTATTTAAAAATTTGGTAACGTGTTCATTCCAAATCAATAAAAAGAGAGAGCTCAGAAAACAGCTCTTTTTAGGCCTTGTTACCTATTCAAAACAATGAGGGGAGGATTTATGTTCTGCCAGGACAGTGTTTAGTACATTAGTTCTCCAATTGATTGTGCAAGAACATATTTTCATTTTCTTTCCTTTGTTTATTATAACCATGATAACTTTGTGATTGTCATTGCCAGCATATTGTGCAAACCAACTGGTTTAAGAACACATATTTGCCTAATTTCCACTATAGAATTGCAGATATTTTTTTTTCCATAAATGACCTAATGATTTTTCCCAAAGTTGGAACATAGAACACTGTCATGAAATAGCCAGAAATTCTTTTTTCTGTGCAAATTATGTTAACATAATATTTAAATTTTTTATGTTACTGACAGGGATGATCTAAGTAACATAATGTAGAGCTCATTGTAGTGGTAATGCTGCCTGAGTGCCCTGGCACTGTATCTTGGTATAAAAATCAAGCCATTTAAGTGTATTAAAGCAGCTCTGTAACGGCCTGTCCTACCTGTCCCCCGGGATTGCTTTGGGTCCCTCTAGTCCACCAATGCTTTTCAATGACCCAGAGAATGGTGTTACTTACCATTTTTCCAGTCCTCCTGGTGTTGCTGGGTCTTTCTTTCCTGTACCGCCACTTTTCTGTCTCCAATATGTCCCTTACCAGGAGTCACCATCTTGGCTCTTCCTAAGGTTTCTTTGATAGCACTATGCTGACTTTCGGAATCCCACGATATTTAACACAGACAGAAAGTGAAGGTAAGCTAGAGAAAGTGACACGATGCTTGAAGGAGGTGAGTGAGATTTGACAGCCAATTACAAAGTTGACAAAAAACGTGTTGGTTGAGTAAAGCATAACACCTTTGTCAACCAACAGGTTTTTATAAGGAAAAGTAGTCCCTACTTTCTTTAGGTATAACTTTTCTTTGCTGTGCAAAAACAAAACAATGGGGTTGCCCAGGAGGGGGAGACAAATAATACCAAGAATGGGTAAACTTAACATTGCCTACATAAGGTTTTAACAGTATAAAGGCATTATAAAGTTTATTTTTTGTGTGTTTGAACACAGTTGGCTAAATGCAATGATGGTGTAAGTATGTGCATGACCCTCAAGCAGGTTGCCAGTAGGAGGGGGGTAAAGGGGGTGTTCCAGTGATGCAACTGTATCACTGGCTCTGCCCCAAAGGAAGCAGGCCTACCTGGAAAATTACCATCAAGTCAGCCTGGTGTGAATGCATGCCAGGCTGCCTATCCACCATTCAGACTGGCCCACTGAGGCCAAGACATGCACAGAGCATTGTTTCTGTGCTCTTTGCAGGGACCTAGTACCCTGAACCTAGTGCAAGCATGTCTAATAATGTGCTCATGCTATGCTTGTTGGTGACTGTTCGATTGGGTCTACAAAAGCGTCAACAGGACCTGAACATTAGGACTGTCCCGCCGAAATCAGGACAGTTGGGAGGTCTATATGTGTTGCATGGGTTCTGTATGTGATAAGGGTATAATGTCTTGTGAGTCACAAGTAACGCATTGCATTGACTTTATAGGTGTGAAATATAGTACAACCGTTATCAATTAACCTTAAGAACGTAAGGCAGGGTCCTCTACCTGTTGTATCGGTCTGTTCTTACTGTCTTTGTCCTTTTCCCAACTGAACAGCTCTGCAGACTTTGTTGGGGTTTTATAAATGCCAGTAATAAATACAAACAAACGGAATAGAAGAATAAAGCTAATTCTTGACTATCATAAAATGGTATTACCACACCATCTGGGATTAGTGGAATAGAATGCTCAATATATTTTCCCTGTATTTTCTTCTGACGGCCAACAATGTGTGGAATTTCACAAGTAATCATGTGAATTATTAGATAATTTGATAAATGGGAAGGGAAAAGAACAGTGTATTGTCTTTGTTGGAGAGTTGCACATATTGCAAAGACGAATAAAAAGACACATAATGATAACCACGTTGTAGTCACTGGAGCTTGTTAATGCATAATACCACTAGAGCCCCTTTAATGTCCAGAAGGAGGGGGCAAGAAGACACTAGATAAAAAAAAAAAAAAAAAAAAAATTACATTAGGTAGCTGCTTCTTCAAGAAAAAACATTAGAATAGTGTTCTGCAAAACCACTAAGCACGGGGTGGTGCACAGGTGACTATTTAAAGAGTGTTGTAAAACAGATCTTTGTTAGGTAGCATGGTGAAATAACATTGAATATCTGACTGTGCAGAGTGTGCTTGTTTTTGACTTTGTTCATTGAGAGCCCAAAGTGCATCAGCAGCATGCTGTCCGTGGGTATAGAGGAGGAGACATAACATAGAGAGGCAGGGCAGTCCCTATCCTATGGGGGATGGTGGTGGGGGTTTGGAGTTAGGCTCAACCATCTCAGGCAGATCCCGTCTCCTCTTGTTAGGGCCATCCCTTGTGAATGTCGCCAGAGCCTAGTGAGAGGAGGCGGGATCTGAGGGGGTGGAGCTCTCATAGTGCTGTAACCTATGTTATACATTGTAAAGCTAAAAGGAATGTAAATAAAGTTGGTTTTTATTCCTTCCTTTTTTTTTCCTACAACAGGAAGCAGAAGCCGAGTTAGTTACAATAAAGACACAGAAGCAAGAAGTACCTGTGTGATTTTCCCCTACCCTAAATAATCAAAATGGCAATAAGCCTAGTGCTGTACCACCCGTCTATCTACCCATCACCTGGGCGGTCCACCCCCCCAGGTTCCGGCATGAGACAGGGCAATGCCATGACATACCCCAACCGCTCGGTTCATGTAGGGTTTTACTTTAGGCTTAAGTCTCAGGTGTTTCTGGAAAAAAGCTTCTGTAGATAGAGAGACAGACAGGCTTGACATCCTAAGGTACAGTTTAAAAGAGCTGCAGGTGCCTTATTTCACTATTTGTTTCACACAGTAATCCATTGTCAACTGTTAATCCAAAACAGCAGACAAGTAATCCCAATCATTTAATCCACCAATTACATTCTATTGATCGAATTACCATTCTAGAATCTTCAGAAAAAAAAGGTACATTGGGGTGAAATCACAGAGTGGATCTGAGTTCACATCACATGTTACAAAATTAGCCTGACACATATGGATACATGTATCCTTGCGTGCTACAACCCGAATATTTTTGCAGTGTTTTCTTGGTTACATCACTCCAGAGTTTAGGCAGAAGTATTTCAATCTCCCAGGAAAGCACAAAGCAGCTTTTGTACTTATGCCATGCGTGCTTCCGATGCATCACATAGAATGCAAGTAAAATAATCTTAAAACGAATATAGAAATTATGAAAGAAAAAGCAAAGAAAATAAAAAAATGCACTTCAAACTTTTCTTCCTGGCTAGTGTTGTGGGCTATATTTTCAAATAATGCACATTATTAAATTCACTATGCATTATGTATGCAGTCCACTTCACCATCATAAGCTTTAATTATATTTCCATATAGATGGCATACGAAGAACGGACTAAATTTGTAACATGGTCACTGCTTGACAAAAAAATAGATGAATGAAAACAAAATAACGTGTAATGGAGATATTTGTATGTAATTATTAATGTTTTTCACCACCATCTTTCATATTTACTCTCAATGTTTATAGAAGATGTGGCCAGTATTGTTATATTTTCTCTTCCTGTACAGTTACAGGTATTTTATTACCTTTTTTTTAAATGCAGTTCTTGTAGAGACCAGTAGTGCAGTGCGGATCCTATGGGAAAGCATTGGATTGGCTGAGATCATCAATGTCTATGATCTCAGCAATAGGGTAAGATATTTTTTTTCATGGTGACCAACACAGCCAGGGCTGAAATGTAATAATAATAAAAAATAAAAAAAATACTCTTAGAGCCCTCTACACCAGCATAGGTAGGTTAAAACTATAGTTAGGAATACAAACGTAATCTATAGTGTTCATTTATGATAGCTTGGAGAAATAAGCAAAGGATTAAATGGACAGTTGAAGTAAAATGACTTACTATTAATTAAGTGATTTATGGGTACAGATGCTGCCTTTGCAATCTTGCAAATGAAAACGGCGCTGTTTACATTTTGTGCACACCTTAAACTGACTATCACACAGACAGCCACATAGATTCAACAACAGCATCTATTTGCCAAAGTATAAAAGTAAACAAACTTTGTTTTTATATGTGTACATTGGATGTGGTGCATGTTCAATGTGTCGCTGTACAGGATAAGATACAAGGTAAGTTTAATAATGTTTTTATGTTTTTCTTTGGATTTTAAAGGGAGGCACAGTAATCTAAAGCAGAAAAGGAATACATACATACACATTAAATTTGCTACACAAGTACTTTTATGGCAGTGGAAACTAGAGCTAGAGTATTAGTGTAGCGATTTATAAAAAAATGTAAGTAGCTGTAAGTAGGAAAAAAGAGGCAAGGACAGGGGACTTTCTTGTTCCATAAACTAAACAAGGAACACATCCATAACCATTGTTATGATGCTTGGATTGTCCCTTTATGTAGAGTACATTTCTTACGTCAGTACAGTGACAGTTGCAAAGCAAATTGATAATACGAGTATTAGTTATTAGTTATATACTAAAGCACAGTTAGATGTAATTTATAAACTGTTTATAAATGAGATCTGTGTGTTATATTGTTTGACTCAGTGTGTTCTGCTTCACATAGCCAGCGCAGAGCTGCCGCCAGTGAGAAAGTACAACTAAATATTACTATATCTCTTTAAAATACAAATTTCACACTAATCGGACTTGCTGGGATGGTTGCTTTACGATGTAATTTTGTAATGTACTTGCACTGTGATTAGCCTTTGCAAGTTATAATGAGTTAATAATTTACCAGCTCTAAACACTTTATTAGAATAGGAAAAACAAATCTGTTTTTATTTCAAAGCAGGACGCCATGCTTTGGAAAGTTGTATTAATTAGCAAATGAAATAAGCCTTTAGATTACAGTAAAGATTTGGAAATAATGAGCCTGGCAAACAGATTGCGAACTTAACAACATCAGCAGCTCAAGTGTGTCAAATCTACTGTACATTTAGCTTTAGGCAAAGTAAAGGTCATTTGTCTGTCTAGCTGCAGTCACCTCAGTGCTGGCAATCATATACCCAATCCCTGCTCACATGCAGGAGCTAAGGGAAACATGAGCTGGCCCAAGCAACCTAATTACAGCAAACACTTGTATATCCATTCTGGATCACAGCTGTCTGCAACCAACCTATAGCTTCTATATGGACCGAGAGACTGAGAGAGACACAAAAATCCCATAGCAAAATTAGCTAAAATAGATTTCTAATAAAAATGAACACAAGAAGAAACCATGTTTTTATTTCAACATGATGGAAATAGAAATGGTTGTCTCCCCGTTAGGGAAATCACTTCCCTAGTATTTATACTCTCCATTCTGTTTTTCAGCAGTTGGATTTCTGCAAGTAATGTGATAAAACTGAGCAAACTGAAAATCACCATTCCTCCCCCTCCCCTCCCCCCACACTCTAAGAATCTGTCCGTGGAATACTAGGAATCGAAGTGTTTGCCAACGTAAGATGTGGATACTTTATAAAGAAACAAATAAGAGCCTCCCTGTTGATAATACTTCCACATATTGCCAAGTTGATTCATAATTGAACATAAACAAATAAACCATAAAAAGGTACATAAAAGGCTGCAACAGGATCCTCTTAGTATATGCAAAACCAAAGCAAATTATGATTTTTGACTGTGAAATCAGCAGTGAGTTTTTTTTTCTTGGCTGGTGTGGCAAGCTAAATGATTCAGTAATGCACACAACAAAATCATCATAACATGCAGATTGCATTCTGGGATAGCATGCTATGTATTATGGGAGGGGGCATATCTTAACGCAGCCCACTACCAAGGTGACAGTAAACTACCTCAAAGTGATTTGCTGCTCACTGCCATCTAACATATTCTGAATGTATTTCTAAATTTTACAGCACTAACAACTTTGCTAAACTCAATAATTTTAATCTGGAATCTAGCTTGCCAACAGGGCTCTTGCTTTATCAGCTTAGTTCTTTCAGCCATACCGAAGTTTGTTATATATTTTGCTTAATTTATTTTGTGCTGAAAAAAAAAAAAAAAAAAAAGATTGGTTTGGAAATAAAGACTTATAGAACAGGATTACACAGAAAGCCTTGTATACTCTTAGGGAAAATAATGTATCCTTTGATATCTGCCTTAGAATGTCTGGATTTCAAGAAAGGGTGGTATCAGCACTCCTCAGTATTGACCATCATGTGGATCAGTTTATGATGTATGCATGATATGTATCACTTTACTTACACAGTTTATCATGCTAGGTGGCACTTTACCAGAATATTTTCGCAAAATTGGATATTTCTTTAAATAATGCTTTTGAGGTGTTTGACAACTTTTGAGGTGTTTGAGTTACCAGTCATTATTATTCGGTGTTACTCTCTTTCAGTTTTATTTTAAAAAGTGTTTTGATTTTATTTTAGCATTGTTTAAAAAACTGAGGCCTGTTCTACTATCCCTCAATCTGGATGGAACAACAGACCAGAAATCACATTTAATGGCAGATTGAATCATTAGCTATGTGTTATTGGAGAAACAGGGAAGGACTAATTTGGAACAATATTACCACAAGATGAGAAATGTGCAGTTGCAGGCAAAGGATTACATGGATTTATATGAAATAAGGCAAGTAAGGACATTTTCTATAAGCACAAACAACACAGTGTTATCTGGATCAAATTAAACATGTGTTATTAATTCCTGAAATATTTATTTTTTTCTATTACAGAGAAACTGTACATTTTATTTCTGTCTTCCCATAAAAGAAATAACTTACAATTACAATTTGAATAAATAAACTACCTCCTCCCAAAAATACAAAGAAACTGTGAACTATATAAATATTTAACACCAAAAATATATTAAACTGTATTGGGCCTCAGATGTAGTTTCCTTCTGTTATATGTTTGCAAGTGTTTAATTATTATTATTATTATTATTGCCATTTATATAGCGCCAACAGATTCCATAGCACTTTACAATATTTTGAGAGGGGGGATGTAACAATAAATAGGACAATTACAAGAAAACTTACAGGAACAATAGGTTGAAGAGGACCCTGCTCAAACGAGCTTATAGGAGGTGGGGTATTAGAAACATTAGGACAGGAAATATCAAGTAGGAGTGAAGCAGAGCTGGAGGAGAGAGCAAAGCACTGTCCCATAGGAGAGAGCAGGAGACAGGTATGTAAGGTAGAGATTACTCTGGGAGGCCATTTTACAAAATAGACATTCTTGTTAGGACAAAGTGGCAAAAGGAATACTACCATAACCACTACAGACTGCAGTACTGATTATGGTGCTATCCAACATTAAGATTTTAATATGGTTTAACAAGTTACCTGGGTTCCGATAGGTGCCCTTGGCCTCATCCTCTGCATTCAGTCTTCTCCAACATGAGAAGACACTGCAGAATAAATATAAGCAGATGCAGGGCCAAGCTCTTTTGCAGATGAGCGCTCAATTGATGCTCTCTGCCAATGTACATGGTCCTGCTTTGCTAATCAGAGCAAGCTGGATTCTCTGGCAAGAGACAGGCGACGGGTGTGTTACGAGTCCAAGTGGACCTAGGTTAGTTTTCAAATGGTACGAAAACTGTGGGAAAGCAACAAGGCGCTCTTGATATTATAATCGCTACAAAGGGCTGCAGTGGCTACATGGTGCTTGGAGTGTTCGTTTAAATAAAGACACACTAATATTTTAATAGTGTTCTGCAAAACAGACTGATCCCTAAGTAAAGAAGGAGACTCAATCTGAATTTCAAAACATGTCTGTTTTCCATTTATTGAGTAAACGTTTGCAAGAGATGAAAACTTGAAATAACCACAATCTTACCATTCAGAAATAATTACATTATTACCCCATAAGGCTCAGGAAAGTTCATGTCATGACTTTACAATTACTGGATATTCTTGTGAAAATGCGTGGAAAGCAGTGAGAACTAAATATGTTTAGTAGAGTGATGCAATAATTCGAACTATGTCAATGTCATTTTACATCAAAGAGAACATTTAGTAAAACTGAGCTACAAATCTATAAATATGTGGAGCGTTTCTTTTTTTTTTTTTAACCTTACAGTGCAGCAGTAAGTAGGCAGGATGCTTCCATTGCTTCATATTTATTTGTGCAATTTTTGGACACGTATCATTATTTACATTCAAACAGTATGCTGATTGTATAAAAATACCAGTCTATTGGAATACAGTTTTAGATCCTCATTTGTTTATATTCCTCTCTTTACACGTATTTTCTAAATCAGAGATGTCAAATAGTGGCTCCAGATGATTTTAGATTACGTGGGCTGCCAGAAAGTTATGGTAACTGTATTCTGACATCATCTTTGGGAGTCACAGTTTGAAACACATGCTCTAAATTCCATAGATCTTATTCTGAGCACTATTCTAAAATTGTGTGTTTCAGAGTTATAGAATTTTCTCACACATATGTACATTTGTGGATTTTGTCATTCATATTAAGGAATCACTTCCTCTTTTCCATGTCACCATTGCATTACGCTATTGCCATATTTACATAAAGCATTAGAAAGGTGGAAGTGAATGCCACCCTGAACTGTCTTACATACTTCGTTTTAGCTACTACATTAGCCAACAAGAAACATGCATGAACACCCTTGGCCATGATCATTCAAGTAAGAGCCTGCACTGACTTCAATATGAGCAGTGGTTTTCAGTCAGACAAGAGATTTCAACCCATCATGCCTAATGTCAAGCACGCGGTGACCCTTTATGTTCCATTGAGGTGTCTTGTAAACTGAAAAGGACACTGTAGGATGAATGCAGTAGTGTTGATTTTGGTGACCTAATTTCGAGACTATAACTAAATAATAAAGTGATTATGACAAAAACAATAAGAAAAGTTTAGCTAATTTTCATCAATGTATGAAAACTAGATGAAAATGTTAGGGATGGACGAATGTCATATGCAACTTGTTATAATCAATCTAATTACTGGTGTTGTGTGAAACAGCAAGGCCGTATTCCTCTTTTTTTTATGAGACTTGGTTTTCTTTAATTTCTAAGAAAAATTATAAAGACGTGTTATATATCCCAACAGTTAAATCTGCTTCTATATTGCATGTTCAAACCTTAACATAAATAATAACAGTTTAATATATATTTACCCTCTGGGAGCCTATGTGTATGGAAATTCTAGATAAATGCTAGACACTGTATCCACCAGAACAACTACAGCTTATTGCATTTGTTCTGGTGAGTATAATTATTCCTTTCAGGCTTTTTGCTGTAAACACTGCCTTTTGAGAAAGGACAGTGTTTACATAACAGCCTGGGGATATCTCCATTGGCCACTCCTCAGATGGCTACTAGAGATGCTTCCTGGGGCAGTGCTGCACAGTGTACAGCAGTGACATTCAGTGTCTCCCTCTTCTGCATTAAGACACTGAACTTTCCTCATAAAGATGCATTGATTCAATGCATCTCTATGAGGAGATGCTGATTGGCCAGAGCTGTGTTTAGCTTATGCTGGCTCTGCCCCTGATCTGCCTCCTTGACAAGCGTAGCCAATCTAATCCTTTCCTGTGGGAAAGCATTGTTATAAGCCAGGATCAACACTTCTAATGATGCCAGCCAAGCAGGCAGATCAGGTCAGAGCCAGCAGCAGCAAACTGGAATAAAAGTAAGAGTTTACTATATTTAGAGGTATAGGGGAGAGGGGGGCTACATAGTGTTTTAACACTATAGGGTCAGTAATACATGTTTGTGTTCCTGACCCTATAGTGTTCCTTTAAATAATACATTACACATTAGCTAAACCCATTAGATTATAGTTGACTAAATATACTGTAGATTTGGTGGACTATAATCTTATGATATTTCGTTGACTAAAACATGACTAAAACTAAATGGCATTTTAGTAAAAAGACTATGACTAAGCGTACATCTAAATTTGCTGTTAAAATGAACCCTCGGATGCAGTTTCAAACCTGTAATATTAAAGTCTCTTGATAAACTCCCTAACCTGCACCCATGCCTTTTCCCTTTCTGCATGCCAGGCATTTGCCTGTGAAGTTAAAACATACTATTGGACTTCAATTAGAGAACTATTTTTCTTTAAAATTCTTATGGATGTTTTTTGATAAATGTTTGCCTTGAACAACTGTTATTAATAAATAAAAAGAGGGGGGAAAAAACTTGCACTGCCATGACCTGTCTTGTGAACCAAGTCTCTGTCAATAAAATGATTTGTTGAAAAGGTCTTGGCACAGAAATTTGGAAAACCTTTGCAAAACCCTCTTCCAAGAATTTTAAGTTAGAAAAAACATAGAACTGGATGGAGGTAGGCACTCTAATGTAACAGATAATTACACCACCAAACTCATTCTAAACGGTAAAAAGGGGTTCCACTGCTCTATGATCATATTATTTATGTCATATGAGGACATTACATTTCTCTATTATACAAAACAAGATGAACGATGAGAGGCCATCTTCAGCTCTTATTGCAGTGACTTTTAAATTTGAGTGATCTGACACCAGAGGTGCCGCTCAAAACACCACTCTGCAAACTCATAAACTCATCTCTCTTTAAAGTTCCCTGCTAATACAAAATCAAGACCAGGGACCTCTCACGTGCATCTATACCCAGTTACACTTGCATTGTAATAAGCACAATTGGTTTCTGCCTTAACATGATCAATGACATCAGTGCTTTTATAAGCAGTAATATGTTCAACTGCAGTCTAGAAGGGGTAAAAGGAACACTACAGTGTCAGGAATACAAACATGTATTCCTGAAACTAAAGTGATGGAAAACCATCATCCCGGCCCCCTTTTCTTTGGAGATTAAAGTTTGTTTAACTCACCTTTTCTCCGTCGGTGCACCGGACTCACAGAAGCTGGCTTGGCTGAAATCATAAATCTGGATGATCTCAGCCAATCTAATGCTTTATCATAGGAAAAAAAATTAAGAGGCTTTTGCACATGCACAGCAAAACTCAGTGTTGCGCCAATAATCGTCACCTCATAGAGATGCATTGAATCCATGCATCTCCATGGGGAACGTTCAGTGCTTAAACGCTGAACGCCAGTGCTGCAATTTAAAAAAAATGTTTTTTAAATATCCTACTCAAAAAATACTCTCTCTGACTAGGAAGCACCTTTAGTGGCTGCCTCAGTGACTGCCACTAGAGATGTTACTAAGCAGCAATGTAAACACTGTCTTAGGCAGTGTTTATAGTGCTAAGACTGCAGGGACATGCTATTGGCAACTGAACTACTAAATTAAGCTGTAGTGGTTCTGGTGACTATAGTGTCCCTTTAAATGCATATTACAGTAATTATTTGTAACTGTATTTTTCACTTTAAGGTATTGAAGGTCTAAAGTTTAACATCTGTTATCTAGGGCAAGTTAATATTTAAAATATGTTAGGAAGAGAAAGGCACTACGAAGTGCATGGAGAAGGTAATCAAGGCTACCTCAATCCTGGTATAACGGGGTAACCAACATTAATCTAGAACCACAAGTATTTTTTTTAGCCTCTATCCTTCCTCCTATCCAGACTTTACCCCGGAGAAAGATTTTTGTTGGTTTTCTTTTCGGTCTCTAATATTTAATATACTTTACAGATCACAAAAAGTCCAGACTAATTGTATTTATTTTAAAACAAATTTAAACTAGCAGCACATTATTCAAATGTTACAGTAACACAAAGTGGCAAATATAATTTCTGATATGTATTTTGCTTTCAGTTGTGAATTAAAAAGATTTAAAAACAAAATATTAAAAAAACTACATTCACATTTTGTATTAGGAATATTGTATTAACATTTTTTTTTAATGGAATGTGATGATAGTCAGTCTCAGAGATTAGGCATTTAAATACTGAATCACTGTCCCACACACAGCTCTAGGCGAATTTACAGTATGGGTTTCCCAGTCACATAGGCGTGCGTGACTGAGCTCAATGACAAAATGTTATACATCCTATAACTCAGCTAAAAGGAGGAAGCCGTTTAGAGTGAGATTATGGTATTGTTTAACATAATAAAGCTGCTGTCTAGTTTTCGGCCTTATTAGGAATCCCTTAATCTGTACTCTAAGCAAACATTGAAATATTTGCATCGTTGGTTTATAATGTTACCTTTAATGCCTGTGGAACCTGATATGCCCTTTGGTTAATGCCCGATGCCTGTGCCAAAAACGTTCCATGATTAAAGGTGCTGTCACACCTACTCTGCTGAATATAGCACTTTTATAACTAAATATAGCAATTTGAAACATCATCTTTACAACTCCTAAATGTCACAATCCTGTCCATAAAAAGTATAATCACACCAATGTGTCCTTATTCACATTTTTAAGCAGTGCTCAACCAGGAATTGCCCATTTGCCTGTAGCAGTAAATAATTTTAATAGTTAACTAAATATTAACGATTAACTTTTTAAAATATTTTTTGTGAGTTTACATTTCTATGAATTGCAATGAGTAGTTGAGCAGCGAGCCTGCAGGGGCATGCTCTATATACCAAAACTGCTTAATTAATCTAATGTTGTTATGGTGCATATTGTGTCTTTTTAAAATCAATCCTCTTGCTATGTGCCATAAGGACAAATATAGAATATACAACGTCGGCGAGAGGAGAACTTTCACCGAAGTTGTAATGGTTGTAGGGTAGAGGAGGACTTAACCCAGGAGAAGGGATCATAGAAAAGGGCTGAGACAGGATCTGCAGAAGAGCACACCTGATATCAGTCCTATTGCCCTAATTACAATTGCTGGAGTAGAATACTGGCATAAAGTGCCCTTATTCTTGTAAAGCACGAAAAGACTCTGAACTAAAATAACTTTATTCCTGTAATTAGGTACACACATCTAGAAAAAGACACCAAAGTGAAAAATGAGTGCAAAAGAAAATATAAACTAATAAAATAGGACCAACTACTGAAGCTTAATAGTACAGGTTGTAATAATCCTGTTACAAAGTTGCCAGTAAAAGATACTGTTCTAGACTGAACTTAGATTCAGTATCCTCAGAGAGGTATATGTTATATCCTGCGAGTTTATATAATCAGGAAACCCTATTGGTACAATTGCCAAGTGGCGTTAAAGTATGGGTAACTTAACATTAATTACAAAGTCGGGGTAACATTGCCTGCGTATCTCTAAGTTAGGGATATAAACATAGGTGTATATTACATTGGAGAATACTTGGAGAGATCCAGAGCATACCCCAGACGTGGTTAGACACAAGTCGGGAAAATGACAATGGAGATTAGACAAAACAGAATGAATCCCCTATTATATTATCCTCTAGGTTCACCTAATTATGGATAGTTGTGATGATAGGACATGGGCATTAGATAGAATACTTAAAAAATCCATGGTCAGTGGAGTCTACCTCAACGCGTTTCGGCGCTGGATGCACCTTTGTCAAGAGGATTTTTTAGCAATGGTCTACAATATTCTCATTAAAGGACCACTCTAGGCACCCAGACCACTTCAGCTTAATGAAGTGGTCTGGGTGCCTGGTCCAGCTAGGGTTAACCCATTTTTTAATAAACATAGCAGTTTCAGAGAAACTGCTATGTTTATCAATGGGTTAAGCCTTCCCCCAAAGCCTCTAGTGGCTGTCTCATTGACAGCCACTAGAGGCGCTTGCGTGCTTCTCACTGTGATTTTCACAGTGAGAGCACGCCAGCGTCCATAGGAAAGCATTGTAAATGCTTTCCTATGAGACCGGCTGAATGCGCGCGCAGCTCTTACCGCGCGTGCGCATTCAGCCGGCGGGGCGTAACGGAGAAGGAGAGGAGGCAGAGAGCTCACCGCCCAGCGCTGGAAAAAGGTAAGTTTTTACCCCTTTCCAGAGCCGGGCGGGAGGGGGTCCCTGAGGGTGGGGGCACCCTCAGGGCACAATAGTGCCAGGAAAACGAGTATGTTTTCCTGGCACTATAGTGGTCCTTTAACACTAGTTCACAGGCAGTACTGATCTGCAGACAATGACCTAGAAATGCTCTAATTCAATACTAATTATACTAGCATCAGATCGGGGCAATATTACATTTTCACTGCTGACAGATCTGTATACTTATAGAAGGATCCGAGGGGGCCAGCATTACCTCCCCAATAGGATCCCTGTACTGTATTATACCTTAGACCCTACCTTCTTATGGTTTTCATCTATAAGGAGCCTTTTGCTTTGGAATATATCACTTCAATATCTAATATTAGGTTTGGTTTATTGAGAAGTGACTCATAAAATGAAGCTGTTATATATATATAGTAGTCTATATAGATAGTAGTCTATCTAATGCCCATGTCCTATCATCACAACTATCCATAATTAGGTGAACCTAGAGGATACTATAATAGGGGATTCATTCTGTTTTGTCTAATCTCCACTGTCATTTTACCCGATTTCTGTCTAACCACGTCTGGGGTATGCGCTGGATCTCCCCAAGTATTTTCCGATGTTACATACACCTATGTTTATATCCCTAACTCTGAGATATGCAGGCAATGTTACCCCAACTTTGTAATTAATCTTAAATTACCCATACTTTAACGCCACTTGGCAATTGTACCGATAGGGTTTCCTGATTATTTAAACTCGCAGGATATAAACATATACCTCTCTGAGGATACTGGATCTAAGTTCAGCCTAGAACAGTATCTTTTACTGGCAACTTTGTAACAGGATTATTACAACCTGTACTATTAAGCTTCAGTAGTTGGTCCTATTTTAGTTTATATTTTCTTTTGCACTCATTTTTCACTTTGCTGTCTTTTTCTAGATGTGTGTACCTAATTACGGGAATAAAGTTATTTTATTTCAGAGGTTTTTCGTGCTTTACATGAATAAGGGCACTTTATGCCAATATTCTACTCCAGCAATTGTAATTAGGGTAATAGGACTGATATCAGGTGTGCTCTTCTGCAGATCCTGTCTCAGCCCTTTTCTATCATAAGGACAAATATAATTTTCCCACAAGCTGCAACCAAAGCTTTTAAGTAAGATTTCCCAATCTTTCCAGGAAATAATAAAATAAGAGAGTAACTTTGTTTAAAGGAACAATGCAGGCAGAGTTATTTCCCAACATAAAAATATAGACTATCCAGCAAAGGTATTAGATACTACATAATATGAAGCTATGATTTGCATCCATGCTAGAAAAGGTGTATGTGTCTGTCCTAAATATACGAATATCTGGTTTTAGTGCTGTTCTGCACCGCTTCTGAACCCAAAGACAGCCACAGTGCATGTTCTGCACATCTGGTTTCTGTAAATGTGAATGAAAGCTAAAGCATGCACAAGCAACCACAATGACATGTTACCTCAACATTGCTTTTCCGCCTGATATCTAAAATAGAAAACACAGGTTGTGCTAATTACGAGGCAACCATGTTAAGAGACAATGTTCTTATGTATAGTATACATGATTCACACAACACCACACACAAATCATAATTATAATATTAAACTATACTGACCTACAAGTTTAAAGGGTTATTTCAAGCATTATCATCACTACGTCCCAATATAGTGGTTATGGTGTGAAGAGTGCCTTGACCCCTTTGCATGGTTATGGGGCAAACCATTTCGCAATAGTTTGCCTTCTTACCTGGGTCTCTGCTGGGTGCCTAGGTCTTTGCAGGCCTGGTGATGTGGTCCGGGCTTCCGCAGAGATGCAGAAGCCAAATGCCATTGTTATTGATTGATTGATAGCATCAGCTGACCGCTCTGAGCCAATCAGTGACCTTCTATGCATGGAAGCATGCAGTAAATTGCCCTTAACTCACCCAGTATTCTAGCTGTGGAGATGTAGTTTCACCTCTAGCAGCAAACTCTATATATGCAGCATTTTATAGCGTACCACACTGAAGTGGTTATAGTGCCTTGAGCAACCCTTTAATGGTACTGCTTTAATTTGATGAAAATGTAAGGGGGCATATTTTAATGTCAAAATGCATGTTATATTATTTTACTTGCATCTTAGGGTCAATTCCAAGTTTAAGTACAACTGATTTCTCTATATTAACTGAAAATGCATTAGATTCCATTATTGCATTATACAGAAATACCCTTATGTGTGGGAAAGCCACACATTATTATAAGTTCCATAAAATATTGTTGGGGATCAACAAAGATCAGTTTGATTAACTTGCAGTATCTTGCCCACTTTTAATAGATTAGCCTGCTAGTAAGATGTTGCAGTAATTCACTCATATACATAGTTCAGACCTCCTTACTTGTCTTTAACAGATTTTTTTTTATTGCACTTTCTTTTCATTTCACTCTCTCGAGATTCCTTGACTGTGAAATTTGGTTTTGAGTGACAGTCATAATGAATTTTGAGTAAAAAGGAAGTTTTGCGCAAAGTGTGTTCTCTGTGGGTACCCCGTTACCATCTATTTGTAAATAGTTAATCTATTGAATATATCTGTTATTAGTGAACTTACTTTACTGTTGGATAATATGATTTTTAAATGCAATGCTTTAATACAATGTTTTATAAAATGCTGTGTCTCATGGGAATTAAAAGAATGACATAAAAGATGCAACTGCTTCTGCGGCGTGGATGTAAATTGCCATGACATTTGGATTAACATATGGCAATTCCTGGAAGAGTGTTCTTGTGTAAGAACGTATTATACAGAAACGTATTTGAGTCATATACATCACCAATCTTAAGATGTTTACTCTGTGTAATACAAAGCATGTCTCACAACCCCCCAATAAAAAAAAAAAAATGAAACGATTTAGATTCTTAGAAACTGAAAGTAAAGATGGGAATGTTGTAGGAACTGCCACTTAATATCATGTGGGTCATGCATATCATCCACTATTTGGATGGTTTTATAACAAGAGATATACAGAGCTAAGGAGTGATAGAAATAAAAATAGCTATGCACAGACATGTGGAACATATGGAGTTATAAAGATTCAATTTATTCAAATAGTAGAGCATCTAGTATCTAGTAGTATATGGGACTGATAATTTGCAGTAGGCCTGGCCCACACGTGTCTTTAACTCTGCCCCTTTTATATACATCATCCTTGTAAACCAGCTGCCCAACAGTCTATTCCGAGGGTAGGAAAAAGGCCCCAGAACTACAACTATCAATACTGGAAACTCTTCATACATGCTGTATAATTCTTAAAGGAACACTGCAAACACTAACTGCTTCATCGTAATAAAGCGGTTATAGTGTCTGGAGCCCCCAGGAGCTCTCTTTTTCAGATTTTAACCATTGTTATTGTTTTAATGCTAAATGAGAGGTTTATCACAGCGCCTCTTGCTGGTATGAATTGGTAAGGCTGAAAAGTTGTCCGTTACCTTAGCCACACTTCCAGTAGGGACCAGACTGTAGCGGTAAGGGATGTTTATTTGATGTTAAACTGCTCAAAAATGCTTTAACACTTGATGGAGGAACAGTGCCACAGGACTCCAGGCACTGGAGACTAAGTGCTTATAGTGCATACAGTGTCCCTTTAAGAGGATACTCCCAAGCAACTATACCACAAAAGTTTTGGTAGTGGTTATTGTGCTCCAACTCTTAGTATACAGCCTGCCTGTTTTCTGTATGAGGAAACTGCACACAAGGAAACGGTGCCATGGCAACTACAATTATTTATATAGCACCAACATTTTCTGCAGTGCTGTATAATCAGAACCAAGACAAACATTTAGTTCTAAGAAAACATGTATGAAATATAGAAACGGTCGATAAAGGTGGCCTTGCCCAAATGAGCTTAAATACGATGTAGTAGCTATGGTACTTAGTGTGCTCTATTAAGGCTGGAAAAGCATCATTGGTGTTTCTGTTCTAAAATGGGTGTCAATATAGCTATTCATGATCTACATTGTGGAACTGTGATATAACACTGCTGGAGGTCCATCCTCGATATCTTTGTGCTAATTGTTTGCAGTAATTATATCTGCCTGCTTATTCTGTCTGTAAACAATTCTAATTTAGATAATCTGTTGCCTGTTAATTAGTATTTTCTTCTCTCACACTCATGCTCATTTCTGTAGGCTTCCTACATTATCACTCGCTTTATAAAATATTCTGCAAGATTACACTAAATGCCTTTATTTTCTCTTTATTATGTATGCATTGTATATTTTCTACTTACTTCATAACCAGTTGTTAACCATTTTTATTAAAAACATCCTGTCAAATTGACACTGCCCAATTATTGACCCCGTGTCCTAGATGCAGCCCACACCATCAATTTTATCATTTTTCTTTGTTTTCCCAATTTCCGCCTAAAGGAACACTATAGGGTCATGAACACAAACATGTATTCCTGACCCTATAGTGCTAAACCCACAATTTAGGTGGCTCCCCCCCTCCCCTTTAGCCCCCCTATAAAAGTTTGAAACTCACCTTATTTCCAGCACCGTGTGGGTCTGCTGGCGCTGCCTCTGCCCGCTTTGTGACATCATAGAAATGGACGATTTTTAGCCAATCCAATGCTTTCCCACAAGGCGGGCCAAATGCAGTTTTGGCCAATCAGGACCTACTCATATGCAATCAATGCATCTCTATGAGGAAAATTCAGCGTCTCCATGCAGTGTGTGTGGACGCTGAGCGACAGGGCTGTTTACTGTACAGCACTGAGCCAGGAAGCCCCTCCAGTGGCCATGTAAGGATTGGCCACTTGGAGGTGTCCCTAGGAGCAATGTAAACACTGAAAAGGCAGTGTTTACATGAAAATGCCTGAAAGGAGCTATTATGCTCACCAGAACAACTACATTAAGGTGTAGTTTTTTTCTGATGACTATAGTGTCCCTTTAAGTTTCCTACCTGATATCTCTAGCATAGGAACCTTAAAGGACCCATCCACACCAATATAATACTTGCCAATAACAGTTTATAAAAGTGAAGATTACTTTTATAAATTATTAATGAAATGCCCCTTGGGAGGTTTCTTCCTCTTTCTGTTAGCTGTACTTGAGTGGACTTGCTACCCCCTCCCCTCATACCAGTGTCCATTGACATCAGATCAGAATGCAGTAAGTGTCTGTGCGCACAAGCCAAGGCAGGTGTATGGAGGGAGAATTTTGGAGGTTTCCCAATGAGAAAGTCTCTTTTGGGGGAAAAAAAGAGGATGGCTTGCTAAGGCAAAAGGTCATAAGCACTGTGGCTTTTGCAAATTCTTTTAAGATATGCCTGCAATTAATACATGTATGAAATGCATGAAGGTATATTTACTCAGTGATTTCCAATTGTTTGCCCATTTGGACAGTGGAGTGTTGCTATTAAAAATCTACTGCTGCATGAGTAGACCTCCTAAATTAGCTGATCCTAAAATGTTTTGTAGAGGTCGTAGTGCACAACTGTGAAATTCACAACTTAAACTTATATCATTTGAGTATACAAACATACATCTGTTATATAGATAGACACACATAAAAAAAGACACAAAACACTGTGCCGAACACAATAGGCTTCATTTTTTGCATGTTACTGTTGAAATATCTGATCTATTCCCAAACCTTCTAAAAAAATCAGTTTTTCTGAATATTACTAAATCCAAGTAATTTCTGAATATGTGGTACTATTTTTGTCATATGTAAACAAAGGGATAAAAGGTTGATTCTGGGTCTGTAGATACATCTTGAGAGATATATAGGTAGCCCAGACCCACAGCAGTAAAGCTCAGTGCACCATGGTGAGATAACACTGGGAAAATATAAAATACCCAAAGGCAGTAAAACCAATTATTTTAAGTTTGGGGAACTGTATTCTGTAATACAGGAAAGATCAAAATGGAGACTTTTTTGCTTTTAAATTATTGTCCAAATAACACTAATATTTATTTCATGCATCCTTTGCGTTAAAAGTGGATGATAAGTAAAGCAGTCATTTTAAAGCAGATGCTCTCCTCCCCAGTACTCCAATGGTTAATGCCCCTGATTCTGTGACTTTCAGATAAAAGTTAATCTTGAAAAACAACTGTGAACCTTCTATGCAAGTCTATGAGACAGAAACACATACACCAAGGCCTGAGGATTAACCCTATCGTTCTCTTCACAGACTACATAAAACACACACACACAACCCAAATATAATCTCAATATATGTGCATAAATATTAATGCAAATGTGTTATTAGAAATATCTTAAAAATGTTAATGAGACATGCGACCAATTTTTAATGCTGGAGTGACTAATGAAAAGTGTTAACGTGACAAGTTTGCTTTAATTACATGTGACTTGTTTTTAGTTTTAGGCTGCTTTGCACAGGTCATTCATAACATTTAAATAATGAATTATTAAAAACAAATAGGCAAATTACGGATTCTTTACATTAAGTGACTGTCGGTACAGTTTTGCCACTTTGAAGACGCTTTGTATGCTGTTGACTTGAAGAAAATGTTTCAGTTCATATTAGTTATTGTGAAGCATTTTGCATGGTACATTGATATGATGTGTTTGCACATAGCCTATATACCAGAGGCATGATACATATAGTGAATATTCACCACAGGATAATTTATATAATGGTTATGCAAGTCTTGTGGGAATGTGCATATACTTTTAAAAGTTGTATCAGTGCTAGAGTTCTTTTATTCTTATTACAGTGACATATATGTCCTTTATTCAGTCCATGCATCAATAGTGATATGCGTTAAGAGAAGCTGGAGAGACAGAATCTCACCATCCCTTTTCAGCATAACATTATTACTAAACAGCCTAATTTCATGAGAACAGCTGCTGTCCCTAAATGTAACTCCCACTAAACATAGAAACATAGAAACATAGAATGTGATGGCAGATAAGAACCATTCGGCCCATCTAGTCTGCCCAATTTTCTAAAAACTTTCATTAGTCCCTAGCCTTATCTTATAGTTAGGATAGCCTTATGCCTATCCCATGCATGCTTAAACTCCTTTACTGTGTTAACCTCTACCACTTCAGCTGGAAGGCTATTCCATGCATCCACTACCCTCTCAGTAAAGTAATACTTCCTGATATTATTTTTAAACCTTTGTCCCTCTAATTTAAGACTATGTCCTCTTGTTGTGGTAGTTTTTCTTCTTTTAAATATAGTCTCCTCCTTTACTGTGTTGATTCCCTTTATATATTTAAATGTTTCTATCATATCCCCCCTGTCTCGTCTTTCCTCCAAGCTATACATGTTAAGATCCTTTAACCTTTCCTGGTAAGTTTTATCCCGCAATCCATGAACCAGTTTAGTAGCCCTTCTCTGAACCCTCTCTAAGGTATCAATATCCTTCTGAAGATACGGTCTCCAGTACTGTGTACAATACTCCAAGTGAGGTCTCACCAGTGTTCTGTACAATGGCATGAGCACTTCCCTCTTTCTACTGCTAATACCTCTCCCTATACAACCAAGCATTCTGCTAGAATTTCCTGCTGCTCTATTACATTGTCTGCCTACCTTTAAGTCATCAGAAATAATCACCCCTAAATCCCTTTCCTCATATGTTGAGGTTAGGACTCTATCAAATATTCTGTACTCTGCCCTTGGGTTTTTACGCCCAAGATGCATTATCTTGCACTTATCCACATTAAATGTCAGTTGCCACAATTCTGACCATTTTTCTAGTTTACCTAAATCATTTGTCATTTGGCTTATCCCTCCTGGAACATCAACCCTGTTACATATCTTAGTATCATCAGCAAAAAGACATACCTTACCATCAAGACCTTCTGCAATATCACTAATAAAAATATTAAAGAGAATGGGTCCAAGTACAGATCCCTGAGGTACCCCACTGGTGACAAGTCCAAGCTTCGAATATATTCCATTAACTACAACCCTCTGTTGCCTGTCACTCAGCCACTGCCTTACCCATTCAACAATATTGGAATCCAAACTTAAAGATTGCAGTTTATTGATAAGCCTTCTATGTGCAACAGTGTCAAAAGCCTTACTGAAATCTAGGTAAGCAATGTCTACTGCACCACCCTGATCTATAATTTTAGTTACCCAATCAAAAAAATCAATAAGATTAGTTTGGCATGATCTCCCTGAAGTAAACCCATGTTGTCTCTGATCTTGAAATCCATGTGTTTTTAGATGTTCATCAATCCTATCCTTTAACATGGTTTCCATCACTTTCCCCACTACTGAAGTAAGGCTTACTGGCCTATAGTTGCCCGACTCCTCCCTATTACCTTTCTTGTAAATGGGCACAACATTCGCTAACTTCCAATCTTCTGGGACTACTCCTGTTAACAATGATTGGTTAAATAAATCTGTTAATGGTTTTGCTAGTACACCACTAAGCTCTTTTAATAGCTTTGGGTGTATTCCATCAGGTCCCATTGACTTATTTGTCTTTACTTTTGACAGTTGAAATAGAACCTCTTCCTCTGTAAACTCATGTGTAATAAATGACTCATTTATCCTTTTTCTCAACTGAGGTCCCTTTCCTTCATTTTCTTCTGTAAATACAGAACAAAAATATTCATTGAGGCAGTCAGCCTGACCTTTATCCTCTTCTACATACCTTCCTTCTTTTGTTTTTAATCTAACTAATCCTTGTTTTACTTTTCTTTTCTCATTTATGTATCTAAAAAATGTTTTATCCCCCTTTTTTACTGACTGTGCTATTTTCTCTTCTGTGTGTGATTTGGAAGCTCTTATAACTTGCTTAGCCTCTTTCTGCCTAATCTTATAGATCATTTTGTCTCCCTCACTCTGGGTTTTTTTATAATTCCTAAATGCTAACTTTTTGTTTTTAACTATTTTGGCCACATCTGCGGAGTACCACAGTGGTTTCTTGAATTTTTTGCTTTTACTGACAAGCCTAATGCAATTTTCTGTTGCCTTCAATAGTGCAACTTTTAAATAATCCCATTTTTCTTGGACTCCATTTAAATTGCTCCAGTCTGATAATGACTCCTCTACCCATATTCTAATTTTAGAAAAGTCTGTTTTTCTAAAGTCTAAAACTTTTGTTTTGTGTGGTGTGACTCAGTCACTGTTCTTATATTAAACCACACTGACTGATGATCACTGGATCCTAAACTTTCACCTACAGTAATATCTGATACCAAATCTCCATTTGTTACCACTAAATCTAGTATGGCCTCTTTATGAGTTGGCTCCTCAACAACTTGTTTTAGAGACAATCCCAGTAGGGAGTTTAGAATATGTGTGCTCCTGGCACAAGTAGCTAATTTTGTTTTCCAATTTATATCAGGAAGATTAAAGTCACCCATGATGATAACTTCCCCCTTCATTGTCATTTTAGCTATTTCCTCAACTAGTAGATTATCTAACTCTTCAATTTGTCCTGTGGGCCTATAAATCACACCTACACAAGTTACTGTGTGATTACCAAATTCTAACGTAACCCAAACGGACTCTATGTTTGCCTCACTAACTTTTATTAGGCTAGATTTTATGCTATCCTTCACATACAAGGCCACCCTCCCCCTTTCTTGCCTTCCCTATCTTTCCTATATAAAGAGTACCCTGGTATTGCTATGTCCCAGTCATTTTTCTCATTGCACCATGTCTCAGTAACAGCGACTAAATCTACACTATCAGTTGCCATTATTGCCACAAGTTCATGGATCTTATTCCCTAAACTGCGAGCATTTGTAGACATGACTCTAAGCTTATCATTTTTAACACACTTGCTACAGGCACCTTCTGTCCTTGTTTTGGGGGACAATTGGATTGATGTTTTATCACCCTTTTGCCCCCCCCTCCTAGTTTAAATACATCCTAGCAAAACCTCTGAACTGCTCACTGAGAACATTTGTTCCCTTTTGAGAAAGATGCAAACCATCTTTTTTGTACAGCTTATCTCCATTCCAAACAGAGCTACCATGAGAAATAAAGCCAAATCCTTGCTCCCTACACCATTCACCAAGCCACAAATTAAAGTCCCTAATACGCATCCGCCTGTCGTTCTGAGTGTTATGCACAGGCAGAACTTCAGAGAATGACAGTGTGGAAGCAACCTGCCGTATATCATTGGCAAAAACACTAAAAACTTCCTTAACCTCTGAAACCTCATTGCAAACCTTGGGCAAGCAGTATGTCCCGGTGTTGCAGTGAGATTCGCAGTACCAGTCATACTATGCATTATGGATTTTACTACACAATATGAGCTCACCCAGCATGAAGTATATCATTTGAAAACATGATCTGCCATTGAAATAATGGCATATTGTATAGTATTGCACACATGAATATTTCTACAAGACTAAACTTGCAGATTGCATTTATTTTAGGAAAAGTATTTGATGCAAAGCACATCATAACCACTACTCGAATAGTAGCAAACTTCTTTACTGCAAGTATCAATGTTTTTTAAGTTAACATCAGATGGAATGCTATATGTTGCCACCAAAAACAAAAATAAATCCTATAATTCCTATTTCACCTCAGCTTGATTAGTAGCCACAGCAACTGATTCTGGAATTAAGAATTTCTACCAACACAAAATTGAAATTGAAATATCTAAATATTCAATTAGAACAAAAGAAAAGTTTATATTTTTGTTATTTTACACATAAAAAGGTGTTCTCATTCCAAGCATTTGACAAATGATTTCATTTCAGATTATAAAACCCACCCACACACAAAAACATCCCCCCCACCCTCACTCTGCCTCCCCCACATTCAAATTAGCAATTAGTGCAGAGCCAATTCCAAGGATCTCTAATGCATGTTCACTCTATGTGTTCTTTTGTTAGTGGAGGGGCAGCAAACACAGGCGATCGCTGAAACAGAGGGTTTTCTCGGAAAAGAAAAAAAGATTAACACAGGACTGGCAAAAGCACACAGAGCCACCTGCAATTTGCAGAGTAAATTAAATATTTGTTTCTGTTTTACATTTGGTACACACTTATTTTATTTTTTAAAGATGAATATTTCTTACATTAATAACTAAAATCTAAAACAGACTTAGCAACTTGATAGCAACTGAGTTTGTGAAGGTGAACTGTATTGATGATGATGTTAAACCAATGAAGCCCCGAGGAATTTGTGTTAATTTAACATGTCCTGTCAGGATACACAATAATATGACCTTTGGAGACTTTAGAGCAAGAGTCAGACTGGACAAAAAATTTGGCCAGGGCATTTTCTGCTGGTAGGGGGTGGAGCCAGAGAGGCGGTGTGTTGTGTCATCACCAATGACAAGTACACCCCCCTCCCTAAAGTGAGCATGTTATTTCAATGCTCTTCCAGGGCAGCCCATGTGCCGTGCCCTGCTAATGAGCTTTTGCATGAGAGAAAAAAAAAAAAAAGAAAAAAGAGAGAGAGAGATCCATAGTATGTAAGTGGTATGTACTGTGTGTGTGTCAGGAATGTTGTGTATGTAGGTGGTTCAGTGTGTGTCTACAGGCGATCGTGTGTGTGTACAGGATTCCGTGTTGGTGAGGGGTGCACTGTGTGTAAATGTGCTGGGCTGTATTGTGTTGGGGGCATGAAAGAGAAGCAATTTAATAACTAAATTAAAAAAAATACATATAATATAATTTATTTATTTTTTCATTTTTTATTAAAAAATTTAAAATACATTTTATATACCTGCTCCCTTATTCTTACCATAGGGCAGGGAGAATATTAAAAGCCCTGGTGGTGTCTGGTATCTCTAGATCTGCACATCCACCGGGTGCAGGCCGAGAACCCTCTTCTTGTGAGCTCCGTCACTGATCTGTAATGGAGCTTTGCTGTGGTAACCCGCAGCAACTCTCCAAACCATGGAGCTTGCGTCAGAAATACTCTGACCCAGCAGAGGTGCAGAGTGGAGACTCACTGGTTCTTCCCTGTCCTGCTGATCTCCCCACCAGCCATGAATATATGAAGCAAAGCTGGCTTGACATTGTTTTCCAAATCAGTTATTCAGGCCTAAAATTTGAAATTCTCAGGTAAAGTTCCATCATTTACTAGCTTTAGTGGATAACTCTGATAATCTGAAAATATGTTCCTCAGGGTCTCCCAGATGGATCTCTCAATAATACAAAGAATATATGTGTTTTTAGAGTAAATGTGCGTGACCAAAAAGCTATATGAAAGAAGGATGTTAGCAAATATATATTCTAAACATGCTATTTTTTCCTTCCATCAGGTTTTTTAAAGATATAATCAGCTGTTTTAGTAAAACAGCTAGAACAATCTGAACACTGCCGTGTGTGAATGGATAGTTGTATGGTGTGTGCACCCTGTACATGGAAAGCGTATACAAATATTTTAGGGGTAATTCATGAACTCTACACAAAATGATCTCTGGTAGATAGCCACTAGAGGCAGTCTTGGAGAAACTGAAATTGTTTACAGGGGGACAGGTACACTGCACCTAGACCACTTCAATGAGATGATTATGTGGTCTGTGTGCTTATAGTATTTAAAAAACCCTTCTGTTACTTGCCTCAATCTAACGCCTGCAGGGGAGACCTAATGCGCATGTGCGGCAATGGCCACGCTCACATTGGAATTTTGGGTGACGCTGGATGTCTCCTTGCATAGACTTTTGGTCGCCTAACAGCCCAGAAGTCTCTCTAGGGGCTGTCTGGTAGAAAGCGGTCATCATCAGTATCCACAATGAGACAACATAAAACCCATTCATTAAACCACAAAATCAGCAACATAATATGCAAAATATTCCCATTTCGCAAGTAATGACTTATTGTTATTTAGCTATTAGAATGTGCCATCATCTCCAAAAAGACAGGTATTTAAAAAAATTAATTTAGGTCATCCAATAGCTACGTGTAAATAGAAGACGTTTTTCAAGGCAGTCCTTAGTTTAGAGGGACACTCAAAGTACCATAACCACTAAAGCTAGCTGTAGCATCCACCTTCCCTGCCGTTCCTGTGTGGTATACTTTCTGGCCCTGCCAGGCTGTGCTTTTGGACTCAGAGCATCAGCTGAGTGTTCTCAGTGAGTGTTTGTGAACCTGCATAGCCTGGTTTAGCTCAGTGGCAGGAGCATTTGTCAACAGGGGAGATAGTGGTGGGAACTTGGCAGAACTCGAGTTGTCAAACCGTTTTTTTAAATGGTTCTAAAAGATTTACATTTTATTTTCATTATGTATTTAAATGCCACCCAGTGATTGATTTCTGTGGATATTCCATATATTTAGAGGGAGTATAGCACTGTGGATAATGTGTATTCTGACATAAAAATGCATCTCCAAATGTTTTATAGAAGCTTCATGCTATGCTTTGGCAGGGATTGTGTTAAAATGCTGGAAAGCAAGCTTATAAACATCTACTATTCAAAAGGGCTGACAATATAAAGACATGCACTCAAAGTAATCCAACAGCTGTCATACAACATTGAGAGGCATGAAAACATTTAAAAAAACAAAATGGCAGTAAGCTGACAGCAAGACCTTTGTAATAAAACAGAAAAATAATATGAGGATTAACGACACCATTAAAACATTTTTTCCACTTTTTTACCAATCAGTTATACACACAAACACACAAACATATAAAAATACATGCATGCACACCAGGCAAAATTACTGCCTAAAGCCACTTCTAGTGGCTGTCACTCAGACAGACTTCCTGGATGTGGTCCTGCAAAGATTGCAGGGCCAACGTTCGGCATCTCCATCTCTTCATAGAGACGCAGAACGCTCCCTGGAGAGATGCATTAAGTTAATGCATCTCTCTAAGAAGATGTTGATAGGCGCAGTGCATGCACTGCCGCACATGCGTACTAGCCTCCCAGTGTCTTCCTATGGGGAGCACTAGATTTGCTGAGATGATTACGGATGATGATGATGATGACCTCAGCCACCGAAGCAGGGGTAGCAAGATCAGCAAACCAAGGAAATAAGGTATGTAGCTTTAGTTTTCCCAATTACAGGGCCCAATAATTGGAATCGGTAAATATTTGTATTCCTAACATTAAGAGTGTTCCTTTAAATAAAGCAACCTCAAAGCAAAAAACAAAACAAAAAACCTATGCAAAGCTGTCTGTAGGAAATAAATTAAAGTTAGTGTCCAATAAAATAAACAAATAACAAATACATACATACATATCCCTGACATAAAACATAAAAACAAAATGCAAGGACACAAAACCTAGCTGTTTCTACACAAGGAAAACTATGGCTCTCAATATAGCAGGCACCTGAGTAATAAATGGGTGGTCAAATGAGTGCAATCAAATCAAACAAAAGTTCAAAGGAGAGTCTGTTCCAAACTCAACAGTCCTTGCTCCGTGAACAGAGTATAAAGCAAGCCTCAGAAAAATCTAATCCAAAGATGAATCTGGAAGTCTGCATAAATAGACATGAAGAACCCTTTGCACCTACAAGTTTTGTTCAACTCTGTGAACATTATGAGACATGAGCAGTAGCCTGGGAAAAGTAGTCCCAAATATAAGCAGCCAAATGAAAAGATAAGCCAATCAGAAAATAAATGATCCTCTTAAACTGGATCTGTTGCTTGCTGTACATCATTCACAGGGTTATTCACTAGTGAGAACTCAAAGTGAATTTAAAATTTACAACAACGCATAGCTTTCCAATTCAGTTATTTGGATCTTAAATTTGAAAATTCACTTTGAATTCTCACTTCAGAGAATAACCCTGTACGTATATCAAACTACACATATTACACTAAATAACAGGCTGCAATCAAAGAGTCCATCCCAGGCACTAAGCATGCAAGGGCACAATTTGCATAATTTAAAATAGCTATGCAAGTTTCTTAATTATTTGTTAAGTAACCATAAAAGCAATAACAATTGACTAGTTTCTAGCATCAGTAGAGTGACTTAAATCCCCTTCCCCCCCCTCGAACAATACAATTTAAAAACCCTTTACCATAGAAGTTATTAATTTAGTTGCATAAAGACCAGACTTTCGTCAAATATAAAGGACATCAATCATTTCATAAGCTCTCTTAGGAGGTCATAGTGTATTGATTTAAGACAAATAATCCTTTCCAAACCTATCACCCATAAACTCTGCTGTACTATCTATCTCAGCCATGTGTACTTTATGCAATGCCACAAACAGTTTCAGAGAAACTGCAATGTTCACATTGCAGGGGGAAGACTGCCACTAGAGGCGCTTTCTGGCTTGATTTAATGCTTTCCTTTGGGTAAGGTCTAATGCGCATGCAGTGCTGGCAGTGTATGCACATTAGGTTCTTCCCACTGCCAATGTCGGAGGAGGCGAGACAGAGCCAACATGGAGGTCTATATCAGATAAGTGTTTAACCCCTTAGTGACCAGACCACTTTTCAATTTTATTACTGTTTGGGACCATGGCTGTTTTTACATTTCTGCTGTGTTTGTGTTTAGCTGTAATTTTACTTTTACTCATTTACTGTACCCACTCATATTATATACCATTTTTCTCGCCATTAAATGGTCGTTCTAAAGATACCATTATTTTAAAAATATCATATAATTTACTATAAAAAATTATAAAACGATGAAAAAATTTGAAAAAACCCACACTATATGTTACAGATCTACAACCGCCAAAAAACACCCATGCTAAATAGTTTCTAAATTTTGTCCTGAGTTCAGAAATACCCAATGTTAACAGGTTCTTAGCTTTTTTGGAAAGTTATAGGGCAATAAGTACAAGTAGCTCTTTGCTATTTTCAAACCATTTCTTTTTTTCAAAATTAACACAAGTTACATTGTAACACTAATATCTGTCAAGAATCGCTGAATAACCCTTCAAATGTGTATATTTTATTATAACCTTCATTAAGTCCTCTGAGTGCGGCCACTCCCAGTTTTTATATATTATAATATAATATATATATATATATATATATACACACACACACACACACACACACTTATTTCCTATATATTTATAATATATTATAATTAAATAATGCTATATTATACATATATAATGCATATATGTGATTTAATTATCAAAGTACACTTATAATGAAATCATATATATGAATTATATATGTATAATATATTATAAAATGCTTTAATTATTTTATAATATATAATACATATATAACATATGTATAACATATTTATTTAATTTTTTCATTTTTTTTTACTTTTTAGCAGCCTGGGGGACTGCCTGACAGCTCAGACAGTACCCCTACTGGCAGCCCCTAGAGTCCTATTGCGGCGATGTGATCATGGTGATCACATGGCCCTGGAGGGCCGGTGTGGCTGGAGCTGCTGCAGGGGGACTGCTGGGGTCTCCGGCAGTCCCCCCCCAACCGTGATTGCTGCGGATTGCCGGTCCAGGTAAGTCCAGGGCTCCTATTTGCCGTGGACATACTAGATACGTCTGTGGTCCTTAATGACCGTTTTTTTGTCAGACGTACTCAGTATTACCTGTGTAATTTTACTCTAAATGTATTTTTATATTAATATATTTAGATACTTAGTATGACATTATATATAAGATATATATATATATTTTTTTAATTTATTAATTTTATTATTTGTTTTTTTACTTTTATTCACTTTATTTTTACTTTTTCACCAGCAGGTAGACTGCCTGAAGGCTTCCGATGCTCTGCTCTACACTGCCGGGTGCTACGTGCGGCAACCTGGAAGTGATCGATCCCTCGGGTGCCCGGCAGTGTGTGGGGGGGGAGGTATTACACGATGCTTCGATATCGAGAAATCGTGTAATACCCTTAGAGTGGCTGGGAGCTTCCAGCGCTCATTTTGGCCACGGACGTACAGGGTACGTCAGCAGTTGTTAACGACCGTTTTTTGGCTCCGCGGGGGGAGCGATTACTCAGGTGCCCGGCAGTGTGTGGGGGTAGGGGGGAGTGGAGGAATATTATTGTATTCCTAATGCTGTAGTGTTCCTTACAGAAGTCTGTAGGAAATGTACACATGGAGCAATCTCCATGACATCAAATGGAATGTTCTTCTTAATTGTGTCACATTTGCATATGCTGAACTACAATTGCTCTTCATGCATAATGCACTCTGAAAGAATGGCCTACCCAACACAGTCAATCTGACACTTTCTGAAAATGGACATTTGGCATACATGTGCCTGCTTTATTAAATTAAATTCCAAGCTGTTTTAGAGTTCGGTACATACATGTGATTATACAGCATTTAAAAATTAATTCATTTAAAAAAGCAAGCTATCCCTTGGCCGGATTACCATCTTTCAAAGTGTTGCCATATAAATGAGCCTGCTCAATTTTATTTAATTATCAGCTGTGTCAGCGTTTGGTACACCGATTAACTCACAATACAAATACAGGTGCAATACTGCATATACAAATAAATACATACTAAAAATTAGACCTCATAATCAACAGGTATAGAACATCCAAAATTATACTTTATATTATCTATCAATTAGGCTTTCACACTTTTTTTCAGAGAACTCAAAACCTATGTCACTGATAACTAAGCCCCCCCCCCCTTTAAAACAAACATACAATATGTAGTGTAGTTTCATACAAATTAGCAATGTAAAAGCATTAATAAGACTTGTATAGTAGCAAGTCGTCAACAGGTCTTTTAATCGTAGTGACTCAACAAGACCTTCACAAGAGCCGTGTGCATGTTTATTACATAAGGTTTATATCCTCTCTTCCCCTTGGAATTATATTTATATGGTTTCTATGGCAACTCCAGGTACATTAAATCAATCTCTGTTGAAGTGTTTTGTATTATCTAGCAAGCACATGTTTCAGGGCCGCTGAACCACAAGCATGCAGCATATAAAATAGAGGAGAATTCACGTTAAATGTATTTCCACAATAATAAAATACATTTTCTTTGAATCATTTTTGAAATGAAAAGGGCAGGGGTGACTCCAAAAGGCTATGGTTAACACTTTCAGTCCCCAAAAGGTAACCTCACATACACAATCCACGTGCCAATGACATTCCACACTAGCACACAATCAGTTTACCTAATCCACTGATTTTATGGTCTTGGGTCTTTAATATATGTGGGCTTCGTACATGTTAGTCCCACACCTCACCCGCTCCAACCCACTCCTGCGACTGGAGATATGTATTTAAAGAATTGGGGAGGTCTGGAGACCAAAACCCTGGGCCACCCCTGAAAAAGATATCATACAGTTGAGTCAATACCTAAAATTACCATGTGAGTTTTTTATTCCCTACGGTCTCAATAAGTAAAATTGAGATCTGTGACCCTGGGTATGCTCGGGAAGACCTTGGAAAGTCACATGTTGTAGCCTCTCATCCAAGGAGGTTTTGAGGTGATACATAGGGTGGCCACAGGGATTGCTGTCTGGGAGCTAGAGCAAAATGGAGAATCATACAGCCATAACACAGCATGGAAGCTATGAATTCAATGCACTGACTCACTGTGTGCAGAATTACCACAAAAACTAAACAATCAGTTGCTTTGGTACAGTAATGTTGAAACCTGCATTTTATTTGTTTTAGTAAATAGCAGCAGTTTCTGAGTTTTGGGTGTGCTGCTATGCTTTAACAATAAATAAGCCTAGACAGGAAGAGAGGAACCTACCCAGTTGGGCCAAAATTATATCTGACTGTTGAAATGAGTCGATGGTATCTGATGATCTCGTAAGTTTGTAATAATATTTGCTTTTAAAGCAACAGTAAAGTAAAAATGAAAAGAAACATCTTTTGATGTAATTTCCCAGGACATTAGGAGGGGGCCTGGAGGTAAGCGTTCTCATCTCCTGAAGGTAAGTGGTCTGAGTTCCTATAGGAAACATCGTACTGAAAAACACCTTGGTGAAACTATCCATGAGCTGTCTCAAACATGTATTTTTGTTTAATGTGATTTACTAATGAGAACAAAAAAATGTTTTATGTTTAAAATAAGCTCACTGACCCATTCTTTAAGTGTAAAATATATAACAATATAAAGTCTAAAAAATAACACCTTGATTAAACTAAAGGGTTTGCTGCATTGGACAGGGCAATGCGGCTACAGGAACTATATTTTGTTGGCAACTGTCTAGAATGTGATGAATACGATGTGCCTCTAGCAATGACTGTGTATCCACTGAAATTATAGGATGACCCTATTAGGTCCTAACTCAGAGGTTAAAAAAAAACCCAGATCAAGAACCAGAAACACACACGTGGATTAGAAATGCAACATTTAACATAACATGTGACAATAATATTCCATAACCAGCAATTAATAGGCAATGCAAAGAATTGCATTGCTTGCCTGACTCACTGATTTGCGTGGCACTTACAGATAGCTACGTGCACATTAACATTTTAATTTATTGTACTCATTCTTAGTCAGTCTAACTTTAATTCCATGAAGAGAGAGAACCTTACTCTACAATGATAATACAGTATAGCATTTTTTACTCTGACATTATTCCACATCATGTAGAAGAGAAAAATATATTTTGGTATATTCCGATAAACAAAACATACACCAAGATAATCCTAAAAACCCTTGACATTTCCATAACTACATGGTTAATTGTACCTACAAAATGCTCAGACTTGTAGCATAACATAGGTATGTTATTTAATATAAAATAAGCAAGCTCCCCAAATACAAGCATACAATGTCACCAACATGCTGTGGGTCCTGTAAGCAAGTTGTTGGCAGATGGTGTTTGATAAGTGGGATTACATGTAAACCAAACAAGCCGGATGAGGGATGGAATCAGAAAACAGGGTTCAAGAGGAAAGGAAGAAAGAAAATAAGGACTTCATCTATTTTTAAATGTAGGTTAAAGCCCTCTCTCAGTGCAGGTGTTTGATAGGGACTGGGATTCGGATACTTTATCTCCGCATTAAGACTTATGAAGATTGACCTTGATAAACAGCTTTGCAATCACTGCTAAAAAGAGCTCACCAGGACACCTGTGAGCGTATTCACATATAAATAGTATTGAGAAGATACTCCAGACTAGTATTTCCCCTTCTTTTTAATGCACTATAAAATTATAGTTTTAACAAAATATACCTACTTCTTATGCATAGTTTGCAGCCATGTTTTTCATTTATCAGACAATGGGCTATCAGGTAGCCCATTGTCTTAAATGGTGATGCTAAGCTGTGTGTTATACATATACAGTTGCAAGAAAAAGTATGTGAATCCTTTGGAATGATATGGATTTCTGCACAAATTGGTCATAAAATGTGATCTGATCATCATCTAAGTCACAACAATAGACAATCACAGTCTGCTTAAACTAATAACACACAAAGAATGAAATGTTGCCATGTTTTTATTGAACACACCATGTAAACATTCACAGTGCAGGTGGAAAAAGTATGTGAACCCTTGGATTTAATAACTGGTTGAACCTCCTTTGGCAGCAATAACTTCAACCAAACGTTTCCTGTAGTTGCAGATCAGACGTGCACAACGGTCAGGAGTAATTCTTGACCATTCCTCTTTACAGAACTGTTTCAGTTCAACAATATTCTTGGGATGTCTGGTGTGAATCGCTTTCTTGAGGTCATGCCACAGCATCTCAATCGGGTTGAGGTCAGGACTCTGACTGGGCCACTTCAGAAGGCGTATTTTCTTCTGTTTAAGCCATTCTGTTGTTGATTTAACACTATGCTTTGGGTCATTGTCCTGTTGCAACACCCATCTTCTGTTGAGCTTCAGCTGGTAGACAGATGGCCTTAAGTTCTCCTGCCAAATGTCTTGATAAACTTTGGAATTCATTTTTCCTTCAATGATAGCAATCCGTCCAGGCCCTGACGCAGCAAAGCAGCCCCAAACCATGATGCCCCCACCACCATACTTCACAGTTGGGATGAGGTTTTGATGTTGGTGTGCAGTGCCTTTTTTTCGCCACACATAGTGTTGTGTGTTTCTTTCAAACAACTCAACTTTGGTTTCATCTGTCCACAGAATATTTTGCCAGTACTGCTGTGGAACATCCAGGTGCTCTTGTGCAAACTGTAAACGTGCAGCAATGTTTTGTTTGGACAGCAGTGGCTTCCTCTGTGGTATCCTCCCATGAAATCCATTCTTGTTTAGTGTTTTACGTATTGTAGATTAGCTAACAGGGATGTTAGCATTTGCCAGTGACTTTTGTAAGTCTTTAGCTCACACTCTAGGATTCTTCTTCACCTCATTGAGCAGTCTGTGCTGTGCTCTTGCAGTCATCTTTACAGGACGGCCACTCCTAGGGAGAGTAGCAGCAGTGCTGAACTTTCTCCATTTATAGACAATTTGTCTTACCGTGGACTGATGAACAGCAAAGCTTTTGGAGATACTTTTATAACCCTTTCCAGCTTTATGCAAGTCAACAATTCTTAATCGTAGGTCTTTTGAGAGCTCTTTTGTGCGAGGCATCATTCACATCAGGCAATGCTTCTTGTGAAAAGCAAACCCAGAACTGGTGTGTGTTTTTTATAGGGCAGGGCAGCTGTAACCAACACCTCCAATCTCATCTCATTGATTGGACTCCAGTTGGCTGACATCTCACTCCAATTAGCTCTTGGAGATGTCATTAGTCTAGGGGTTCACATACTATTTCCACCTGCACTGTGAATGTTTACATGGTGTGTTCAATAAAAACATGGCAACATTTCATTCTTTGTGTGTTATTAGTTTAAGCAGACTGTGATTGTCTATTGTTGTGACTTAGATGATGATCAGATCACATTTTATGACCAATTTGTGCAGAAATCCATATCATTCCACAGGGTTCACATACTTTTTCTTGCAACTGTATATAGTTCAAAAGCTGGAACCACTGGCACCCGAGTGAAATGGTGAGATAACTGCAGGAGCTATGCAGCTTTCATAAGCTTGCTGAGGAGTGTTAGTTATGGTTCTCCATGAATGAAGCTACTTTGAGGCTGTACAATGTGTCACAATGAAAACAGAGTCACTATGGAGTCGCACAGAGTGAGCACACTAATATACGACATACACATTATTTTATGGGAAGGGGAAGGAGAGATTCCCCTATGAAGTCTCAGACAAAACAGACAATTATCTTCAGCTATAAACAATAAGAACCACTGAGACCGTAAGCTTTTTGCAACACACTATGAAAGGAAATTAAACAATTATTTTTTGATACCATGTATAAAAGATCAGTTGATCTTCCGTAACAGGAGACAATCTTTTACACCATTTTAAAAAAAATCCAATCAATTCTTTTAGAACATAGAATGTGAAAAATATACAGTTTAATTTTGCACTGCTGTTAAACAAATCATACACTAACCAAACAAAAAGTCTAAATAAATAAAATTAAAGCAATTTACCCAAATCTTGTTTTGAAAAAAACATGCTCTACATTTATTAGATATCGTCTGACTTCCTGTAGACCCAAAAATTAGAATTACTTCTCAAGTGCATCAACAGCAGTTCCCATGAGGATACAGCCTATAAAACTGCAAACAGGGAATTAAAAGTAATCTCATCTGGATATAACTAATGTACGTACAAAAATCTTCCAAAGGAAGTCTTTAATCCTGGATATTCTACAAAGGCAGAGATGCCCTTAACTCATCTTTGCTAACCTCTGAACTTATGGGCATGGTGAATATATTGCAAGTTTTATTAAAATAACATTTATGGCAGCTTGAGAATTTATTTAATTTATTTTAACATGTAATATTGAATTAAAGGCAAAGAATAAAGCAAGCGACTATGAGTCATACATTTGGACTACCTGATTAATGTTATGATGAATTAAGTTGTCAGTTGAGCATAATAATTTGGTATAATGGAGAAAATACACACACAAACATAAATACATCTGTTTACAAAATATTGTGCCACGATTGAAGACTTTTGTTAATTATTTTATTATAGCAATACATCAAATAACCTAAATAAACACATTGACTTTAGATTTCAAATTTTCATATGACGAACTTCTTATAAGGTTTTATGAAATTCTGGTTTCAGCTGCTGTTTAAATATTCACAAAGGAAATGAAGAACATGGGCAAACCTCAAGAAAATGAGTATGTCAATTATACGTCTGAAAGAGACACTATAGGCACCAAAACAACTTTAGCTTATTAAACCAGTTTTGATGTATAGATCATGTCCCTGCAAGTTTACTGCTCAATCGTCTGCCATTTAGGAGTTAAATCACTTTGTTTATGCAGATGTAGTAACACCTCCCTGCATGTGACTTGCACAGCCTTCCTAAACACTTCCTGTAAATAGTTATCTAATGCTTACACTTCCTTTATTGCAAATTCTGTTTAATTTAGAATTTCTTATCTCCAGCTCTGTTAATAACTTGCTAGACCCCACAGGAACCTCCTGTATGTAATTAAAGTTATATTTACAGAGCAGGAGGTACACATTTTAAAATAAGCTACACCTGACTAAAAACCACCACTACTCCTACTAAGAGAAGTATTAAAATGAAAACAAAAACCAAATGTTTAATGAATATCACAGTTCTCTAAAATCATTCTATTTTACATTAAAGCCTTTCATTGGGTAATTTGCAAGGTTTGTCAAGCCTCTGGAATGAAAGCAAATGCGTTTTGTAATGCAAAAGTGACTCTTCTATACAAGTTTTTAATACCAGTATTTGTATCATCTTAAAATATGTTGTCTTCTCCTTCTTCCATAGGCATCTTTTGACGGTTGTATTTTTAGTTTGTCTTTCCAAAACTCTGTTTTGAAACATACCTTCATATTGAGTCTAAATATATGTAAGATAGGCTGTACTAGTAGGTGGATTTGTTCCACAGTCAAATGTTGTGGCGAAACCAACCTCGCCACTGTGAACTGGAGAAGCCTGGTTGCTCGCCTGCTCCCTTTGGACTATGGCCCTGCAGGTTAAACCGTTTATTTCCCCTGCAGAAAGGCTTATTTGTGTGATCTGAGTGCCATTCATCTAATAATGTGCACTCAGATCCCAGCTATCTGGGGATATGTGAAATGTCTGTGTGTTATGTGTAAAGGTGACTTTATGTATATTTTGGGAGTTATGAATGTTGTGTAAAAACTGTATTTTCCCTACCTATGATAATTGTATTTCCCTGTGTGTACAGATAATTAGTTTACAGGTAGAGGGGAGGGCTATGTGTGGGATGTAACTATTGTGTGATTGGTTAATGTACGTTACTGTGTGTGTCCCTCCCCTTCATGGGAGCACCTAATAAAAAGGGCTGCAAGCTAGCAGCCAGGGAGTTCTATTTTTACCCTCAACTTGAGTCCTGTCTCTTATTGGGGGAATCTGCTACAAGGGATTGCTATGCTAGGCATATTCCCTTGCTATAATCACTGAGCTCTTGTAAGAGCTTGTTCCTGCTTCGTTCTGAAGGGAGATAGCTGCAGCCTGCGGTGCTTATGGTGTCTGGTGGAGTGCTTGGAGTCCTCTGGAAGCGCTAGGAGCATCTTTCAACGGAGGTACCCAGTCGGGGTGCCAGGCGATCCGTTACATTGGTGGCAAGCGGTGGGATGGCGTCCTAGTGCGAGGTAAAGCAGCTCAGAGATACAGTTCGTTTGGAGTTACAAAGTGAGGGCAACGCTAGTATCCGTACAGCGACCCTATCTACAAAAGAACTAACTTCAGCAGAGCAAGCATGGCGTATGACTACACTCAGGAGGAGTTTGACAGAGAGGTTAATGAGGTGCTGTCTACCTTTGGACCCAACCCCCCAGAGAGAGCCGTGCAGCTCGCCAGGAAACTAGTAGGAGAATACCTGCAATCTCTAGTAGATTTGGCCAAAAAGGAGTCCCAGGGAGCCAAAGGTGTCGTCCTTCCTCCCAGCGGCAGTGTGTACCCCAGGGAGCAGAAGGTGTTGTCCTTCCTCCCCAGCGGCAGTGTGTGTCCCAGGGAGCTGAAGGTACCGTCCTTCCTCCCCAGCGGCAGTGTGTACCCCAGGGAGCAGAAGGTTGCAGTCAGCCTTCCTCCCAGCGGCAGTGTGTATCCCAGGAGCTGAAGGTTGCAGTCAACATGCAAGCGGCGGTGTGTACCCCAGGGGAGCTGAAGGTGCCGTCCTTCCTCCCCAGGCGGCAGTCAATGTGCCCCAGGGAGCTGAAGGATTGCGTCCTTCCCTCCCCCAGCGGCAGTGTGTACCCCAGGGGAGCTGAAGGTGCGTCAGCTACTCCCAGCGGCAGTGTGTGTATCCCAGGGAGCTGAAGGTGTCGTCCTTCCTCCCCAGCGGCAGTGTGTGTCCCAGGGAGCTGAAGGTGCCGTCCTTCCTCCCCAGCGGCGGTGTGTATCCCAGGGAGCTGAAGGTGCCGTCCTTCCTCCCCAGCGGCAGTGTGTATCCCAGGGAGCTGAAGGTGCAGTCCTTCCTCCCCAGCGGCAGTGTGTATCCCAGGGAGCTGAAGGTGCAGTCCTTCCTCCCAAGCGGCAGTGTGTATCCCAGGGAGCTGAAGGTGCAGTCCTTCCTCCCCAGCGGCAGTGTGTACCCCAGGGAGCTGAAGGTGCGGTCCTTCCTCCCCAGCGGCAGAGTGTCCTGCAGGGAGCAGAGACCGTCAGTCTCGCACCCCAACCACAGGACAAAATAATGAAAGGGGAGACAGCTGGTCCCCCTCTCCACCAGCAGAGAGAGTGTCAGGGAGAGGAGCCTGATACCCCTTCTCCCCAGCGGCAGTTTACAGTTCAGAGAGAGGAGCTTGTTGCACCCTCTCTCCAGCGGCAGCCTAACCCAGCAAGGGGAGATGTTACACCCCCCAACAGTGCAGATGGGACTGTAGTCTCTGCACTTACAGCACAAGGGGTAGGGACAGTTGGTCCTATTCCCCAGTCACAGAGCGGTGTATCCAGAGGGGAGACAGTCGGTCTCTCCCTCCCACAACCAGGCTCCCACCAGGCTACTTCCGTGGTAGCACTGGCATCAGGGCAGAGTACCGCTGGTCTCTGCCCACTCAGCAACCCACCAGGGCAGCCTAACAGTTGCCCACACAGTCGTGGTGAGGCACCTGGACATGGACAAAGTTCTCCTCTACCCAGGTGTAGTAACCAGTTATTGTGGGTGGGCTGTACTGCTGGTTCTGTTTTGTGGGTGGGTTGCTGGACTAACCAGGGCACTGACCGGCAAGAGGTCAGATACCCTGTTAGTCTAGTTGGTAAAGGGGAGAAGTGTGGCGAAACCAACCTCGCCACTGTGAACTGGAGAAGCCTGGTTGCTCGCCTGCTCCCTTTGGACTATGGCCCTGCAGGTTAAACCGTTTATTTCCCCTGCAGAAAGGCTTATTTGTGTGATCTGAGTGCCATTCATCTAATAATGTGCACTCAGATCCCAGCTATCTGGGGATATGTGAAATGTCTGTGTGTTATGTGTAAAGGTGACTTTATGTATATTTTGGGAGTTATGAATGTTGTGTAAAAACTGTATTTTCCCTACCTATGATAATTGTATTTCCCTGTGTGTACAGATAATTAGTTTACAGGTAGAGGGGAGGGCTATGTGTGGGATGTAACTATTGTGTGATTGGTTAATGTACGTTACTGTGTGTGTCCCTCCCCTTCATGGGAGCACCTAATAAAAAGGGCTGCAAGCTAGCAGCCAGAGAGTTCTATTTTTACCCTCAACTTGAGTCCTGTCTCTTATTGGGGAATCTGCTACAAGGGATTGCTATGCTAGGCATATTCCCTTGCTATAATCACTGAGCTCTTGTAAGAGCTTGTTCCTGCTTCGTTCTGAAGGGAGATAGCTGCAGCCTGCGGTGCTTATGGTGTCTGGTGGAGTGCTTGGAGTCCTCTGGAAGCGCTAGGAGCATCTTTCAACGGAGGTACCCAGTCGGGGTGCCAGGTGATCCGTTACAAATGTTATAACACAATTTGGGGGGGAGGTGAATAATAATTTCTAGCACCTCTCTATCCTTACTCCATCCAAATTGCTATATTTTAAAGAATTATTTCAGTTATATGAAAAAATTCATTGGTTTCTCTTTTTGTGTCGTAACCCATAATGCTCTGCTTACCTGTAATCCCTAGCTTCCAATTAAAAAAAATAATGTAATTTTCTACTGTAAGGTCCCTGACCAATTTATTTGTCAGTGCTTTGTCAAAGAAACAGAAACTGGAAAAAACCATTGGATTTTGAAAGTGGTGGTTGGTATATATGCAAATCCTCTAGATAGCGCAGACAGTTCAATACAGGTGAACTCCGTTTTTCTGGTTTGAAAACATTTCTTTCTTGTTATGAACTTTACACTGTATGTAGTGTGTTGATTTGTTAGTGCTGCTATTTTTGCTAAAAATGTTCACTTATCTCGCCCGGTGGGTCTCGGAAAGGGGTACATTGCAATCCAGCATCAGTAACAAACCCATAATGTTTTATGAACTTGTATCTAGATCATACGACAGAAATCACATTCATATTACACACAGGGGTGTTTTAGCCGCGAGGCAAACAAGGCATTTGCCTTGGGCGGCATTTTTCAGGGGGCGGCAAAAAACGCCACCCCCAAATGCCCAGAGCAAATGTCTAGTTAGCCTCGCAGCTAACAGACATGCCGGGCGGGTGGCTGGCGAGGGAGCACTTCCTCTGAGCTGTCTGCTCAGCTCCCTCGCGCGCCGCAGAGTGAGGCTGGGAGCCGGAATATGACATCATCTTCCGGCTCCCAGCCTCACTCTGCGGCGCGCGAGGGAGCTGAGCAGACCGCTCAGAGGAAGTGCTCCCTTGCCAGCCGCCCGCCCAACAGCCAGCGCCACCCAGCCCGACCGGCAGCCACTGGACCACCAGGGAGAGAGAGACCCCCCCCCAGCACTCCCAAAGGTAAGGAGGTTGGGGGGGGGTTTAAATAAAAAAAAAAGTTAATGTGAGTGATGTGTGTGTGTGTGTGTGTTTGTGTCTGACTGTGTGTTTGTGTCTGACTGTGTGTGTGTGTTTGTGTCTGACTGTGTGTGTGTGTTTGTGTCTGACTGTGTGTTTGTCTGACTGTGTGTGTGTGTCTGACTGTGTGTGTGTGTGTGTCTGTGTGTCTGACTGTGTGTGTCTGTGTCTGACTGTGTGTCTGTGTATGTGTATGTGTCTGACTGTGTGTGTGTTTGTGTCTGACTGTGTGTGTGTTTGTGTCTGACTGTGTGTGTGTGTATTTAGAAAGTGGGGTGGGGGGGAAGGGTTGGGTGGGGGTGGCGCCTGAGTTTTGTCCTCCCTAGGGCAGCACAAAACCAGGATACACCACTGATTACACACCATTTATCTGCTGGTAACACTGCCAAAGTCCAAACATTTTATTTTCTTACAACCGGACCTAAATTGTGATTTCATGATTAAGCTCATAATATCAAATTTGAATGGACGTTATGGTAAGGATAATTTAAAAAAAAAAAAAAAAAAGTTAATGTGAGTGATGTGTGTGTGTGTGTGTGTGTTTGTGTCTGACTGTGTGTTTGTGTCTGACTGTGTGTGTTTGTCTGACTGTGTGTGTGTTTGTGTCTGACTGTGTGTTTGTGTCTGACTGTGTGTGTGTGTGTGTCTGACTGTGTGTGTGTGTGTTTGTGTCTGACTGTGTGTCTGTGTATGTGTATGTGTCTGACTGTGTGTGTATGTGTCTGACTGTGTGTGTGTGTGTATGTGTCTGACTGTGTGTGTGTGTGTTTGTGTCTGACTGTGTGTGTGTGTTTGTGTCTGACTGTGTGTGTGTGTGTTTGTGTCTGACTGTGTGTGTGTTTGTGTCTGACTGTGTGTGTGTGTATTTAGAAAATGGGGTGGGGGGGAAGGGTTGGGTGGGGGTGGTGCCTGAGTTTTGTCCTGCCTAGGGCAGCACAAAACCAGGATACACCACTGATTACACACCATTTATCTGCTGGTAACACTGCCAAAGTCCAAACATTTTATTTTCTTACAACCGGACCTAAATTGTGATTTCATGATTAAGCTCATATCATCAAATTTGAATGGACGTTATGGTAAGGATAATTTAAAAATAAAATGGCATCTTGATGAAGTTTTTGATTATATAACAGGTTAAAGGTTAGAAACAGTCAAGCACTTTGATGCTGTTAATAGGTTAATACTGTTAATATTTTATGTTCTATATGGACATTGCAGTTTGTGTTCCTTTAAGTTATTTAAAATTGAATATTTCAGGTATTGGCCACATGTGCATTTGCAATTTTATAATTTTATTATATATTTTAATTAAAATGCTTATTTGTCCTTTAATTAGTTTAATTGTTATTGCGAAATCATTATTTATTATTCAATGTACAGGTCATCAAGCCAGAGTAAGTGTTTTTGGGGCTCTCATACACTGACCCATGGGGTATCATTTTACCAGAGTCCATACAGATGTTTAAACAGCAGTTGGATACATACTTGCAAAAACATACCATACAGAGATATAATTTCTAATTAGTTGGATAATAGCGGCTTGATCCAAGGAGATATCTGACTGCTATTTTTGTGTCAAGAAGGAATTTTTTCCTAGTATGTTGCAAAATTATGTCTATTATTATATATATATGTCTAGCCAACTCCTTGGTTTTGTACCCCTCCCTGTCACAGGTGCCTCATCCAAGGGCCCTATTTAGCCTTGTACTGCTGATAACGCAAGATGGAATTTTTTCCCCAAGTAAGTAGCTCATTTAGCATACATTTGGTTGTTAGAGTAGGACCTGCCAAAGATGGGGTACATTGACATCGTGGCAGGCTTATGCAATGTATGATCCTATAATGTAACTAATACCCGATTATTTTTTACGTAGATTAGGTGTTTTTAAAAAACTATCAAAATCTGTCAGCACCAAAGTTGTTGTTTTGTAGATAAGGGAGTGCGCTGGATTTTCATTTTTATATTCTATTGTGGTGTCACAATCCCTACACTTTCAATGGTCCCATTAAAGTGTGAACAACTCCTTTTCAAAAAATTGTGATCACCAAACCTTGTTCAATGTAAAGTATAGGTCCTATTTTTACGGATCAGATAACGGTAAAATAGTTTTGAAAAGTATTGGAGGTTTGGGGCTATGATTATTTTATGGGACTTTATTTGAGATTTCCAATACATGAAGGCTACTGCAATATCCCCACTGAGCTCATTCACACAACTCTTAAATCTGCCTAGCAACTCTTTGAATAATCAGCTTCCTCAAACATGGTTTCTTTAATATACTGTCAGTATATGGCCAAACAGAGTAATAAATGTTTTTGAAATGTCGGATTGCTGGCTTATAATGCAAATAAAGGTGGGATCAGCATGCCGAAATAGTGTAGTGTTTAGCACTACTTGTGACCTTAGAGTCATAATAAAAACAAATTTACAAACATAAATTAGCTTCCAGAAAGGAACTTGCTCTGGCACCCTGGAACAAATTGTCTAGTTGGTGTATGGAGAGGGATACAGATCCCTTCACTGCCCCTGTCTCCGTCATACTGAATTTCCGGTCTTCCCTTTCAATTAACGTTACACGGTCTGTGATATCGGCAGCCCACGTCCCTTAACAATGATGTCCGGTGGGGCAGGATCCGTTGGTGTGCTGCCTCATGAGAGGTATGTTTTGAATTTCCTTCGGAATTGGCCGGACAGCTCATTGCTTTCTCTGTACACTTTTCTACTGTGTCTGGTTTCCTTCCATAGGATATCGGACGTTAGGGCGTTCGACGTGGACGGTTAATATTTTTTACCGGAAGGTGTCTCTTCCGTTGTACGAAGACAAATTAGACTTTGTTTTTTTCCCCGTTTTTTTCCCTGTTTTTTTCCCTCTGCACCTCTGCTTTGCGTGGTGAAAACTCTCATTCACTATATAGAAGTTACTGCTTCTCTTCGTCACTCTCCTTCGGGATAATTACTTGTATCTTACGTGCAACTGCATGGACCGGTCTTAGCTATGATCCTCGCTAGATGGGTACGATGGCTTCTTTCACTGGCGGGCGTCGAATCTATATTCGGAGTGCACTCCATATGTGGTGCAGCAGCTACGCAAGATTTTTTGTTGGGTGCTTCTCTGGCAGACATAATGCGTTCTGCTGATTGGTTTCTTGAAGATACGTTTTGGATTTTTTAAATTTTTGTCCTGTTTCTCATGCTTCTTTCACTCTTCTTCTATAAGTGTTAAAAATGCAAATATGAAGCCACCTGTCATTTGGTAAAATTGTAGATTATGGTAATGTAGTGTAGCTATAATCTTAATTTTAGTAATGACAGGAGGCGAATATTTCCCTTCTTCCTCTCCCTATACCTTATGTTTGTTTCCAAGTCTTTATGATGCTTACGCTTACTTTTCCTAACTGTTTGATTAATATTGTACGATTCTAGTTCAGATACGAATATGTTATTTTATGGCAATAGTATAATTGTATTGATAAACTATGGTCATTTCGCTACCTTTCACTTTTTTCTGTATTTTTCTAGTGTGAAAATTGGTATTATACATCGCATCTACCCATCGCATTCTTACTGTTCAAGCGGTCCTCGGAGTTACATTGGATCCACAGCATTACTTGAGTTGTCATTGTTGGACTTTTTCATTGGAATATTAGTTCACTTCAAAGAAAGAGGAAGAGAAAAGCACCACAGAACTATATGTAGTAATGACTCTTAATTCTGATTGGTTTAAACGTTTGATTGATCTTTGCTGCTGGAGTTTAAAGTAAAGAAAGTTTACGCAAATATTCGCCTCCTGTTATTACTAAAGTTAAGATTATAGGAACACTAAATTAGCATAATCTACAATTTCTAATACTAAAATGTATTGGCAGAATACGACACCATGAGAAGGGGGAATGTAACATTTGTACTAATTGGCTACTCATTAAAGTATGAATTGTTGGGAATACAAATAGATTTTCAAATTTTAGCTGAAAACAGCTGTGTTGACAATAGTCAACCATGTTTTCATTTCAGCTATTTTGGCCTTAAATTTCAAATTCAATTTCTGGAAATTCAATGTCAATTCACACTTATGCTTTATGAAAAAAAGACCTGCTTCACTTTATTACAGAAAGAGTTGTGCAAACAACTATATATAGCAAACAGTGTGCCTGAATTATTTAGAATTTAAACAACAATGGTATAGTTTACGTATGGACCCCAAAAAATAGAGTCTGAAATTTTCAATGGACAATTCGACACCCACAGTTCAAGAAAACAAAATTACATACAGTGTATCCATACTTTTATAGATCTACTTAACCCTATTCAGACCTGAAGTTGCCTAGCAACCTAAATGGTTTAATAATGGATGATTATATAAAAGTACATATACTTCAGATTTGCATTGTTAAAAAGTAAAGTACAGCATTCAACATACACTTCAACCTATGTGATTTAAAAATAAAAATATTATTCCTTATTATTCTAAAATAGCAAAAAAGAAAAATAGCCAGTGGGCCACGATGGCCATGTGCCTAAGCTGATAAGGGAGTTCAAAGTATCGGCTGCCTGAGCACTGGCACAGAGATTCTGCTCTGTGGATGGCGATCTCCCTTATATGCCAACCAAAAGTTATGAAGAGGTGGCTCTCAGCCAACTTATCAGAGCATTACTATGGGTTATTACAGCAACGCTCTGATACCTTCCACAGTGTTGGCTCTGCTCCTTCAACACCAGACCACCAGCGAAATAGATTTCTCAAGGCAAGACAGGTGGAGTAATTGACAGCAATTTTTTTTAAATTTTTTTTTTAAAAGTATCTCCCCAATAGGCCCCGGCATGTCTCCCTCACTCACCATGCAGCTCATGTCCCCCTCACTCACCCTGCAGTCCAGGTTCCCTTCTCACACCATGCAGCCCATTAACCCACTGTCAAACCTTACAGCCCTTATCCCCCACATGTGTAACCCCACAACAAACATTAGAGCCCATAAACACACGCATACACACTAAACCACAAAACATCCCCATACACGCTGTCCCACAAGCAGCATCCCCTCCACAAACAAAGCCTTCAAATAGCATCCCAACTACAGGCAAGATTTCCTAATATTTTCATTTCCACAACATCCCCATGTACACAACACACACCCTCCATAGCCCCTCCCTTCCTATAGGGTTGGTATGCTTGGGCCAATTTTTATCCCAGTACATCCCTTCATTTAGCTAACGTTTCAGTATTCATTAGATTGTACTAAATCTGTTTAAAAAAATGCTGTTCCTTTGTAAGATAAATGATGCAAAGTTAATAAGAGATAATTATATTGCACATATGTACATAGATATCTATATCTATCAAGAGAACAGTTTATTACAAGAGTTTGAAATAAGGACATAAAGCCAATAGTTGCCAACTGCTTTGTGTTAGGGAGACAAAAACAAAATCAGTCAAGTGGTCCAACTGTGGATATATATACTCTTGGCCTTTGAGTCCAAAGGGGGATATATTAATGAACTTGGTGCAATATTTCATATGAGGCTCCAGCGAACTGGAGCCAAAGGGTAAAAGTGCAATCAAATGCAAAAGAAGAAAAAAAAATTGACAGTGTCACTCAAACGGTGGAACATTTAAAGAATGTGACTGGAATCCAGTTAAAAGATATCTGAGGACAGTAAGCAGAGAAAATGCTCATGTAATGCACACAAGGCAATGGTAGAATGAACGGGTGAAGGCATAGTCAAATATTGCTATTAATTTAAAGCAGACTGTATTAAGCATACCTCACTCGTGTAGCCACACTAAAAAAAATGTGGTTATTACTATGTCACATGTAACACAGCACACTTTCTTCAACGAAACAAAAGTGTCACTTGAACAGTATAAACAAATATGTATTTTTGCAGAATCGTGTTTTACAGTAAGTACTGACTAGATCACAGGTGCCCCAGTAGAACTACGACCCCCAATATTTTCTGCCTGCTTCAAGGCTGAAAAATCACCCAAGGAGGTTGTACTTCATCATCCTGTGCCTAGACACTGCCAGCTAGAAAATATACTTCTTCAGAGTTACACAGTTTTTACAAGTTATTTTTCAGAAAGCATATATCAGACTGGAAATGTACACTGCGCTGAAAATTCCTTATTGATGATTATTTTTGAAACTAAGGGGCACTGGCTCCATGAGTGCATTGCAGTCAGCAACTCCAGTAAACATGGCTCTCTATCAGCAAGCTTTCAACAAAACATAAAAATGTCTGCTATGAAAACATTATGACATTTTCACCAAGCTTAGTTACAAAGTATAGAATTTTAAGATATAAACAGTCTTTAAAATCACACCGAAGTGTGAACATACTCCTGCTTAGACATTTGGAATGTTGGCCTATAAATCACCAGTCATTTTCATGTATTTTTCAATGTTCAAAAAAACCAAAACAAATATACAATAACTCGGCAATGCAGTTTTTCAAACAACTGTATAAATCTCATCGAACGAGATGTAAAATTCGGAAAAAATTGTCATCTTGTAGAATTGAGGCACCTCAGAAAAAGCACCTGGCCCTCTCAACTTCATCTATGCTACGGAAGTTGCAAAACGAAGGCTGGGAGCCAAGTGAATTATCTCACATGTGCTCATCATGTGAGGAGATCCCAACAATTCACACTGCTGGGAGTACTTAAGAAGCAAAGTTGAGAAACTCTGCATTAGTGAGAGTACCTTCGAAGTTCACCTCACCACATGTCTACCAGTGAGCAGAGATAGACCATTCTGTGACTATAAATTTACCTTCACAAATAAATTATTAGAATGTAATATATATGCGAAGAGGAGTTTAAAGAAACACAGTTTATTTTACTAAAAACAACTGGAGCATGAGCTGAAATCCTTTTTTATAGAAAGTGGGGGAGTACAGCATGCTTTTACTTTAGTTAATATACTTTGATGGAATACATTTAATTTTTATTTTTTTAAGTGGACTCTCGGCCAATATGCTTGCAGTGATAACTCAGTTAGGAGTTGAGTATGACAGAGGTTATGTGTTCTTTCGACCTCTTGCCTCTAGATCTCCCTGCATTCATAAAAATAGATCTTAAACAATGCATAGCAGCCTTGTGGTTTCAATTACTTTTGGAAAAAAACAGCTTTTCTTAAAAACACCCATGAAATAAAATATGTTGAAATGCTTCCAGGAAAAAAGTGAAATAATAGAAAACAATGCATTAACTCAGCTTGTGTCTTATTTATATATATATCACTCTGTGACCTTCACACAAGATATTTACAACCCTCTGCGAAAATGGTGTCTATTTTCTATCAAACCTGTGTCTTAACCACTGTGTCACAACTCAACTTTGAGTTAAATGTGCCTTCTTTGCTCAGAAATTCTTTAGCCTTGAGAAAGGGGGGTTCTCCCGAAATCTTGTCATTACAAAATTCTGTTAGACCAATAAAAAAAAGGTATTACAAGATACAAATTGTATCTCTTTTTTTACATATACATATGTTGGAAGGCCATTTGGCCTGAATTTGTGGGAGGAGTTGTGATCCTATCTAAACCCTACCCCCCTACTTACCTTTGTTGTGCAAGCTGTTTGTCTTCACCATAACAACAAGCACTTCCGGTCAGTTGTTCCCGCCAAAGTCAGCTCCTACCTCCGTCTTCCGTGCCCGTCCACCGGCTTCTACCCGACTTCCAGTCACGAGACCAGCATGTCCACGTAAGCATAACGTGGGAAATAGCATTTGGCTATTTTCCATGTTTGGGCCTGAAAACGCGGGGATAGGCTCGCTTCATTACTTACCTATTCGTGCTATTACGCTGTTCGTGTACTTCCGCGTTCGTGTGACTAACAGCCGAACGCGGAATACACACGCTTTCATTTACTTTCATTTAATTCTATGTACCGTACGTGCACACTTACCCTACGTTCGTCTGTTCTTTCGTACTTCGTTCAGCCGAACACGTTCAAACTGCTTTTTCAGGCAACCTTTCGTTAACTTACACGTTACAGCCTGCAGCTGATTATTCAATTGGCTTTTGTTTAAATCCTTTCGTGTATTCCATTTACCGAATGCGGGAGTTCTTTCTATTTATAGTACTCGTGTTCATTCGGTTAACTGAATGAAAGGGGCTACAGTGAGTGTTTAAATTTACTAATCTACTATAAAATATCTAGTTATGTCTCTTTACTTATACCAAGCACTCACATAAATTTTTTCCTATATGATGTTGAGTTTATTATATGGCTCTTAAAGTCACCACTGGGTGAAATATATGTGTTTTACAAATTTCCATCCATGGTCACATAATTGTGGGACACCTATTTTTCAAAGGGTAATCTTCTTAAAGGCACAGTTTGGCCACTTTCTTTTATAATTTACATATATAATACACCTTCACTTTCCTCCAATCGGTCTTCAAGAAGTGGTATCCCAGTACTTTGTATTACTGTATCAGGTAAGTAGGTTTACCAATTCTCTTTTCCCTCGAGGCCTCATTCAGCCTCCACGGCCTCATTCAGCCTCCCCACCTCCCAAAGTGAGTTCTAAACTTCTAAGAGATTCTGAGATTCCTCATGGCGTTTAAAACATCAATCACACAAACCTACACCACTTTGCTACTACTAATACTTTTCTTCAAACAGAGCTCCAAGAAGAGGTACCCAGTATCCTGCAGTTCAGTAAGAGGTTAGAAGGTTTACCATTTTACGTTTTCCCTCGAGGCCTCATTCAGCCTCCACGGCCTCATACAGCCCCCCACCTCCCAAAGTGGGCTCTACACTTCAAAACATACCTGGGCTAAGATTCTTCACAAAATGTCAACAATCTCATAATCATAATCCACCATATTACTACTATATTTAACGGTACATGTTTTGTCATTTATATCTACATATCATTACTTAGACCTGTGTCATTGCCGCAGATCACCAAGTCCTACGCCATCGACAACCTACAGGCTACCTGGTTCCCGCATTGCAGTATCAGGTATTGGTAATCTTACTCACTACGATTACGTTTCTCCTTAAGGCCTCACTTTGCCTTCGTATCATTCAAAAAATTCACATTTATGGGAACCCATGGGCTTGTCTCTAATTTACGGCCCAACGTTCAGGTCCCTCAGCTTACCCACGTTCGGACGTTACAGTATCTCTGATACACACCTTCAACATTTTTACACTCATTATATTAGTGGCACGCCTCAGGCCCACTAGCATCTTTTCCCCCCTAAGGTTTCCCGGACCGGGCCTGTTCCCTGCAGAAGCAAGAATATATTGTAATCTTCGGTGTGTTGCCCAAATAAAGAGGGCAAACACTCAAGGTTAAGTATCTACATACGTTATAGCACACCATTCTAAGAGACAAGCCACATCAGGCTAGAGAACTGGCATGAGAGTTAGGCGCTGGCCTTAGCTATCCTAAGTAATACTACGGACCCGCGAGGTCTACACCCCACCTCAACACGGAAGTTCAGCCCCACGACCAAATCATAGTTAGCCACCTCGCTCGCCCTTCTTTAGGGCTACAGTTAGGGCTTCCCATGCCACACGTTTTTAATCTCTTACGGTCACCGAGAGGCAGACATCCTGCCACCACGTTCAAGTGGCCACAAAATCCCCTCGTTCCAAACCATAGATAGAGCGTCTCTCCTCTACTTGGCACTAGCAGGGCCTCACCTGTCACTTGGTTCTAGGTAAATTCTTTGCCTAGGCACTGGCTAGAAGGCCAGTTCTCCGAAGATCTCATCCATACCTCTAACACACATTACTTTCATTATTTCTTTTTCAGAATGTCACAAGTATCCATCCCGATAATCGGTCTGCTGTAGGACGAAATACCCAGCACTCCAGTCTGTCCTGGGTCTCCATAGGAATCCCTCACCCCTTCTACCTTCAGTTACCTGGGCTTCTGGTACATTCCAAAAAATATCAGCAGAGCTCTGACACAGGGGTATCCCCTCCCCAGCCACTGCCAGTAGGGCAGAACTACACTGGCTCACGACAGCTCAGCCCAACGTTCCCAGGACCGGCTCTAGTTCACAAGGGCCTCCTCAGATTCCAATCAGGAGACCCCGGTCACTATCCTGGCCAGCCTCCAAATGATTAACAGGCTGATAAATGGAATCGGCTATAGCCACACCAGGTGTCTCGTTAGGCCCGGCAGGCAATCATCTGGCGATCTCGGTCATACAGTCTGGCTTACCCCTCATTTCCCTCCCCGTCCCCCACCACCCACTATCACTACTCCATACGTCTCACCGGCCCACCCTGTTCCAATTTCCATGGAGAAAGTAATTATCGATGGAAAGGACGTTAAACTAACATCACTACTTAACTTCACAAGACTCCCTACAGTACAAAGGTTATATTCTTGGTGACATTTCAGTAGTCCAAAGAGTGACACCCACGACTCAAAGCTTTCCATTGCCTCTCGCATAGAGATAGCTACTTCCCCTTCTCACCACCCCTTCACCCAGAGGGACAAGCTGGGCTGACCATTTCATTTCCAGGGAAGGCTCGGGTGCACTATGACTTTAATACTGGGGTATGCTATTTCACTACATGCAGGGTTTTGCACATCTGCTCCAGAACCTACACCTACTCCACATACGCAGCCCATCTGTCACCTAATATACGCCCAACTAAGGTTAACATTGTTATCCTGATTTACTATCTGCATTTACACCCAGCTAGGCATCTAGTAGATTCTGGTGCCGGGTTTCTCACATGGGTTCACACGGGCCTTATTGCCATTCCCACAGGTACACTCGTATGCCCTAACCTATTATCTGCACCCATTGACCCTCTTACGGAGGACCACCTTCTGTCCACAGCAGTCATACGCTGGTTTCACGATCGCCTCCTTCCGGTCTTCACACGTCTCATCTTGGCGTGCCATTCCCATTGAGGTAGCAATTCACTATACCCTATAATACGTCTGATCGTAGACCTCTTCCACACCACACTCTACATCCATTCTCAGCATCAAACTCCCTCATTCCCGCTATGGAGTTCTCACTGCACTACACAAATCGATCATGCCATACATCACTTAGCAAGTAGTAAGGCTTGGTTGAGCAAGATAGACTTATCCAACGCCTTTAATCTACTATCTATTCACCCTTCACTATGGCACCTGGCCTACGTTCGGGCGGCCATCCTCGCTAACCATTTTTGTGGCTATCTTCACAGGCTGACTTGGTTGGCAGCAACCTCTCAGCTCTTTAGTCTGCTTTTACATTCCTGGTGTCGACAACACAGCCGCTGACGCTCTTTCACGCTCAGTTTAAGGTCTTCTTTCAGGCACCTTCTATGACCTACTACATACCATCCAGGATACCACCTTTTCATGAGATAATCTTGGATTAAGCACACAGTTACACCTCATACAGGTACGCATGCTACACAAAGTTTCACGACTACTCTATCACTCACGCCAGGGATTTGTATATTGTTCCATGTCACAAGTAGAGTTTGCTTGATTCAAGACTTTTTTAAACTATTGTACTTTTTGCCTTTTCCTCTAAACCTACAAATCAAGCATCTTATTTATACCTCCTATGCTGTCACTACGTTTTACGTATCCAAGGTCAGCCACACACTATCAGTACTAATCCATTACTTCACGTCTAAACATTCCATTAAGGTAAGTTACATCATGGCTTTCTTCGCTGGTCTCTCTTTTTCTCAGAAGTGCTGCATCAGCGGCTTCAAGGTCTTACACCCCAGTCCACATCACTAGGTGATGGGGCCACAGGCAATCCTCAGCTTAGTTACATATATACCTCAATCAGAGTAAAAGTTCCTTACTAGCTTTCAGTACACAAGCTGTATAAACTTGCAATAAAGTGTGTTTTCTTTGAATTCTCTTTTGCCCTCTTCTACAGGCCTACTTGTACGTTGGTTTCGGCACACCTCAACCAACTTTGCTTCTCCTTCTACATTCCATTACGTATTAGATAAATTCCGAGCACAAGTTGGAAGGCCATTTGGCCTGAATTTGTGGGAGGAGTTATGATCCTATATAAACCCTACCCCCCTACTTACCTTTGTTGTGCAAGCTGTTTGTCCCAACCCACCTACACCCATCTATATTAACAATTCATCTTGGTGGGCCCTCTTCTACAGGTCTACTTGTACGTTGGTTTCAGCATACCTCAACCAACTTTGCTTCTCCTTCTACATTCCATTACGTATTAGATAAATTCCGAGCACATATATATATATATATATATATCACTTTTTCTTTTGTTTAATTACCTGCCTTTTATCCACCCACAACTGAAGGAGAAGAGAGAACGATAAGTGGATTGCAAAACTCACCTGACCTGTTTGACAACTAAATGAATAACTTATTTTTCTAACACAGACAGTGTACTGTACGTAATATTTTAGCTTCCCATAACAACTTTTCGGCACAGAGTAAATAGATAACATACATTTTACAAAGAACATTCATCTAGCTTTTATTTCATTATGGGCTACAATTGATAAATTGAATATTTTACCTAAAGCTCTACTCAAATCGACCACAACAGACAAGCCAAGTACAAGTATGCACCTGATGGTTTGTCAAAATATTCAAAGAACATTGCACAATAAAGTCACCCCAGGACCTTATTTTCAACATGAAGTGCTGACAGCCTATAAAAAAGAAAGAAATGTTACATTGTGTAAATTCATAAAAACAAGCAAAATAAAATGTTGCACCTGTAATGTGAAGAGTGACTATGTAGTGTAAAACCTTTTATCAATAACTTTAATGCTATTGATGTTTTAATAGCTTGAATGGTGTTGGAAATAACAACAACACATCAAACTGCAGTGCACATAGCTTTATTTAAACATGAATGGTTTCCTTTTGTAAATCAGAAAACTCTCATGATCAGTTTTTAAACTAGGCAAAAGGGCAAGTAAATAACGTCTATTATTTATTTTTTTACCTATCCATCTTGCTTCATTAACACCTGCCAACTGAAGGGCTTGTGTGCACAAGCCTGAATTCAAGGTTTCCAAATTCACTTGTGTAAAAAAAAAAAAAAAAATAAAATATATATATATATATATTTTTTTTATTATTTTTTTTTTTTACAGTAAAGAAATATGTGGACACTTATTCTTTAAAATTTGTTATTCTTTGGATGACTGCATAAAACCAGCTTGGTTTTATAATCATTAAAATATAGTGTGAGATAATAGCCAACATATTGACCTGAAACCGAAGTTATCATCTGAAACATGTATTAATACAACACTTCACATACAATGTTACCACAAAGGAATAACTTGTGAAGAGATGCTATTAACATTATCTCAGATAAAATGGAAGAAAATCAAAATGGCCACTAATAAAAATCTTATATGAGAAAAAAATAATAAAACATCTATCTATATCGATTTATATTCACCAATGAAGGTGCAGCAATTACAGAAAAATAACTTAAAAAGCTGGCACAGAATGCTGTTAAGGCTAAAGAGTTAAATATCATAAAACTGTGGGCTTCATATTAACCTGTAATAGTTCTATTTTTGAGAAGGAGGCAGAGAGTGGGTGGGTGTGGAGTAGTGCAATGAATCAGTTGAGTTTCTTCTCTACCACTTTATCATACGCAACTTAAACCTGGTAAACTGGTTCCTGTAATTCATAATTAATGTTTTATTTGCAATTATTTATATGACAACACATGTGATTAGGTATTACATTCCAGGAAAACATGTAGACCTATGTTGATCAAGCCTTGAAAAATAAAAAAATGGACCAAGTGTGTTTTCTAAAATAAACCAATACCTGATTTATACATTGGTACCTCGGTTTGCGAAAAATTCAGAAACCCAAAACGTGGTTCCCCATAGGAATGCATTGAAAACCAATAAATCCGTTCTGGAGGTCAGAAAAAAGTCAAAATAAGATGGCATGGACACCAACCCACAATGCAGAACACACAGTAAAAGGCATGCAAACGACAAAGCTCAGCTCCCTACCTTTTCACTGCTTGAGAAATGCACCCAAAATGTCCCAAAACCGCTGCAAAAAATGTCCACAATGGCTCCAAAACTCAATGCAAAAAATCACTTCAACAACTCCACATTCGACTCCACATGCTACCCACAGACTCCAGCAAGCACGGGGGCGGCGCTATAAACCTCCCAGGTGCAATACATCCTGGGGAAGCATGCTTCGTATTGCGAAAAAAATTGTAAACCGAGGCATTATTTTCATCATATAACTACACCTAATGTAATTTCATCACATTTATTAATAGTTTAATTTAAGAGTTGGCAGATTGTCCCTTTAATGACAACCACACAAAAAAGCAATTACAAAAAAAAAAAAAACACAAAACGTTTTCATGCTGTATTGGATTGAATTCAGCCTTGGATTAAGGATTTCTAAAAATGGTCTGTAATAAAATTGTGCTCCTGTTTGGCAACATTGACAATGATCCATCATTTACTTTAACTAGTGTTTTATACTATACATGTTGCAGATGTCGTTGATAACACAAACAAAAAGAAAAAAGATAAAAGTAGACATGACTTGGTAAATGTCTACTTGTTGAAGTGTGCCTTGGAAAAAGGGTTGAGAAACAATGAATGATCAGTTTAACAGCTTTGACACGTACTTTACATTATAGGCATGGCATTATTGGATGTACACGCATCACATATGCTTCTAATACCTTTCACCTGGTTAATTATTTCTAGAGCAAATACATTTACTCACATATATATCTTTCTTAATGCACACTGACACAGTTTATTTAATGTCTTATTTGAAAAAACACAAAGCCATGCAAAATCATTTACTCAAGATTTTGACAAATCACTAAACCACCTAAACAAAGATCAGGTTGGACAACTGCAAATATTTTTAGTGTAAAAATATCATTCAATAAAGGCTACATCAAAATTGTCCACATTTAACCCCATGAGCAAAAGAAAGACACAATAAAGTTGGAGGAGGAATATTTATTTAACCCCTTTAGGACCAAACTTCTGGAATCAGCTCCTCCTCATAGAGATGCATTGAATCAATGCATCTCTAGGAGGAAAGTTTAGTGTCACTGTGCAGCACTGCCCCAGGAAGTACCTCCAATGGCCATCTGAGGAGTGAAAAGGCAGTGTTTACATAAAAATGACTGCATGTAATGATTATACTCACCAGAACAACTACACTAAACTGTAGTTGTTCTTGTGACTATAGTGTTCCTTAAAGTTATTGTGAAATAAAATACCACACATCTTTTGATTATATCACGTTAAACTTTTTTCTTGTGCACCAGTTTAATTCATGTTGACCGACTGACACTGCAAAACACAGTAAGAAAAACACTGATATTAAATGTAATTATTTACAAATAAAATACACACATATGGGGTGTGCATGCCAGCAACGGTTAGAATAGTGATCTGTCTGTCCTAGCTATTGTTAACTTGCTGATTGTTAACTTGATGCATGAGGAGAATAATCCATCAATCATCCGCAAAATCATCCCACACTTAGCAGGTTTCCAAAATGACTAAGCCACAGTCGAAACAGAGGGTTAAAACACCAGTTCCCAATATTTCTTACTTCTCCAGATCTGAGCAGTGATCATTACTCTGCTCCCTTATACCATGATACAGAATTAAATTAACTGAAAACTCCAAAACATTCACTTAAAGGGACTCCAGGCACCAAGACCACTTCTGCCAATTGGAGTGGTCTGGGATGCTAACTCCCATCACCCTTAATCCTGCAAGTGTAATTATTGCAGTTTTTATAAACTGCAATAATTACCTTGCAGGGTTAAGTCCTCCTCTAGTGGCTGTCTATAGACAGCCACTAGAGAGACTTCCGTGTTCTTAAAACACGAAAAGTGTTTTAAACTACTCTGGACATTCTCAAGCTATGCACGAGGACCTCCAGCATCGCCGGAATCCCTATAGGAAAGCATTGAATAATGCTTTCCAATGGGGAGGTCGAAGATGTGCGCTTGGCCGTTGCGTGGAGTGTGGATGGAACCTGACCCAGTGCCGAAGGATATCGGCGCTGGATTCAGGTTAATCACTGAAGGGGGTTTAACCCCTTTAGCAACATGGGATGGGGGGAGGGATGGAAGGGAGAGGGGTACTGCAGGAACCTGCAGTGCCAGGAAAACGGATGTGTTTTCCTGGCACTGTAGAGTCCCTTTAAACATGAGTTGAAATCATATCTTGGGATTTTTTTATGGAAAATCTAAGAATTAACTATCCTATTAACTAAAATTATCTGGAAAAGCCTGAACATGATTTCTATAAACATCAATCAGCACATGAAACTAGATTTAAACCACTTGAGGGCAAAATACAAAGCTAAGAGTTGGAACAAGGTGACAACAAAACAAAAGTTATGTACAACAACCTAAAAATCAGGTGCGTCCAGATCAGACAATTGAAATTTAGAATTTTACACTCTCTCCACTCAGGAATCGTCTACCCAACCATTCAGAAAACAGCTTTGTTTTTAATTGCTACTATAGAATGTATAGACTGTAGAGAGAGGTCCTTCAGTAGTTTGACTACACTACCTTAATACATAATGAATGTCACGGTGCTCACCGGACGTGCTCCAGTGCGGGTCGTACACATACTGGAGCTGCCGCACTCACTCTCCCTTCCTCTGACCACGCTGTCCTCAGATGTTCTGACAGACGCCAATTGCTTCCAAACAGAGCCCGCATATGGCCCCGAAGTCTCTGCTCCAATAATTGATGTTAAAGTGCAAGCTATGACAGGACATGACAGCAGATAACATAGCCATGCCCTCTTAGGGCTATTAAACTTATTTGAAAATTTTCTCTGAGCCCTGTCATGGTTTCCTTTGTGGTTATCCGAGACTGCGATATATTTATTGTTTCGATTGTATTTTGACCCTTGTACCTAGCCTTCTATATTCCTTATTCCATGATATCTGACTTGTCTTACGGTTTATGTACTCTCAGTCTGCCTGACCTCTGCCTTTTCTGTACTATTCTATATTATTACCGTTAAATCCAACCATTCTAAGGTCTAGTAATACACTTTAGTATTCAAGTTAGATTTTATTTGTTAACTTGAGTTCTGCGTGTTAGGTACTTTAGGTTAATGTAGAGAGACTTTTTGTTTTGAGGCTAACTTACTGTTTTACATTCTGCACTTTCTGCTACTATATTCACTACTGTACCTGCAAGTCCACACTTAGAATAGGGTATTACTTGAATGGCCATGTGAGGACAAAATGTGGTGACCTGCTTTTTGCCGAGGACCTGCATGATCCTTTGACTTATCTGTTTTCTGTGCTTGTGGATTGCAATAAAACTCTAAATTTACAACAACAAAAAAAGTATATGCTGTTTTTCCTTGTCTCTTATTTACTTATACATTCATAATAATCTCAACATTGTTTATGTTGTCCAAACTGGGAAAAACAAACAACAAAAATTGTGGGGGCAAGTTGGTAATCTACTTTCAAGATTAACATTTAGTACACCATTTTTACAATATATATATATTTTTTATAAAATTAGTGCAGAATTCACTGTTGCTGGTTCACAATAGAGAAGTTAAGTGCTCATTCATAGGACACTGCATAGGTTAAACAGATTTGTGCAGTGCAGTAAAAGGAAGGCCATGGGGGCTTCTTTCTTAATTATCTGTCAATCAAAAGGTCAATAGTAAGGCTGTTAAACAAGCCACATGTCCACTCCTACATGATTTATCAGGGTTTCCTGGTCACAGGTTGACTGGGCAAGGCTAAAAGGCAACTAACACTCATCAAGCCATTAAGATACAGGCGAAATGGGAAACCCCCAATTAGTTCTTAAAAGAAACATTTACTACCTGTTAATTGCCTGTAACACACACCACTAAGCCTTTATACCATTGCATAATACAAGCATTGTTGTAAGGTTTCAGCAGCTGCAATGAATCCCTGAGTACTTAGTAATGCCAAACGACCTTTACCTGCTTTGGCCATTTGCAAAGTCGAATAGAAGTTTATTAGGTTATACATGATTGCTTTACTGAATTCTGAAACATAACAATATTTATGATAGAATTAAAATGACACCATAGGCAGTAAAACCACTTCAGCTTACAGGACCACTATAGGCAACCAGATCACTTCAGCTCAATTAAGTGTTCTGGGTACCAGGTCCCCCTAGTTTTAACCCTGCAGCTGAAAATATAGCAGTTTGAGAGAAACTGCTCGGTTTACATTGAGGGTTAATCCAGTCTCTAGTGGCTTGATGCTTTTATTTAATAATAAACAAAAATATTCCAGCCTCTACTGGCTGTCTCCATGACAGCCACTAGAGGCTGCGTCTGCTATCCTCAATGCGAAAATCGCATTTAACTCATTCCGGACGTCCATAGCAAAGCATTGAGTAATGCTTTTCTATGGGCGGTTTGAATGTGCGTGGGGCTCTGGCCGCGCATACACCAGCACCCAGGGAGTGGGAACCTAATAACCCTATGATGCCAGGAAAACAAGTTTGTTTTCCTGGCAATATAATGTTCCTTTAATGTAGCAGTTTTGGTCTATAGATCATGCCCCTGGAGTCTCACTGCCCAATTCTCTGTCATTTAGGAGTAAAATAATTAGTGTCCCTTTAAGCATGTTAGCTTGAAAGCATTTCCTTGAGTAAAAAATAGTCAGATACATTATATTTGAGCTCTTTGAGAAATTACTTTATTTCTCTAGTTTGACATCACAGCTTCGAATTCACTATCTGAGAAACAACTGCTTGCACCACTTCCTAAGCATCTTCATATACCCTCCCAAATTGATAGCCATTGAGATGAATTGGCTAAGGGCCCCAAGAAAGGTAAAGTGACTCAATATTTTTCAACAAGTTTGCCTAGGTGAGTGGTGGTTAGGGATACCACGTGGAATTTCCCTCTTAAGAACTCACCAGCTACTAATAATACTGCAGTATGTACACTGCATACCTCCCAACATTATGAGATATGGAAATCTTGATGGGGGAGCATGCCTTAACAGGGTGTGTCGAAAGTGACACAACTTGCCTTACTCTGGACTCCCATAATGGGTGGGCCCGCATGGGAATAGGCAATGTCTGCCCACTGAAGGGGTGTGCCAGCATGGCATCAAGGCTGATTGATAGCCACCCGGCTGGCCACAACATATTGGACCATGCAGAGAGGGCTCCTGGAATATCTTCTGTAAGGTCTGAGTGCCTGCTACCCAGTGAGAGCTTGTCTTATGATGAATTCGTGCTGTGCTGCCCCCGAACAGTTCTTGGTGTCCCCAGATGCGGGAAACCAGGTAACTAAACCCGAACACTGGATCAAACAAGTTTATGGAAAGTGCTTATTAATAAGTGACAATTCAATTATTATTAAAGAGTATGAAGTACAAACTACAGATTATATTCTCAGAATTGCGTGGGCCACAGGCTTGATAAACATTGTTTTAATAAATACTCTCCAGGAAACCAGTTAAACCAAACGCATGCAAAATACATATAAATCAACAATGTCACCCATTCATGGGCATCAGAAACAATGAGACAGTTATTTTGATTGCATCACAGGAAATACAGATATCCCATTTAATTTTTTTATCGCCTTTTAAACAAGATAATCACAGCATCTTATATGTAGAGGATTCATTTTATCACTTCAGTAATCAATAATATGACAAAAGTAGGTCCATAGAACATGCTTGTTGATAATTAGGTTTTATTTGCAAAACCAAAATAAATATAATAAAATCTATGCATTTCTGGAAAAACCTCTGTCATAATCGACAGTTTATGATTTACATCTACATTTATCATTCATGACGCACATAGTTTACTAAAACAAAGATGACTTTGATAATCAATGTGCGATTTCAGTCTAGCCGGGGTAGGAACATAATCAAAAGCATAGCAGGTAAGTGGATGAAATATGACAGGATGCTGGTAATTTGCACATCATTCCTGACTGTCTTTCTTGGTGCTGGAGATTAGCTCTCTTATCTGGAGCACAAAAAACAATGTATCAATCGATCCAGACATTGTCACACTGCTGTAAATTATATATACTCAAGGAAGTGATAAAACAGAATTTGACATAATACTTCATATTAACACTTTACTGTATATGTCTTGCAGTGAGAGGAGATCAAATTAAATTTTTAGGAAATAACCTAAATGAGCTTTACATATTGATGTCCTCATGGTTTTGGAGGATTAACAATCTGTGCTAAAACCCCTGTTGGATTGTTTATAATAAAGGTTTGCAATGGAAAAAAGGACTGTGATCAATATCTTCTGTTCATCTAGCGTTAAAGGACCACTCTAGGCACCCAGACCACTTCAGCTTAATGAAGTGGTCTGGGTGCCAGGTCCTTCTAGGGTTAACCCATTTTTTCATAATTATAGCAGTTTAAGAGAAACTGCTATAATTATGAATGGGTTAAGCCTTCCCCCTAATCCTCTAGTGGCTGTCTCATTGACAGCCATTAGAGGCGCTTGCGTGCTTCTCACTGTGAAAATCACAGTGAGAGCACGCCAGCGTCCATAGGAAAGCATTGTAAATGCTTTCCTATGAGACCGGCTGAATGCGCGCGCAGCTCTTGCCGCGCGTGCGCATTCAGCCGGCGGGGCGTAACGGAGGCGGAGAGGAGGAGGAGAGCTCTCCGCCCAGCGCTGGAAAAAGGTAAGTTTTTACCCCTTTCCCCTTCCAGAGCCGGGCGGGAGGGGGACCCTGAGGGTGGGGGCACCCTCAGGGCACTATAGTGCCAGGAAAACGAGTATGTTTTCCTGGCACTATAGTGGTCCTTTAACCTTCTGGGGTTGTGAACCTGTTACTGAAGGAAAGAACAGGCTTTGTTTTAGTTGGCTACTACAAGAGTGATGCAGATTTGCAAAAGTGTGCTTCATTCTAGCTATACAAGACCTAGTGGCATGATCAGAAATTGCACTCTGAGCTACAAGTAAGAACTGAAATTGATCTATATTATTTCTGCCACATAGTGGGAGATTTATCAAAGTCTAAAAAGTGATATATAGTACTGATATAACGGCAATCGCTGAAATAAGGGCAACCGCTGAAACCAGAGGAACCAGCAGACACATTCTACTGGTGGCTTCTATCCATTTACATTTTTGCCCTATTCTTTTAGAACAAAACTTTTCACATAAAGAAAATGTGTATACAGGTATTCCTCACTTACCGACCGGGTTCCATTCCTACGACCCGGTCGTAGAACGAATTGTTGGTAAGTGAGGAGTTAAGGGAATCCCTGTCCAGGTGCACTTGTCTACGTTGTGGGAAATCTCTCTAATCTACGTTCAGGCAAATTTCCCCCCCAAACATAGATTTAAGGGATTCCCTGTTCTGGTGCTCATGTCTGTGTTCAAGGACATTTCCCTGAACATAGACGAACACACAAGAGCAGGGAATCCCTCTAATCTACATTCGGGGAAATTTCCCCGAACATAGATTAGAAGGATTCCCTGCTCTGTTGCGTTCGTCTATGCTTGGGGAAATGTCCTCGAACATAGAGGAACACAGCAGATCAGGGAATCCCTCTAATTCCCACGACGGCTCGCACTTACCACCCAGCAGGAGAGCTGGTCGTAAGTGCGAGCCGTCGTAAAACAGGTAGGTCGCAAAACAAGGACCAGCTGTATGTATGTATGTATGTATTTATTAACAACATTGATTGCAAACACATTCACATCTTCAAAAAGGAGAGACTTGCTTTTCAATGCGTGAAAGGGTTACTTTAGAAAGAGCTTTTTACATTATGAACTCTAGATCTAGGTGGCTGCTTCAATAAAACCCTTTATTTTCACCAAGGAAGTGTTCTCAGGACTGAGAGAGATCTATAAAACAATGTAACAGGCAATGTACGACAAACAAACTTAAGTGTCCAGTCCACCTATGTGAAAGCAAATGCTTCATAAAAAAATAATGAGAGAAGGCCTTTATGAACGAGAGCCTTGGAATGTTACTCTCAACAGCAGCACAGACTTTGCCAAATCTAGTGATCAGTACTGTAAATTTCCACTAGGCTGGTAAATAACCTGAAAGAGGAGTGAAACCTTTAGTTTTTCCAGATTTGTAACACTGAAAGGAGTGAAGTTATTTTCTCTGTGTTTTTTTTGTCAAACCAAAATGATGGCTTTACATCTCACCTAATGACAATCTAAATGTGTGCAGTACACATTTGGTAGAAAAGTCTTCATTTGGAATACAGCACATAATCACAACATATGTTTGCATCTTTTATGGAAAATCCATTTTTCTGTTCTTGCAGTAAGTGGTTACAATGAAGGGCAACACAATTTCAGGAAACTGCATATTTAAAGTGACACTATAGGTATTGTTACTGTTACATCCAAAGCAGTTATAAGGCCTGGAGTCTCCTAGTGCTATCATTCCATTCAGTGTTACAACATTACCAATTTATTGACAGTTCCAGCAGAACATCCATTCTGTGCTGCTCGGGCTAATGACAAAACATTAGCCTGAGTAGCAACTGGAGGCTGTGATTCATGAGAGTGTTACCTGACAACCTTCAACCTATGACAATGCCCATTACTGATATGACTTGGTATGACTATAGTGCAGTGTGTAATTAATCTCTGACATAGCCACACCTCCGTTAAGGAAAGGGACATCGTGGGGCTTCAGGCTCAATAACAAGGTCAAGAAGTTGAAATTGTTATATTACCTACAGTGTTCCTTTAACCCCTTAAGGACACACGACATGTGTGACATGTCATGATTCCCGTTATTCCAGAAGTTTGGTCCTTAAGGGGTTAAGGGATTTCAAGACATATTAAAATGGTACTGTCACTTCTGTGTATTTATTCATATACTTAGCAAATATGTATTTGTGAGGTGTGAAAAATAAAATTAAATATAGAAATCCACCTTTACATACTGCAAATGGGAGCCTCCATGTTGGCTCCCCGTCAGTCTGTGTATAAGCTCTGTGTTTTGTACCTTGAAGTCAGCATGGAAAAAGCATGCAGAAAAGGGGAGAATTAAACCAAGTTTAAATTCCTCCTCTCAGTTTGGTCTTTCAGTGTTTGCATTGGCTGTGGCTTGTCTGAACTGGATTGTGACGCAATAACCTAAATCTTTACTATAAATTTAAAAGAAAACAGGGCATCTCATGTAAAAGGTTAAAACAAATTATAAGTGATTTTCAATGTTTTACTAAATAGGGTAACGTTCAGAGAAGTGACGGGTCCCCTTTAAATCAATTATATGGTTCTATGAATTATGTATGGTTTTCAGACTAGGATAGAAAAAAATCCAGGTTAACACGTCTTCAGCTCTGTATTTTAAAACGGTTTTCTGGTGCTCACATTTTGATGCCTGTGCCGAGTTAGCTCTGCCCAAGTCTGCTGCCAAATGCAAAGTAAAGGTGCAAAGACAAAATATAAATATCCAATCTCTTACGTCTACCTCTTCTCTAGGATTCTGATTACAGAATACCTTTCTTTACTCCTGGTTATAGCGATATCATTTGTGTGTGGTCCTTACATTTAACAGAAGACATGCATGGAACTGTACATGTGACATCCATGTATGATTAGATCTGAAATAGGTGCGAGAAGGGTGGATCCTATATATGCTACGGGTACAATTTTATGAGAGTTGTATATAGAATGATTGGATAGGTGGCACTGGAGGAAAGGTGCTACATGTGAATGAGTGATAGCTGCAGAACGCTATATAGAAGTAGCAGCAATATGATACATACTGGACCAGCGGGTGCTGCATGTGATGTGGATATTAGGTGGATATGCACTGGCAGTGTCATACGATGGTGATGTGTGGCTGTATATGATGTAAGTACAATTTCAGTAAGTAATGTATGTTGTTTTTACCATGTGGTCTAATACAACAGATGTCTTCTGTGATACAGTTTTGTTTCTAGATGATTGGTCCTGCAACTAGAAAACCTTTCTCCATTCAAAAAAAACCAGCTTAGACAACATTACCTGCCTGTTACCTGTTTATTAGCATACCAAGGTGAATAACTGTAAAACCAGACAGTAGAATGTCTGGACAGAAGATAAGTAAAGCCATAAAATACAACACACAGTTCTCGGTTTAATTTTTAACAGCCCATGCTACACACACACAAAATGGAGACCTGCAAACAGATGCAGCAAAATTAAAAGAAATTGTTGTTAAAGAAATATGGTCCATTCAATGTTTAATTATCATATAAATATAATATTATTTACCATATAATTTCATTACCATTTAAATCATTAGCAACATGTTAAACTTTGGACCAGTATCAAGAATGACAGGTCTGTTATTAAACCTATCAGATTGTAAGAAGTTTACCCAGTGGAGGAAGTGTTAAGTTCTAAAAAATTGACATTGCATTTGTAAATCCTCCACTTTAACACATTTCCACCATGTTTCAGTACTCAACACTAGGATAAATTGCCATCATTGTGCTCTGAACCACTTACATATATGTACATGTAGCACTGCTACACAGTTACTGTCATTTTCATTGTCTTGTACTTAAATATTTAGATTGTAAGCACATGGGCTCTCTAGTCACTTTGTATAAAAGAGCTTTAATGGCTAGATCTCCGCTCATGGGCAAGGCCCTCTATACCATTTGTATTGGTCTCTGTATATTGTATATTTTTTTTTAATCCCAATTTTATAGTGTGGCACTTCATAAATGTCAGTAATTAATAAAATAAATATTATTTCTGTAGACTTTAATGCACAGGGAGATTAAAGAATGATAATACAAAAAGGAAGTACCAAATTAAATTTAGTCCCTGCTACCAGAGGATCCTGATCCTTATTTAACAAACTCTAAAAGAAACAAAACACAGTATCCCTTTCAGTAACAATGAATCCCCAAAACAGGATTCCATGGTCACATGTCACAATTTACTTCAACATGAGCTATCTAATACTATGAAATCAACCTTTCTATAAAAGTACAAAATGTTTACAAAAAGATGGCAAAAAAAAAAAAAAGTCAAAGTCCATTAGACATGTCAAATTATATTTCGGCTTTATTAAAAAAAAAAATATATAAAAAAAAAAAAAAAGGCGAAAGGTCAGGTTGCTTACAAACATCTCAGGTTTATTTTAGCAAAGTGCATAGTCAATGTACTAAAACTATTCTGCCAAGTCCTCATAAAAGAAACAGCAGAGTAAAACAAACAGCCTGGCACACATTTTATATGCAATCTCCCCTGTGTAATATTAACCAATTTTGAAATTAAACCAAGCAACAACATCAATTTGTTACTCAGAACATTACATTGGAAGTTTACCAGGTAAAGACGCACCTTGCAAAACTTAACCTGTTCGGCGCTAATGATGCTGCGGTACGCAATACTTTGTTTTCTATTTATTTTTTTTCTTCATTTTGAAATAAATATTCTTATATAATAAAACTTATTTAGCCCTTTACACAGAAGAAATGTTTCACATTTCACACACCCTTGATTCCCATGTGGTCCAATCGGCCAGATGTGGATTTTACAATAAGAAATAATAATGAAGACAGGGCTAGGTGCCCATGGTAAAATATATATATCATTTTTTTTTTTTTTTTTTTGTGTAGTAGGAAATGAAAGTTAATAGCCATACAGGGATTGTATCAATGATGCTATTATTCTTACACAAACGTTGCTGTTTTACTCTCAGTAGTTTCCGTGATTACCCATGGTAAACTATGGAAATTTTATGGAGTTTATGGAAACTTGTGTGTGCGCAATATAGGATTTGATATAGGTTATGCCTCGTGACCTAAGAAAATGGACCAAAAATCTAATTATCTGTGAAAGCCTTATAGAACACGCAGAACTTGATCACAGGCCTCGACAGTATGACAGCATAAAATAGAGTATGTAAAACTACTGCCAGTTTGCAAATAATCATGCAACTTATACATCAGAGGAGTGATTTATAAAAAAGGGAATTAAGGAGAACATATTGCTAGAGTAACTTCATCTGGAACTGTGGCACACCCATAAATCATTGCATACAAGCAAACATGACTATTATGTGGATTACACAGAAAGGAGCAACTTTTTAAAAGTATTCTGGAAGCAAAGAACTTGACTTGAGGGTGTGCAAAGGTTTCCAAGTAGAGCATGTTTGATGTGTGCAGCTATAACCAGCAATAAAATAATAAAAAATAAACAACAGCAAGCACAACGAAGAATTGTGAATATGTAAATACAAAACATTGTTTTGTTTTGTAGACCACTTCTGGTAAAGACACATACAATCTACCAATAAAAATTATAATTCCTTACCTGGAAAAACCATTTGAAAACACAGGTCTGCCCGGATAGTTTACATTCCCTGGGGAGGTAATGTTCTCGTCTGTGGATCCATGGCACCTATTCCAAGTTTCGGAAATAGCAGACAGACTTGGGCCCAAGTTAAAGATGGGTTTCTGATCTTGCTGATGCTGAGAAAGAGAGGAGGTGTTTAAGTCATAGTGGTACATTTGCCCTCCTGATGTGCTGACGCCATGGACAGAGATGGCAGATGTTTTGTTGCCATATATGCCAGGTCCACCAAAATGACCTCCACAGTAAGCAGAACCAAACTTTTCCTGTTTCACAACCCCTGGTGTACACAGCTCTATATAGTCCTCTTTTTCAGTCTTCACTTGAGAAATGAGAAGGTCTGTGCTGGGAAGTTGCATATCCCCCGTGCGGTTACCCACTTTAGGCATACAGTCCTGCAACAGGACAGGTTTGCATTCCTCATTTGCTATTCCAGACCTCAAAAGAAATGGGTCATCAGTGGCAAGAGGAGACAGCAAGTCTGCTGCATCTTCCTCATCAAAGATAGGGTCCAGTCCCCAAGGACTGCCCTTAATATCCTTGGGTGAGTCAGGGGGTAGGTCAAGGTCCTGTAAAAGGTCAAAGGTGCTTTGGTCTTTGTGAAACAAGTTGGTGGTGTTATTCCCAATACTGCCTGCTTGGCCTTGCATGGAAGGTCTTGGTTGGACAGATAATTCAGATGTAAGAACACCCTTGTCCCCTGGGCCATCCAGGGCCTTATCCGAAACAGACGATTTTGCTTGAAGGCTGGCAAGACTCTCTTCCAAAAGCCGAAAATCACTTTCTGTTGCATGGGCACCGAGCTGGCCCTGCTGAGAAATAACAAGATCGTTGCCCATTACTTTTGCTTCTGCCTCCCCCATGTAAAGTCCCATTGAGAGAGAAACTGCCTTGGATAGATCTGGCTGAGGCACATTCCTCAAACCATTTGTTGAATCCCCAGTTACAGGCAGCTCTTGTTGCTGCTGTTGCCTTGTATCTGACAGGGAAGCAGGTTGGGTTGAGCAAGAAGTAGACACATTTACATTAGCTCCACCCTTATAACTTCCAAAGAAATCAATCACATTCCCTGCTTTGTCACTGTAAAGTGCAGTCCTCACGCCCTGTGATCCATTTGGGGTTTTCAGTAGATCTTTGGATTCCATTGGGTACTGTACCTGAAAAAAAATAAAAATTACACACCATATTCTGAAAATGTTGTCTAAAATATAATTATCTACAGGTTTATGAAAATAAAAATACAATTCTAAAAACCATGTTACATTCTAAAGGCATGAGATACATGCAAATCAACCCAACAGTGGGTACAGGGCTTGCTGCTAGGCAGCATACAAAAAATTAACTATGATTTTGATTGCTATAGAACCTTTGGGGCTACATTTTTGTTTCACTTCATGGCTAATGGCCAAGTGACTGGGCAAAAGATGTTACACATTTAAAGTGGTAATCTCAGACAGGTGCCTCATTAATACGATTTTGAGTTGGACTGTCACTCCCCAATATAATCAATCACATTTTTCAGTGATACGGAAGAGTAATTGAGTGTATTAATATTATATAGTTTCCACTCACTGTTGTGTATGATTCAATCTGTATTAATTATCTGCATTTAGGTAAACCAACCGTGATACCTACAGTGAAACAAGCTCGCTGAACTAATAACAGGCACCTCAATATATACTTTTGATTTTATTGGACGTTATTATAAGAGTTGGGCCATGATCAAAATTCTGATTGCATGTTTATTAGAGACGCTGTAAAACCAGTGACACTCGAACTATTAAAAGGATGCTCAGTGTCATGCATTCATAGTAACAGTAATGATAATATCCCAACTTAGATTGTTAACATTGCACTTGAGCAAACCTTAAAACTGGCTTTCATTTCAAGCGTTTGTGTTACTGTTTACAGGAAGCCAAAGGAGGCATGATATGAACTACTCACATGAGTCAGAATGTGGCCTTTTGTTAGATATCTTGTATCTCCTGGATGGAACAAAAAGGGTTAAACTGTCACTGCGGGAAGCTCTCTATATGTTAACACATTCAGAGAGCCAGGAATAGAATGCTTGCCCAGACTTCACTGAATTAGATACTTAATGGTTTACAGCCAGTGCCGAGATACTGTAATTATATATATTTTTTTTCTCCAACTATGGCTAATCTCATGATGCAAATAAGAGAGATATTATTTAATTGTAAAACATTTTATTAAAAAAGTATACTGATGTGATCACCGGAAATAAATATACATTTTGCGGTATTTCTAATAAGAAATTTGCAAGGCAAATGAGCAACTAACTAAATCCGGACTGTAGTCTCTAAGAGAAAATTTATATTTGTCATGTTGCGCACGGGTATATAGAATTATGGAATTACAAAACCTGCCATTAACTCAATTGCACATGTTGCTCAGTCATGTCTAAGGAAGGCTCAATGACCTGCTCTAAACTTCCATTTGAGTTTGTGTGTCCTCATCTAAAATATATGTCTAATAAATCAGAATGCAAGTATGTGTTTAAAGAATACTATGCAGAGATGGGCACGGACACACATATGTCATATATAGATAGAGTGTTACATACACATTTAAGTATATTTATGTGTGTATATATATATATATTTTTTTGTATTTACATAGTGCCAACGTATTCTGCAGTGTATGTCTGTATGTGTGTGCAGACGCACACTTGTTTTTATGCATATACTATTAAGAGCACAATGCTTTTTCCCCTACAATATAGCCTAGAGAACCACAATAATTTTATCAAAATTCTCCATCTTAAAATGTTGCTTTAATTCCACGTTCAGATGATATATTTTTGTAAATTTGGAAAAACTGGATCCCAAAAATTACAACCATCATTTGAAAACACTATATTATAGTATTAGTATCTCTAGTACTGTACACTATCAAAAAGGTTTAAAAAAAAAAAAAAATACAATTTCCCTTGCTAGCCAACTACAATGGCAGTATATTAGTAGCTTTTCTCTTCAGTACAATAGTTAAAAAAAAAAAAAAAAAAATTAAAATAGTTTTACTTTGTATCTTGCAAACAGGTTTCAACATTTGAATCCAACGCTACAAGTGACTATGAAACCCGTGTTAACTGAACCTACCGCAATCTTCCTGACTTTTCTGTAAATGAAAGCGTTAAATAACATTGAAAGTATCAATGGTATGATACTATCCATTGATTAAATCTGATTTTGTGTCATGGCCCAAGTTTTAAAACTACCATTCTATGTGTTTAATATTAGTGTAAACAATATGACACAAATAAAACACACATGTATACATACACACAAATACATTCTACATTTATTATTTCACAAGTGCATTCTAATAGTTTTGAGTCAGAACCATTATTTACCATCCACCCCCATAATATTCTGCAAATGCAATTCTTTAACTGGATCCTCAACATGTTGAAATCAAAATGCAGTTAAAATGACTAGATTTAGGAAAAACTGTTCTTCATATGGACCTGTTGAATGTTCATCAACATGTCACACCCACTTATGAAACAAACAGACAAGAATCAGATTCTCTGAAATCACCCAGTCTACATTGTTGAAGAAAATGAGTTGAATTGTCAAAAGGCGATAAACAAGGGAAACATGAGAACAGAAAACCTATTAGTACAATGAAGGAAAAAAAAAAAAAAAAAGAAAAGCACTATTATGCACGTATATCTTAATGACGTGCAACAAGTAGAAACAGACCCACCCCCAACCCCTACTGTCACAAGAAAGGAAATGAGTATCTCCGTCAATATGGAGGGAGAAAAATATCTATTTACGTCAAAATCAGCCTGGTCTTTATTAATGCAGTAATTAAATTGTATGAAACTGCAGAGGCTCCGTGAGATTAAAAGCTTTATATATGTTTATTTTCACACATATAAAACGTTTAAACTCTTTATTTTCCTATAGTTAGCATGTTAACTATTTACAATAATTAGAACGTTCAAGACGAGAAAAACATAAGAATTCAGAATAAGTCATAAATGTTTAAGTGTTAATTTTACAGTTCTACAGTGTATCTGCAGTCACCTATAATCTACACAGTTTTCAGTTGCTGCTAAGAAGAGACACATTTACAGAATAAATTATTTTTATGGACACATTACCTAATAGAGTTTATTACTTTTTGAATAATTACAACAACAACAAAAATAACAGTTGAATGAATAGTGGGCTTTTCCCAGAGGGTGGAAGAAATGGTTGACAAGCATTGACAGACTGTTAATGGTGTTAGGCCACCTTGGAAAAACCAAGTGCCCATGCCAATAATAGGGTTGAGCTGCTGCAGCACCTCTTGCAGAGATGAGCTACCAATCAGTGTTCTAGGTAATGGAACTATATGAAATATGCTGGTGCTTTTAAAATCATAACTGGGAAGCATGCATAAAAATAAAGATTTTAAAAAAATATATAAAAATAATAGACAGGATAACAAACAAAACATTCCCTAACAGCTTTAGTTCTAGGACTATTTCTCTAGTAGGTTCAATCCCAAATTCTTATCTTGCATTCCTCCTAAACTAGTGGGCTAATGTAAGTTCATTCCCTGTTACATAAAAGAGGATAGGAGACAGGGCAAGTGCTGCCTTGTTATTTAGGTCAGAAAATACATATTTTTCTCACATTTGTACATCTGGCAGCCTTGGTCCTGTCTGCATGTACTTGGTGTCATTATGTCACCTCTGTCTGCCACCCAGTGACAGTCCCTTACCTACATTTGTAGAGTCCCAGTTAGATTGCTGGTCACTGGCTCTTACTCATGCTCTTCCACTTGCCAAGATCTAACTTCCATTGCAGCAGCAGCAGCAGAGGGTATAAATAAACAAGTTGGCGTGTCAGATGGGCTGCTGGTGGGAAAGGAAGTAAACAGGCTCTGGCACCTTGCTAATCCCCCACCTCTGGGCACCTGCACACACCCTAATAACAGAGGGCACATAAACCAGCCTCCCCTTTCCCCCTTCCAGCTCTCTCCCTGGTTACTTTGTAGCCAGTCTCCTCGTTCTTAGTAATGGAACCCCGGTGACTTTATTTCCACTCTCCTTGCTCCTAGTATCCTCTCCCTGGTTACTTTGTATCCAGTGTCCTTGCTCCGTTAGTAATATCTGTCTCTCTCTGGTTACTTTGAATCCAGTCCCCTTGCCCTCCCTGTTAGTAAATGTCGCCTTCTCTCTCTTCCTTGTCACTTTGTAGCCAGTGTTGAAGTCTCTTCGCCCTGTCAGCAATAGTCTATAGCGGGTCCTGTCTCTCCCAGGTCACTTCGTAGCCAGTCTCCTCGTCCACTTGGCCAATGTCTCTAGTTGCTAGTTCTCCCCAGCTCCTTGCCCCATTTTCGCTGCCCTCTCTCCCCTGGCTGCCAGCTCCTCTCCCCGCCACTCACTAGTTCCTCTCCTCCCTCCTGCCAGTTTCTCCTCCTCCCCACACCCTCTCTGGATCTGTTCTTAGCCAACTCTGCCCCCTTGGCAGGGTGTGAGAGGGTACTTACAGCACACGGCCCTCAGTCTCCGGGCATGTCTCCTGGGTCCCTGTAGGTAGTTGAGGCGCCCTGTGGGTTGGGAGCCGCCTATCCCGGACATACAGGGAGGAGAGACAGAGAGAGGAGCTCCGTGCGTGAGAGCCCGAGACACAGGCTGGGAGGGAGGGGGAGCGTGCAGGGAGGGAGAGGAGGGAGGGAGGGGAGGCAGGGCGGCCATGCAGGGAAGCCTGCAACCTGTTGGATGCTGACGGCAACTACAGCCTCGGGAACCCGCTCCCACAGCCCCCTCCCACAGCCACACACAGAGTCACACAGTGCCTGGTAAACCTAGCCTGGCACGGACATCGCACTCCAGCATGGCACTGGAAATACAGACTGGGATTAACACTAAAAATATAGGCTGACACTAGTAATAAAGGCTGTCCCTGGTTAACCCAGACTGGCACTAATAAAGGACAGTCATAGTAACCCAGATTGGCACTAATAACGGATGGTCATAGTAACCCAGACTGGCACTAATAAAGGAAGGTCATAGTAACCCAGACTGGTACTAATAAAGGACAGTCATGTTAACCCAGACTGGCATTAATAAAGGATAGTCATGGTAACCCAGACTGGTACTAATAAAGGACAGTCATAGTAACCCAGACTGGCACTAATAAAGGATAGTCATGGTAACCCAGACTGGCACTAATAAAGGATAGTCATGGTAACCCAGACTGGTACTAATAAAGGATAGTCATGGTAACCCAGACTGGCACTAATAAAGGATGATCGTAGTTACCCAGACTAATAAAGGATGGTCCTGGTAACCCAGACTGGCAATAGTAATAAAGGATGGCCCAGTAACCCAGACTGGTACTAATAAAGGAAGGTCATAGTAACCCAGACTGGCATTAATAAAGGACAGTCATGTTAACCCAGACTGGCATTAATAAAGGATAGTCATGGTAACGCAGACTGGCACTAATAAAGGATGATCGTAGTTACCCAGACTAATAAAGGATGGTCCTGGTAACCCAGACTGGCAATAGTAATAAAGGATGGCCCAGTAACCCAGACTGGTACTAATAAAGGAAGGTCATAGTAACCCAGACTGGCATTAATAAAGGACAGTCATGTTAACCCAGACTGGCATTAATAAAGGATAGTCATGGTAACCCAGACTGGTACTAATAAAGGACAGTCATGGTAACCCAGACTGGCACTAATAAAGGATAGTCATGGTAACCCAGACTGGCACTAATAAAGGATAGTCATGGTAACGCAGACTGGCACTAATAAAGGATGATCATAGTTACCCAGACTAATAAAGGATGGTCCTGGTAACCCAGACTGGCAATAGTAATAAAGGATGGCACAGTAACCCAGACTGGCACTAATAAAGGATGATCATAGTTACCCAGACTAATAAAGGAAGGTCATGGTAACCCAGACTGGCACTAATAAAGGAAGGTCATAGTAACCCAGACTGGCACTAATAAAGGATAGTCATGGTAACGCAGACTGGCACTAATAAAGGATGATCATAGTTACCCAGACTAATAAAGGATGGTCCTGGTAACCCAGACTGGCAATAGTAATAAAGGATGGCCCAGTAACCCAGACTGGCACTAATAAAGGATGATCATAGTTACCCAGACTAATAAAGGAAGGTCATGGTAACCCAGACTGGCACTAATAAAGGAAGGTCATAGTAACCCAGACTGGCACTAATAAAGGATGGTCATAGTAATCCATACTGGCACTAATAAAGGATGGTCATGGTAACCCAGACTGGCAATAATAAAGGATGGTCATAGTTACCCAGACTGGCAATAATAAAGGATAGTCATAGTTACTAATACTAATAAAGGATGGCCCAGTAACCCAGACTGGCATTAACAAAGGATGGTCCTGATAACACAGACTGGCACTACTAATAAAGGCTGGTCCATGGATGCTGATGGCAACTTCAGCCTCGGGAACCCGCTCACACAGCCACACAGAGTCACACAGTGCCTGGTAAACCCAGCCTGGCACTGACATTGCACTCCAGCATGGCACTGGAAATACAGACTGGGATTGACACTAAAAATACAGGCTGGCACTAGTAATAAAGGCTGTCCCTGGTAACCCAGACTGGCACTAATAAAGGACAGTCATAGTAACCCAGATTGGCACTAATAAGGGATGGTCATAGTAACCCAGACTGGCACTAATAAAGGAAGGTCATAGTAACCCAGACTAATAAAGGATGGTCCTGGTAACCCAGACTGGCAATAGTAATAAAGGATGGCCCAGTAACCCAGACTGGCACTAATAAAGGATGATCATAGTTACCCAGACTAATAAAGGAAGGTCATGGTAACCCAGACTGGCACTAATAAAGGAAGGTCATAGTAACCCAGACTAGCACTAATAAAGGATAGTCATGGTAACGCAGACTGGCACTAATAAAGGATGATCATAGTTACCCAGACTAATAAAGGATGGTCCTGGTAACCCAGACTGGCAATAGTAATAAAGGATGGCCCAGTAACCCAGACTGGCACTAATAAAGGATGATCATAGTTACCCAGACTAATAAAGGAAGGTCCTGATAACACAGACTGGCACTACTAATAAAGGCTGGTCCATGGATGCTGATGGCAACTTCAGCCTCGGGAACCCGCTCACACAGCCACACAGAGTCACACAGTGCCTGGTAAACCCAGCCTGGCACTGACATTGCACTCCAGCATGGCACTGGAAATACAGACTGGGATTGACACTAAAAATACAGGCTGGCACTAGTAATAAAGGCTGTCCCTGGTAACCCAGACTGGCACTAATAAAAGATGGCCATGGTAACCCAGACTGGCACTAGTAATAAAGGCTGTCCCTGGTAAACCAGACTGGCACTAGTCATAAATGATGGCCATGGTAACACAGACTGGCACTACTAATAAAGGCTGGCCATGGTAATCCAGATTGACACTAGGTCCGGCTCTACCATAACTGTGTCCTAGGGCACACTGGTTAGTGGGGCACGTGACTGGCAGGATAGCACACAGCACTACCCTCCTGCTGGTCTATGCATGTAGCAGGGCTGAGCCGCAGACTGGGGTGAAGGAGCTTCTGTTCCTCTACCCAGTGTGGAAGGAGGTGCACGCAGGGAGTGCTGAACTGCTTCCTGTCAGAACAGGTAGAGGAACAGAAGCTCCTCTACCCAGGTCTGCAGCTCAGCCAGGCTACACAGAGGAGGTAAGCTGGGGGTGGGGGGACACATAAAGGGAGGAAAGGAAATTAAAGACATGGAGGGCCTGGGGGAGTGAGACACATGGGGGGCAGAGGAGAAATGAGAAACATGCCTCCATGAGACACATGGAGGGCTGGGGGAAGGAAATGAGACAAGGGGGGCTGAAGGATGAAACACATGGGCGGGATGAGACACATAGAGGGGAGCTGGGGAGACACAAAGAAACATAGAGGAGCTGGGGGAAAAAGAGACAAGGTGCTGGGAGGAAGAGACACACAAATGGGATTGTTGAGAGAAAGAAGCACAGAGGGGTTGGGGGAGAGAAACTGCTATGTTTACAATAGGGTTAATCCAGCCTCTAGTGGCTCTCACTGACAGCCGCTAGAGGCACTTCCGAGCTTCTCCGAGCTGACGTCCATAGGAAAGTATTGAGAAAAGATTCCTCAGGAACGCTGCCAGAAGTTGCTGTCTGGTTATGCATCTCGTTTTCAGCACGTCATAACAGCAAAAGTATGCTCTACTAAGTACTAAATATGCTTGCCATGAAGGGGTGGAATAATTTAGAGATTAAGAAGTCATTCTAAGTAGCATTTTCAGTTGAATTTGGGAAAACCACTTGAAGCATTTGTTGTGTTGAGATATTTCAATTGCTTTTGTTTGATTTGTTCATTGCAAACAGCTGAAAGTCTGTAAATTTTGACAATAAACCTGATTTTCAATGGCTTTTGAATTGTTTTGATTACAACTGTATGTATAGCTTTGGTATCACACAGACCTTTAACATGGGCACCTCTGGGCAATATATTATAGTAATGCACCCACTAATCAGTGAAAAGGACAATAGTACCAAGTTTGTGCAAGGATATATTAACAGATTGAGCCAGTGATTGGCAAAGCCAGGAAATTGGAACAGACTTCATACTAAATAAAGTGCAGACTCTTATTTGGCACTAGGCAGTGTGCTACTAATTAAACACTATAACTTCCTGGGCCTGTTCAGTTGGCTTATTGTTTTACGGTTTGTCTTGTTGGATAGATTTAAGATGTACTTGGATATCTTTAGTGTACTCTTACAGTGATGAGTAAATAGCAAATTTTGCTAGCAGTAGCCATAACCTTCTCTTATGCATGTACAGTGCCTGGTATCTGTTACACTCCATTTTCTCTCTCTGATCACCACCTCTTATGATTTGCTCTCGAGTACTTCCTCACCCAACAACCTCAGCATAACCCCCCTCAACTCAGGAGAAACCTTAATTCTATTAACCTCCATCAGCTGTCAGCTGATATTGATTCACAACTCCTATCCATCTCTTTCCTCTCCTGTCCCTCACTGGCCATCTCCACATATAACACTACTCTCACCTCTGCCTTGAACACTGCAGCCTTGCTCCAAACATGCAGCTCGAGGAGGACATGCCCCCAACTGTGGCATACTAAATCAACACACTACCTACAAAGATGCTTCCGTTGTGCTGAACTCTCCTGGAGGAAGTCTCGCACCCAGACAGACCTTCTCCATTATAGATTCATATTTTGTACATACAGCGCAGCCCTTGCCCTCGCCAAACAGTCATACTTTTCCTCTCTCATTAGTTCATGCTCCTACAATCCCAGGCATCTCTTTTACACCTTTAACTCTCTTCTTCGCCCCCTGCTGTGGCCACCCCCCAAACTAACCTTACAGCCAATAGCTTTGCATGCTCTTTTACTGACTAGATTGAACAGCTAAGGAAAGAATTCTCCCCACCTTGCCTTTCTCTAGATCATGTCTTTCCTACCCTTCAGACTTTCTCCCCAGCTACTGAACAAGAGGTGGCTGCGCTTCTCCTTTGCTCTCGCCCCACCACTTGCCCAATTGATCCTGTCCCATCTCACCTTAACAGATCTCTCTCCCTTTGTCTTGTGCTTTCCTTCACACACATCTTTAACTGCTCTCTCTCTTCTGTCATTGTCCCTGCTGACCCTAAACATGCCACTGTAGTAACTATCCTGAAAAAAGCATTTCTTGATCTGTCCTCCCCCTCTATCGTTTCATATCCCTGCTCCCTTTTTCTTTAAAGCTTCTGAAAAGACTGGTCTTTACCCGTATGTCTCACTTCCTCAATTCCAACTCTCTTCTTGACCCTCTTCAATCTGGCTTCCGCCCCCTCTACTCTACTGAGACTGTTCTTATCAAAGTTACTAACGACCTAATCGCAGCTAAATCCAAAGACCGCTACTCCATACTAATTCTTCTTGACCTCTCTGCTGCCTTTGACACACTTGATCATGCTCTCCTTCTTGAAACTCTTCAATCACTCAGTCTCTGTAACACTGTTCTCTCTTGGTTTTCCTGCTATCTCTCCCAACGCTCATTCAGTGTCTCCTTTTCTAAAGATACCTCCTCCCTTCGTCCTGTCTCGGTTGGAGTCCCCTAAGGCTCTGTCCTTGGTCCCCTTCTATTTTCTCTTTACACTGCCTCTCTTGGCAAACTTATTACTTCATTTGGATTCCACTACCACCTGTACGCTGATGACACCCAGATATATCTCTTCTTCCCCTGACCTCCCCCTGCCGTCCTGCAACGTGTCACTGCTTGCCTTCCTTCCATCTCTGACTGGACGTCCTTCTGCTTTCTGAAACTCAATATCGCTAAAACTGAGCTCCTTGTCTTTCCTCGTCCTAATACTGATCCTCCTCTTTCGCTCCACAACAGTCCATCCTTGCAAGCGTGCTATCTTTCTTGATTTTGGCCTCACCTTTGAGCCTCGCATCCACATCCTGCAGATTCCTTGTTAAAAACATTGCACGCATCCGCCCCTTCCTTACGCCAGATGCTAAGTAATTTCTCATATGGATTATTGTAACCCTCTCCTAATTGGTCTTCTTAAAAGCCATATTGCCCCATTACAGTCTGTAATGAAGGCTGCCTGCCAGACTGATTTTCCTCACTAGTCAGTCCTCTCACACCTCACCCCTCTGTCAGTCCTTACATTTGCTTCTTGTATCCTATAGGAGTCAATTCAAAATATTAACCCATACCTATAAAGCATTAAACAATTCTAGCCCTTCTTATATCTCTTCACAGATCCATAGCTATGCCCCTTTTCGGTCTCTCCGCTCTGCCCATGACCTTCTCCTGTCTGCTGCTCGCACCTGTACGGCCAATTCACACTTGCAGGACTTCTCGCTGGCACCTCCCTTCCTATAGAATAGCCTGCCTACCGCCATCAGACTCTCCCCTAGTCTTCAATCGTTCAAGAAGTGCCTTAAAACCCATCTCTTTAGGAAAGCATATGGCCTCCCAGCTTAACCTCTACCTCACATATCTGTCTCTTGCTCGCTCTTAAAGGGCAGCACTCTACTCTCTCCTCCAGCTCTGCTTCTCTCCAACCTTATTTGATTGCTTTTCCCTGTCCTAATGTGTTTTATCCCCCACCTCCCATAAACTGTAAGCTTGTTTGAGTAGAGTCCTCTTCAACAGGCTGATACAAATAGGGCAGCCATCTTAAAATTTTACCATTTGAATGCTTTCTCCCAGACCTTGTTTTTGTCCCTCTCACCCTTCATGATTTTGTGTTAGATTTGGAGTTATCATCTGTCTGGTCACAGCGGACTGGATAGGTAAATTGGAGGGGGGGGCTGGAATGTGTTGTTATCAGGGATTGCATTAATTATGTGGTTTAAAAAGTGGTATGGTAGGTTTTGAGCTGGCCTACGGCTGAGAACCTGGGGGTATAACAACCTGGGGCAAGTTGTTTGAACTTTATTATGTTTCATGATGTTATTTATGTTGTTATATTGTTATGGTGTTAAGTTGTTAATTTGGGGATCATTTTAATGTTGTATCACATCTAGGTAACGTCTTACCGGACCTTAGAATGGCCGGACTTAATGTACCAAAGAATACTTGCCGAGGTCGGGGGTGTCACATATTCATCCGCTTATAGAAATGTGGTTAATGACATTTACTGTCCACACAGGAAAAGTTGTGCCGAGCAGCAACCTAACCCACAGAAGGGTTAATGCTGAGCACCAATTATGCAAATGAAACCTGGTAACTGACTTTGGGGTCAAAGGCCGGTTACAGCCTATCAGAACTAAAGGAGGGGTATTTAGGCCCAGTTCTCAGCCTGCTCAGTGCCCTGTCGTGGTTTCCCTTGTGGTTGTCTGAGAGCGCGTTCCTGTTTATAGTTTTATACCTGGTTTTTGACTTTGGCTTTGTTTATTGACTTCTCTATATTCTGGTATCCTGACTCCTGGCTTTCCTCATCGCTGTGTCCCTTTCTGTGTTCCCTGACCTCGGCTAGTATTTTTGACTATTCTTTGTACGTTAAATCCGGCCATTCTAAGGACCGGTAATACGTTACTTATTTGTCATCCGTGCTGTACAGTTCTACGTGCTGGATCAAACAGTAATCCTGACATTACGACATGGCCATAGATCCTGTAGAACTGTGTCAGCACATAGCTGCTTGCGAGAGGAAATTAGAGGAGAATGATCACCGCATGGATCAATTCACTCAGGCTTTAAGTACGCTTCTCGCTAGAACGGAGCATCTGCAGCCTGCAGCGTCTCCTCCTATAGCACCTCTACCCTGTGTACCTCCACCCACTGTTAATAGGACTCCTTGCATCTCCTTATCACCATCCCTACAGTTTGATGGCAATATCCAGGAATGCAGGGGTTTTCTTAATCAGGTGGAGTACCATTTTGAGGCCTCACCAGGGTCATTCCCCACGGACAGAGCAAGAATTGGTTATCTAATGAATCAATTAAAGGGCAAGGCCCTTGCCTGGGCTAATCCATTGTGGGAGAGTAATCGGAGCATAGCTCATAATTACCAGGAATTCCTTGCCGAATTCAAGCTCACGTTTGAGCCATTGGGTAGAGAGGATGATGCCTCCACTGCCCTAATGCACATCAGACAAGGTAACCGGTCTATCTCGGATTATGCTATTGAATTCCGTACCTTAGCTTCCGAGGTAGACTGGACTAACAATGGGTTAATCTCAGCATTCAAAAAGGGTCTCTCAGAGACTATACTAGATGAGATAGCCGCTAAAGAATTACCTAAGAGTCTTAACGAATTTATTACGTTTGTCATGCATATTGATAATAGGTTAAGACTCAGAGAAGTCACCAGAAACAAGACCAGACGTATGGCTATGTCCCTAGCACCTCAATTATCTAAACCTGTTTTGTCTAACCTCAATGTACAGTCCGATCCCGAACCTATGCATTTGGGGGTCACTAGACTGTCAGAGGCCGAAAAACAGTATAGGAGAAGGGAGGGGTTATGCCTATATTGCGGTAGAAAGGGACATATGATAACTAATTGTCCAGTGCGTCCGGAAAACTTCCGCATCTAAGAACCTTAAGGGGACAGATCTTAGGTGTGATGGAGTTGTCCTCTAACAAAAACAAAAGTAGATTCCTCCTTGAGGTATCTATTTCCATTGATAACAAGAAGTTTTCTTGCAGTGCCCTAATGGACTCAAGTGCTGCTGGAAATTTTATTGATGTCCAGTTTATTAGGGGTAATGAGATACCGGTCAGGGAGAGACCTACGCCGCTAGCTGTAGAGGCTATTGATGTACTCAGGGAATTCATTTACTCATTTGTCTTGGTTTATTTGGACGATATTTTGGTGTATTCCCCTGATCTTCAAACTCACCACTCCCATGTGAAACAGGTTCTGCAGACGTTGTTGAAAAATAAACTTTATTGTAAATTAGAAAAGTGCATATTTGACCAGCCTGAAGTCCACTTTTTGGGTTACAACATCTCTGCATCGGGATTTCAAATGGATCCTAAAAAACTAGAGGCTGTACTACACTGGCCATTACCCTCTGGTTTAAAAGCCATTCAAAGGTTTATTGGTTTTGCCAACTATTACAGAAGATTCATCAAGGGATTTTCTTCTGTAATAGCCCCAATCACAAATATGACTCGCAAAGGGGTTAGTAGCACGGTATGGTCCAAAGAGGCTGTGAATGCTTTTGAGACTCTTAAACAAAGATTTGCCTCTGCGGACATACTAAAACATCCTGACACCAGTAAACCTTTTATATTGGAGGTTGATGCATCTGAGACAGGGGTAGGGGCTGTTCTCTCTCAGAGAGAAAGCCAGGGAACACCATTGCATCCTTGTGGCTACTTCTCCAGAAAGATGTCTCCTGCTGAGCGCAACTATGATATTGGCAATAGAGAACTGTTGGCCATTATTCTTGCCCTCAAGGAGTGGCGACATCTTTTGGAGGGTTCCAAGGACCCCCTGTTGATCATAACCGACCACAAAAATCTGGCATATATAGGGGATGCCAAACGTTTGTCTTCCAGACAGGCTAGATGGTCACTGTTCCTTTCACGTTTTAACTTTCTCATTACTTATAGACCTGGTTCTAAAAATACCAAGGCTGATGTCTTGTCCAGGCAATTTGATAATGAGTCAGCTCCGGAACAGATGACATCTCCTATTATTCCAGCAGAGTGTATTATTGCTACTACTGTCCTCTCACTGTCTTCTCCACTGCTTGGCACCATACTGGAGGCCCAGCCTCAGGCGCCCAGTGGTAAACCGTGTGATAAACTGTTCGTTCCCCTATGTGAAAGGGTTAATATCATGAAAGTGTTCCATGACAATAAAACTGCTGGACACCCGGGAATCAATAAGTCCACTGCCGCGATCACTAGATCATTTTGGTGGGATTCACTCAGGAAAGATGTAAAGGAGTATGTGCAGGCATGTTCTGTGTGTGCAGTTTCTAAGGTGACTCATGCACTTCCTTGTGGCCTGTTGCAGCCTCTTCCTGTTCCTGAGATTCCATGGTCTTTATTGTTGAGCTTCCTAGCTCTGCTGGGTTCACTACTATCCTCATGGTTGTAGACCGATTTTCTAAGATGGCTCACTTCATTCCTCTCAAGAAGTTACCATCTTCGCAAGATTTGGTCCTAATTTTCATACGTGAAATTGTCCGTTTGCATGGCATCCCCCACAATATTGTGTCTGATAGGGGCTCTCAGTTTGTGTCCAGGTTCTGGAGGGCGTTCAGTAAACAATTGGGGATTGATCTCTCCTTCTCCTCCTCCTACCATCCACAGACCAATGGTACAGCTGAGAGGGCTAACCAGTCATTAGAAGTTTATTTGCGTTGTTTTATTAATAGCACACAAGACAATTGGTCCGAACTACTCCCGTGGGCCGAGTTCGCTAGAAACAATGCTGTTCATGACTCCTCTGGGCACAGTCCATTTTTTGTCAATAATGGTAGGCATCCTACGGTTCTCCCTGCGGTATTTTCTGATACTGCCATTCCTGCTCTGGATGAGCGTCTGGCCTCCATTCGGGATACCTGGGTTAAGGTTCAAACTGCTCTAGGGGCTGCTGCTGAACGCTTCAAACATTTTGCTGATAAGCGTAGGAGTGCCAACCCGGTGTACCAAGTGGGGGACCGGGTTTGGTTGTCATCTCGCAACATCAAGCTTAAGGTCCCTAGCATGAAGTTTGCCCCCAGATTCCTTGGTCCCTATAGAGTGCTTCGTAGGATCAATCCAGTGTCTTACTCTCTGGCTCTTCCTGCATCTTTAGGGATTCCCAACACTTTTCATGTGTCCTTACTCAAACCTCTTGTCTGCAATAGATATACTGTTCCTTGTGTTCCTCCCCCTCCGGTGGTGGTGGGTGGTCAGGAAGAGTATGAGGTATCTTCTATCGTGGATTCTAGGTTTTCTCGGGGCACTTTACAGTACTTGGTTGTTTGGAAAGGTTACGGTCCTGCTGATCGTTCTTGGGTTTCGGCTCCTGACCTGCATGCGGGCCGTAAGATCCGCGCTTTTCACGCTAAATTTCCTCTCAAGCCTGGTCCTGTCCGCCCGGTGGGCGTTCTTCAGGTGGGGGGTAATGTCACATATTCATCCGCTTATAGAAATGTGGTTAATGACATTTACTGTCCACACAGGAAAAGTTGTGCCGAGCAGCAACCTAATCCACAGAAGGGTTAATGCTGAGCAGCAATTATGCAAATGAAACCTGGTAACTGACTTTGGGGTCAAAGGCCGGTTACAGCCTATCAGAACTAAAGGAGGGGTATTTAGGCCCAGTTCTCAGCCTGCTCAGTGCCCTGTCGTGGTTTCCCTTGTGGTTGTCTGAGAGCGCGTTCCTGTTTATAGTTTTCTACCTGGTTTTTGACTTTGGCTTTGTTTATTGACTTCTCTATATTCTGGTATCCTGACTCCTGGCTTTCCTCATCGCTGTGTCCCTTTCTGTGTTCCCTGACCTCGGCTAGTATTTTTGACTATTCTTTGTACGTTAAATCCGGCCATTCTAAGGACTGGTAATACGTTACTTATTTGTCATCCGTGCTGTACAGTTCTACGTGCTGGATCAAACAGTAATCCTGACAGGGGGGCATAGAATGGGACACAACAATAAGGGAAAGCCAGAAGTCAGGGATACCAGAATACAGGGAAGTCAAACGAAGCCAATGTCAAAAACCAGAAATAAACGCTCAGGAACACACTCTCGGACTACCACAAGGGAAACAATGACAGGGCAACGAGGTTATGTAAATTTGAGCTCAAATAAGTGCTTTACAGTTCTGATTGGCCGAAAACGGCCTTTGACCCCAAAACGTGCACGTCATTAACGCGGGCGGACGTGGGGGTATAATTTGGCATGGATCCACAGCAGCCGGCATCCATCAACATGTTGCAAGAGTCAGTTATACAGATGCAGAGGCCAGAAACATTATTCAAATAATAATCTGTATCTCCACTTTTTTGTAACCCTTTGATTACCAGCGAAATGGGAAATGCATTTTACTGCTGTAACAGCAATGTATTCAAAAAAATCTTTAATAAAAACAAACAAGGTTATATTCTAATTAAATTTTTGGGGGTAGCAGAACTAAAAATCTAGTTGACCTGAAGAATTATTTTATTTCAGCTATTTTGGCCTACAATTTGCACTTTACAGTAAATAACCCTGTAAGGATGGTTTATTGGCAATTGAAAAATATATAAATAAATATATATATATATATATATATATATATATATATATATATATATAAAGAGAGAGAGAGAGAGAGAGAGAGAGACACACACATACATACACACACAATAACTTTTAAGTTTCCATTTGAAGACTTTGAAGATTGAAAACTTAATTAAGAGAGATTTGCAGTGTGATATTTACATATGGTATATCAATTCAAATGTCATGAAATATTGCTTTAATTTAACAGAAACCTTTTATACTAATGCACTTGAACCAAGCATGGTTTTTCCTCTGAAACTGTAAATTCTTATATTTTTATCGACATATTTGATCATTAAAGGGATGCTTCTCTGAACATATTTGTAAGAAAAATTAGTATTTCATAAAGATAAAATCTTTAGGAAATACTCATATTGATTGTGTTGGCATTTCATTGAAATTTCAACCCATTCTAGAGATATACTGAGAAAAAGTAAGGACTACTTTGTCTATGTATATTTCCTACACTTCCAAACACTGGGTGAAGCTACTGCCATCTACTAGTGATTGATGCAGGGAATTAGCTTTATTTGAAGAAAACCCACTGGGAGAAGATGGTGTCGCCTACAAGGGAAAGGTTCAGGTAAGTAGAACTCACCTTCTTCCAGCCACCAGACCCCCAGCAAATGCAAAGTCTTCGGACGGTGACAATACGGCTTTAAGTAAGGTTCAACATAACACTAGAAAAAATAAAATCAGGGTTTGAAGTTTGTTAAAGAAGGATAGTCAACAATACACTCTGATGTGTTAACAGAACATGGTTTATGTAATAACCATTGTATTTAATCATAGTGACTTACTCCATTTTCCAAAGTCCTACAGATATTTTAGAAGTAACAACTCCTCCTGTTTGCTGGAGCCAACAAGGGCCGGATTAACATAGCTGCTGATGGAGCTGCAGCTCCAGGCCCAGGGAATAGGCCCATTGATATTTTTTTTTTTTTTTACACACACTACTCTTAGGGTTTCCACCTGACTTATTTTATTGGCACAGCCAGTATTTGAGGCTGCCTGGCCGGTGCTGATATTACAGTCATACTGGCAATACAAATGCTGGTATTTTTCTCAGTATATGATGCAATACCAGCACTGGCCAGGAGGGGTCGCAGCTACAGAGAGTCCAGACAGCAACTCCCACCCTGCAGAGACAGACTACAGGTCAGGGAAGTGAGGGGTGGGCGGAAATACTGCAAAGAGACATGGGGTCTCTGAGACACTAAGGGACATTGGGAGACGACATGACAAACACTTGGGGACACTGGGAGACATGGGGACACTGAGACACTAAGAGACATTGGGAGACATTATGACAGACACTTGGGGACACTGGGAGACATGGGGACACTGAGACACTAAGGGACATTGGGAAAAATTATGACACAGACATTTGAGGACACAGAGACACATGGGGACACATTGTCCACATGTCTCCCAGTGTCCCCATGTCTCCCAGCCAGTGTCCCTGATGTCTCAGTGTCCCCATGTCTCCCAGTGCCCTCTAGTCTCCCAGTGTCATCTAGTCTCCCAGTGTCATCTAGTCTCCCAGTGTCTGTGTCCCCATGTTTTCAAGGGTCCCCTATTTTCCCAGTGTTCCCATGTGTCCCAGCCAGTGTCCCCTAGTCTCCCAGTGTCCCTGGTGTCTCCGCGTCCCCAAGTCTCCCCATGTTCCTAGTGACATGGTGACCCTAGGAGACATGGCGACATAGACACATAGGAATACTGGGGGACAAAGGGAGACATAGGTCATTGAGACACTGTGATACATAGGGTCACTGGGAGACCTGGGGACATGACACTAGGGGACACTGGAAGACTAGGGGACACTGGGAGACATGGGGCACTGAGACACTGATACATAGGGGCGCTGAGACCTGGGTTAATCGAGACATGGGGCACTGGGAGACATGGGGACACTGGGACACTTGAGACACTGGAAGCAATCCATCTATACAGCAGAATCAAACCAAGTAGTTTTTGTAGTGATTTTACAAACATTTTCTCTTATGTCACGCCTTGGCATTTGCATCATGTTATGTCACCCATACATAATTATGCAAATTAGTAAGTATGTTTTTCCAAGAAAGGTGGCAACCCTAACTACTTTTCGTATACTCTTGCTTAAGTATGGAAACTTAATAGGGATGTATGGGAACAAAACATGTGTGGACTGGCTGACAATGAAATTAGTTTAGGTAATGCTGACTTTGGTCTCTCTAACACTGTGGCTTGTTCACTTTCTTCTACACTCATTACATACAGCTTTTCTCTGTCCCAGATTATACACCAGGAGCTTCTGCCTGCTAGTAAGAAGGTAAGGAGACAAGTGGACCAGCGAATGCTAGGGGACAGTCCTTAGAAAGCGTTGAGTGAGCGCATCATTAGATGCATTTTGCCACGCTCAGGGTGCTGTCTGCATAGTATGCCCTTAGTTGGCCAGCTTGCATGCTTGGCAGGCAGCCTGAAATGCATTCATGCCAGGCTGGCCTTCCAATTCTTTGGGCAGCCATACCCTCTTTTTGGGCATATTCGCCCCTTTTTTGCAGGTTACGTGATTTGTGTCAGTGGCACACCCTTTTACCATGCCTATTGACTTCCTGCTTGACTGGACACTGCTGTTAGGGGTTATGGATTTATTTGAAAGATGAAAACATAAATTAGAGAGAAATTAGCATAGGGTATGTGTTTTCTTATAGCTGCTGTTTTCTTTCCGTCAAGCACCATCTCCTTCAGATACGACATTTGGGAGTGTTTGTGGTTTTGGTCGATAAGATCATAATTGTCAGCACCAGGCCCACTGGGCTGTTAATCTGGCCCTGGTCTGAGTATAGGAATACCCCAGTATGTACCTTTGCCAGGTATATGTGGATGCTGAATGGGCACAATTGAGATGCAGCCAGTTTTTTTCTAACTTTGAAGTTTTATGCTGTGTCCATGTTCCATTTTGGAGTAGTTTAGCTGATTGGTTATTCAAACTACCCACAAACGCATACCATTTTTTAAAGAATACACCGAGGGGGAATTTCAAAAGGCATATTTTGAACCTTAGGGTGGAATAATTTTTTCTCTCGTTTGTTCCAGGTGTAGTGGTAATGAGCATTTTGAATGTATTTTTTTACTTTTTAAAACTTGTTTTTTTACCGTTAACCCATAACTACAGTAAGCAGCACTAACAGTAAATTCCCCAATTCCTCACTAACTTCCACCCACCCCAGCTAGCTTGCATACCATAGAATGGAATAAATAATTTTGTAATATTTGAAGACCGAAGAGTGCATCCTTTCTATCCATTTATTATATATATAAAACATTTTAAAATAATTAAATCAATTAATAATATAAATTTAACCCCTGAGGGTTAAAAAAAATAAAATAAAAGTTAACCCTCGGGGCTTAAAAAAAAATAAAAAAAAAATCAGATCACAGTAAAATACTGTGATTTGTATTTGGATCACTGTAGTCAGTGATCAAATGGCAGGGAAGGGGTTCATTTCTACACAGGGAGAAGATCAGAAGCACTGATCCATCTCCCTGCACAAGAGTCCTTGCAGCACATGTGCTCGCTCTGACAGCTTGTCAGAGCAATCACAGCTGCAGGGACATGCGATCGGGTGCTCCCAGTCTGCCTCGGATACTGAGGCAGACTGGAGGGGTGTTAACCCTGCGATCGCCGTTACAGTTAAATAATGAATGTAGCTTAAATTGCAGTCTCTCAGCTTTAATTTGAAGGTGTACACATCCAGATTGGAGGAAGGGTCTAGGACAGGCATAGGCAACCTTCGGCACTGCAGATGTTTTGGACTACACTTCCCATTATGCTTTGCCAGCATTATGTGTGTAAGAACATTATCAGGGATGTAGTCCACAACATCTGGAGTGCTGAAGGTTGCCTATCCCTGGTCTAGGAATTAAAGCTCTTAAATATGTAGTCCAATCTTTATTGACCAAAAGTAATTAGACTCAAAAGCTGTGTGCTATTCTTTCATTATTACTTAATCAATTAAGCAGGTAAAAGGTCTAGAATTGATTCCAGGTGTGGCATTCACATTTTGAAGCTGCTGCTGTTAACTTACAACATGCGGTCAAAGGAGCTCTCATTGTAATTGAAAGAGGCCATCCTTGAACCGCAAAAAGAAATAAAAATCAGAGAGATAGCAGGAACATTAGGAGTGGCCAAATCACCATTTGAGCTCTTCAACACAAAAAGGACTGGACGTACATCAAAAACAACAGTGATGGATGATTGTAGGATCCTTTTACATGGTAAAGAAAGCCCCTTCACAATATCCAGCCAAGTGAAGAACACTCATATCATTATCCAGGTCTAAGAAGACTTCACGAGAGCAAATGTAGAGGGTTCACCACAAGGTGCAAATCATTCATAAGCGTCAAGAATAGACAGACCAGATTAGATTTTGTGCAAAAAAAAAAAGAAAAAAATTTGAAAAAAGCCTGCCCAGTTATTTAATAGCATTGTCTGGACAGATGAAACCAAGATTAACCTGTACCAGAATGATGGGAGGAAAAAAGTATGGAGAAGGCTTGAAATGGCTCATGATCTGTATATACCACAACACCTGTAAAAAACAGTTGAGGTAGTGTAATGGTGTGGGCATGCATTGCTTCCAATGCCACTGGGTCAATAATGCTTATTGATGATGTGACAGAAGACAGAAGGAGCCGGATGAATTCTGAAGCGTATAGGGATATATTGTCTGCTCAGATTCAGTAAAATACAGTGATTTCATTGGATGGCACTACACTTTACAGATAGACAATGACTCAAAACACACTGCGAAAGCAACCCAGGATTTTTTTTTAGAAGGCATTGAAGTGGAATATTCTGCAATGACTGGGTCAATCACATGATCTCAACCTGATCGCAGTGTTTACATTGCCCCTAGAGATAACTCCTGTGGCCACTACTCAAATGGTACAGTGCTGCCATTTAGCATCTCCAAGCTCTGCATGAAGATGCTGAATTTTCCTCATATAGATGCATCCTGCCTTCTTGCCGAATTCAGTCAATCCAATGCATTGGGAAAGCATTGGATTGGCTAAAAATCCTAAATTCTGATGAGGTCACTAAAGAGGTGGATCGGTGACGGTGGACCCACGCAGGGCTGGGATTAAGGTAAATTTTAACTCCTTTCTAAGGGGGCTAAGGATGGGGGGGTGGTATGGTGGTTTTAACACTATAGGGTCAGGAATACATGTCTGTGTTCCTGACTCTATGGTGTTCCTTTAAGGCAGAAAGAAACAAGAACAAACAACAACTGAAGACAGCTGCAGTTAAGGCGTTCCAGACTTCAAGCAGTCATTGCTTGCAAAAGATTCTCGACAAAGTATTAACAAATTAACATTTTAGTTATGAGTGTGTACAATTACATTTGAGTCCCTGAAATAAGTGAACTGTGTATGAATATGGTTGCAATTCTTTTTATTTATTTATTTATTTTTCCTTTTAATTCTTTATAATGATTGTGCATATGGTAACAGATAGGCTTGCTTTGTCACAACAGCGGGTGCAAGCACACAATTTTCGAACATAGTATAAACAGAGGCATGTCATATAAACAGTAGCACATTTTTAAATTAAGGTATTATGTGATAAGGACAACATGAAGACCGGTATTCCAGTCGTTGTTCTATTGCACGAAGGCAGACAATTAAATTTGCCGGTCTGGAGCAACTAAGGTAATGCTATAGCCTTTTCTGGATATGGCTTGCGAATGTGCCCGTCGTCTGGCATTGCATTTACGTGGCTGGGTGAAGGAGTTGTTTGGGTAGATTGCCTAAGGTACGTTTGCTAGTACCAGACTGGAACCTGTGTGCTAGTCGTAAGTAGTAGGGAGGATGGGAGAACACAATCTTCCTGGGCATAGCTGACCGGTACGGACACCCCATGAGTGAATGCCTTCTAGGTATAGTTGGCCAGTCACTCCTTTTCTAGTCTGGGTGTGATGTTGGTGGAGCTTTGGCCAAGATGGGGTGACCTGTATTGATAGGGCATAGACTGAGCTTGAAGGTCGGGTAGTAAGACGATCAGGTGGGCCCAGGTAGTGAGAGTCTAAGCTCTCTCATGGTAGTTTATAGCTTTCTAACTGGCATTAAAGCTATGTAATACATTGGTCATTAATTAACTGAAACATTGTAAAACAACAAAAGAGAACATAAGAGAATTGAGTAAATTGGAGGACGTAATACAACATAATGATACAGCACTGCTGTTAGCATCATGGTGTGTCAAGTAGCTCACAGGGTTTCTCTCGGTCGAGGAATGAAAGGTACAGTCCTTGACGCGTCCCATGCGTATGATGTGGTTGGATTTTCTGGAGGGTCTGAACTCTCTGGAAGACCCAAGGCGCGGAGGAACGGGACCGCTTCAGGAAAGTGTGGTGAGTTTCAAGGTAATGCCATTGTGGGCGACTGTCAGAGCTCTTGGTAATGTCCATCTCTAGTTTATCTCTTCGTCCCGAAGCCGGCTTGTTACGGGCCTCAGTGATTGTCTCCATAGTAGCGTGTTGCCTGTAAGGTCCTGAAAGAACGAGAGCTGTGTGGATTCAAAGTCAAATGGAGTCTTGCCTTTCGCCACAGCTGAGATGCGTTGCTGTCTGTCAGGTTTTGGCACTGCATGATCACATCGCTTGAGGCTGGTTTAGGTGCCTGTCTGGGCTTGTTTACATGGAAGAAGCCATCGAAAGCTATTTTCTTCGCCTGAGCATGGGCATCAGTGCTGCTGCAAGCCTTCTGAGGTAATGAGGTAACCAATTGAGGACCAATTGAGTCTGGTATGCCCCTGATCTTTAGATTGTTGTGCCTATTCCTGTCCTCTGCCATGTCGAATCTTGTCAGCAGGGCTGTGTGGGAGGGTTGGTGGTGGAGGAAATCTTCCTTTAGGGCCTTAACATCTTGTTGTACCTCCCTGATGTCTTCTTCGGAGGCCAGCACATGGGCAGTCACCACCTGAACCTCTGTTTTCATCAGGTCCATATCGGCCACAGACATTTGTTTTAACTCCAGGAGGAGGTTCTTGATGTTCAGCTTAGTGGCTGGAGACGACTGGCCCTGTGCTGTGTGCTTGTGTTGGAGGGTCCACGGACTCATCCAGGGCCTGCTCCGAGGAGATTGAACCAGCATCTTGTGGGTCGCTGGGCATTGAAGCATGGTGCCAATGTTCCGAGAGTCGGTACCTATGTTTTCATGCTGTCGGCAGTGTGGTGAGGGCTCTTTCCGATTGCCTGGGAGGCGTTGTAAGCCTTCGGCCAGCTTGTCAGGTACGAAAGTATTGCCTGCCCTGGTGAGGGAGCGAAGTAGGCCCCAGACCTGCGGCGCACTTTCCTGCCTGTCTGGATGAATAAGAAAGGCATCTGCCAGCAGCTCACAGCACCGGGAGGAGAAGGCAAGTGAAATATTTTGTCAATTGCGTGCTGGAATCGTGGATTTAGATGGATTTGAATCATTTAGACTAGGAACTCAAGGAAATGGCGTCTTACAGAGTCCAAATTATGAAAATTGTGTTAGTGTTCAAATATTTCTTTACCTAACTATAAAAGCTAATGATAGATAGAGAGATAGATAGTATAAAAAGTAACTGATCTGTGTGTTATTGGAAAATAATATAATTGAAGGGTTCTGGAGGAATCATAGTAGCCCAAAAGACAAAAGGTTTAGTCGTTTAGAATGGCCTCCAGAACCTGACAATGGTATTAATTGTTCTAATACACATTTTGTGGTCAGGCATCCTTTTTATTAAATGATTTTTATTGGGGTAAGAGCAGTGTATTTGTTAAGCGGAGGTCTTTATTGTCACTGTCTGGTGGAGCAGTATTAACAAAAATGTCAGGTATAAAAACAGACCAAATGCTCCAGTCCTGTGTGCTGTGAGAGTGCTAAGATAGTATGTCTAGTTCATTGCACCTCCTATAAGGACATTATGAAAGTCACATGGTTTGCCTAATGTTTTTAAAGGGCACTTTTGCTTCTTACTTTCCAGCAGCTTAAAGGACCACTATAGGCACCCAGACTACTCCAGCTCAATGAAGTGGTCTGGGTGCTAGATCCATCTAGGGTTAATCCTGCAGCTGTAAACAGAGCAGTTTCAGAGAAACTGCTATGTTTACACTAGGGTTAATCCAGCCTTTAGTGGCTGTCTCATTGACAGCTGCTAGAGGCGCTTCCGCGCTTCTCACTTTGATTTTCACAGTGAGAAGACACCAGCGTCCATAGGAAAGCATTGAGAAATGCTTTCCTATGGACTGATTGAATGCGCGCGCGGCTCTTGCCGCGCATGCGCATTCGGCGGATGACCTCTTGAGCCTGTATGTAGACAATATGACTTCCTAATGTTAAATTCATGACATAAACATACTGATTCTGTTAAGATCGCGTAAGTCTCCCTCAAAGACAAGGTGATCTGGCAATCACCATGCTCGGTACCACTGGCAGGTATAAGGCTAAGGACAGAGACAGAGAAAGAGTGTAGCAGTTTGTGTCGCCTGTGACTCTAGCAGCTGTACAAGGGCAATGTCATGCCTTTATGCCACATGCAGCCTTGGAAGGCAACCAACCTGGGTACCAATCTACTACTGTACAGGCAAAAATACCCTGTAACACAATTTTTCTGTGCACTTTGGGGTCTTTTCTCTGGTCCCCCAGATGAAATCTAAGGACAGCAGGGCTGGTACAACATTAGGACTGTCTCTCTGAATTCATGACAGTTAACAAGTATGCATTTCTCATTACGAAGAGGTTAAACGATTTGCATTTTTGTAATTACTAAACATTATCACTGCCTGAGAAAAACACAGTTAATATCATACTTTCTTGCTCGTTTTTAAAAGTGTCAGTGCTTGCCGCAGGTGTCTTGAGGTTATATATATTAACCAGAAGGGATGCTGCCACATCACCCTCAGAAAATACCCAATTAAACATTGCCCCAGCAGCATGCAATCCTTTGGTGAAAAAGGCAAACAGCAATAAAGTTTCAAGAATATCTTTCTGGGTTACTATTTAATGATCGTGGCGTGGCAAAGTAATTAAAATGTATTTTTAAAAGGTTTTTCAGTTAGCTAATATGTTAACCATTTCAACAAGTAACTGCTTGCCTGTTGTTTAATGAGAATATCCAAATATACATGTGCTGTAAAAGATAAATTTTGTGGCGTTGATGTGTTCCCCTTTAGAAAAAATAGGCAGGAGGCTGAACCCATGACATAAGCTAATGGGTGGAGTTAAAGGAAAAAATCTGCAACATTTGTGTAAACGTGGAGATTTGCAGAGAATGGTAAATGGCATAAAAAACATGCACAACAATAATGCGCATGTGCAAATACAGCCTGTTATCCCTTAAAGTGATCAGTGTCTTATGCACTACTTAACATGGTGCCTTGTTAGTAAATGTTTTTGACAAGCTAGAGTTTTTCATGAAATGTGGAAAGCAAATAGGAGTTTGTTACTCAATAGGGAATAAGAGAGAACTGAAACATAAATGAACATTATAGCTAAAGAGAAAACATTTTCCTGAATTACATTCCAAAATAATTGTGGATAGTACTAGCATTCTAGTGACCAAGTTGCTTATATACACTGTCAAAAATAACCTAATACATTTCTAGCAACCAATTTCATTACCAGGCAGAAAAAACACATTTTCACAAAGTTACATATACCCAAATGTTACATTCCTGGATAGCTCTGATCTGGGTGAACAACATATCCAAAAATCACCCAGATCAGAGCTGATGTTCAAAAGTTTCATGGAAATATCTTTTTAACCGGCCGCAAGCATGGCTTCATTCCCAAAATAGTTCCAGAGAATTAGGCTGAGCGGCCCGTCTATTTCCAATGATAAAAGTGCACTTCAAATAGTCGAATGGGACCTTCATGCACAAAGTCAGGGTTGAAGTGTGTTCGGTAGATTATTTATACCGAACGGCGCACTGTCCGTACATATTTAGCCGAACATAGATGGAGGTGGAAGTCCCTGCGGTGTTCGTGCCGTCGAGTGTCTGATTTCAGTTCCATGGCAAAGTACCACTGACCGCTTTCCCTTAAACAAGATGCCTGCCGCCACGTGTTCGACTATACGAATGGCAACCATTCAGTCGTTTGTCAATTTGGCTGTGGTTAACTCCCAGGCTGGGGGGTAAATGGGCTGCACACTCCACTTGTGTGTGGTCCAACTGTTCGGTTGTTTGTTTGGTAAAAGAACACCATAAGTAGAATCCATTCGGTAGCCCCATATACTGAACTGCAGAGGGGAACAGGCATAAACAAAGCCTGTCCACAGTGCTGAAGCCAGGTCTAATACATGGGCCATTGTCCTGGGGCAAGAGGCTGGCAAACTAGCCCCTCCAAAAACTCGTGGCAAACTCACAGGAAAAGGGGAGTTTGTCACACCACCCATTGTACAGAGCTATGGAATTTGCTGGCGCTATATAAATAAAATAATAATAATAAACCAAAACTTAAAACCACCTGCCCAATATCGTGTAGGTCCCCCTCGTGCTTCCAAAATAGCTCTGATGTGTCAATGCATGGACTCTACAAGTCCTCTGAATTTGTACTGTGGAATGTGGCACCAATACATTAGCAGCAGATCCTTTAAGTCCTTCAACTCGTTCTCCTGGCACTATAATGTTAATAGGTCTCCCCCACCCGCCGCGCTGAAGTGGGAGGAAGGGGTTAAAATCTTACCTTTCTCCGGTGCCGGGCTCCCTCGGCGCTGGGGACTCTCCTCCTCCTTCCGATGTCATCGGCTCAATGCGCATGCGCAGCAAGAGCCGCGCTCACATTCAGTCCAGTTTTCTATGGACGGCAGCGTCTTCTCACTGTGATTTTCACTGTGAGAAGTGCGTAAGCGCCTCTAGCGGCTGTCAATGAGACAGCCACTAGAGGCTGGATTAACCCATATGTAAACATAGCAGCAGTGGTGTACACATGACCCATGGTGCCCCGGTGCGAAAATTGATCCCTCGCGGGCCGGGCCGCAACACATGGCGGTGGACACCTGGTTGCAGGGGTTACAGGGCTACGACCCCTGCGACCGCGGTATGTACGCCAGTGCATGCAGATGCACACACACTTAAAGGACCACTACAGACACCCAGATCACCTCAGCTCAATGAAGTTGTCTGGGTGTCCGGTCCCTCTAGTTTTAACCCTGCAGCTGAAAACATAGCAGTTTCAAAATAGCATGTTTCACTGAGGGTTAATCCAGCCTCTAGTGGCTGTCTCACTGACAGCCGCTAGAGGAGCACACTGAATGTCCATAGGAAAGCATTGAGTAATGCTTTCCTATGGGCGGTTTGAATGCGTGCGCGGTTGCATTTGGAGCTGAGAGGCTGAGGGATCCCCAGCGCCAAGGGAGTCCGGCGCTGGAGAAAGGTAAGTGCTGAAGACACACACACACACTTACAGACGCATACACACTAGCTAACAGACACACACATTTACTGACAGAGACACACTCAGCGACAGACATACATACACACTCACTTACAAAACATACACTCTCATTGACAAACACAAACTCACTAACAGACATCAAACAGACTCACTAACACACACACACTCAGTAAGACACACACAGTAACACACTCACTGACACTCACTAGCAGACACACACACTAACACTCACTCTAACACTCACACTCACCCACACTCACATACACTAGCAGACACACACACTAACACTCACTCTAACACTCACACTCACACTAACACTCACTCTAACACTCACTCTAACACTCACTCTAACACTCACTCACACTCTAACACTAACACTCACACATGTTTAAAAAAAAAAAAAAATTGAATCCCCCCAGTCTCCTTACCTTTTGGAGTGCTGGGGGGATTCCCTGGGGTCCAGTGGTGCTGCTGGGCTCCTGGGCGGGTGGCCGGTTGGGCAGGCGGGTGCGCGAGGGAGCAGGGCCAGCCTCGGGGGGGCCCTGGGGTGGTGGGCTCCTGGGCCCCCCAGGGGAAGAGGCTGGCCCAGTGGGTACACACCGGGTCGCAGGGGCGGCCGGGCCCCCTGGTGGGCTGGGCCCGGTCGCAGCCGCGACCCCTGCGACCCTGGTATGTACGCCATTGCATAGCAGTGTCTCTGAAACTGCTATGTTTACAGCAGACAGGGTTAACCCTAGATTGACCTGGTACCCAGACCACCTCATTAAGCTGAAGTGGTCTGGGTGCCTATAGTGGTCCTTTAAAGGGACACTATGGTCACCAAAACAAATGGCACAATCCTCTGCCATTTAGGAGTTAAATCACTTTTGCTTCTTTTTTTGCAGCCCTAGCCACACCTCCCCTGGCTGTGACGGACACAGCCTTCTTGCAAATTAAATTATTTCATTTCAATCAGATGTAACTTAATGTTAAAGTTTTTATCTCTTGCTTGTAAATTGAACTTTTATTACAAACAGAAGGCTTCTGTAGGGTCTAGCAGGTCTAGCAAGCTAGATAAGAAAATCTGAATTAAACACAATTTGTAATAAAGGAAGGATAAACATTAGATGACTCTTTACAAGAAGTGTTTAGGAAGGCTGTGTAGATTACATGCAGGGAAGGTGTGCCCAGGGTTGCATAAACATTGTGATTTAACGAAATTGCAGAAAATTGAGACTGTAGGGACATGATCTATATACCAAAACTGCTTCATTAAAATAAAGTTGTTTTAGTGACTATAGTGTCCCTTTTATAATTCATTTGCATGCTATTTAACAGGTTATTCTTCGCAGAACTGGCGCTCGACGATGCATACCAGGCGATACAGTGGTACGCAGCTCAGTGTGTCCCCGAGATGGCAGAGTATGAGTTCCCAGAGGGCGGAGATTACGCTGGCCCTGGCCTATTTTGGGCTAATATTGATGATGAGGACTTTGGGAAAGCTACCGATTCTCGTTTTTGGGACCTGTGTTACGACCGAGAAGACATGCTGGGTCTCCCTAGCGCTGTTGATCTCGAGACAGACCTACGGTATCTGGTCGCCAAGGAATGTGACCTAGAGTGGGATTACCTGCGACTCATCAATGAGGCCCGGGAAGAGACAACCGGTCCTCTTCCCCAACAGCAACCAGCGGTACCCGAGGTGGCGGACCTCCTTGAATGGCCCTGCGAGGATCCCCAGCGGCAGTGTGTGTCCCAGGGAGCTGAAGGTGTCGTCCTTCCTCCCCAGCGGCAGTGTGTGTCCCAGGGAGCTGAAGGTGCCGTCCTTCCTCCCCAGCGGCAGTGTATATTACAGGGAGCTGAAGGTGCCATCCTTCCTCCCCAGCGACAGTGTGTGTCCCAGGGAGCTGAAGGTGCCGTCCTTCCTCCCCAGCGGCAGTCTGTATTACAGGGAGCTGAAGGTGTCGTCCTTCCTCCCCAGCGGCAGTGGGTGTCCCAGGGAGCTGAAGGTATCGTCCTTCCTCTCCAGCTGCAGGTGTGTCCCAGGGAGCTGAAGGTGCGAGCAGTAGTGTGTGTCCCAGGGAGCTGAAGGTGTCGCCCCTTCCTCCCCAGCGGCAGTGTGTGTCCCAGGGAGCTGAAGGTGCCGTCCTTCCTCCCCAGCGGCAGTGTGTGTCCCAGGGAGCTGAAGGTGTCATCCCTTCCTCCCCAGCGGCAGTGTGTGTCCCAGGGAGCTGACGGTGCCGTCCTCCCTCCCCAGCGGCCGTGTGTGTCCTTAGGAGAGGAGACAGTTGGTCCCTCTCCTCAGCAGTCAAGTGAGTCCCAGGGAGCCGAAGGTACCATCCTCCCTCCCCAGCAGCAGGACAATATATTGAAAGGGGAGACAGTCGGTCCCCCTTTCCCCCAGCCGGGAGAGTGCCAGGGAGAAGAGCTTGTTGCCCCCTCTCCACAGCCGCAGCGTAGCCCACCAAGGGGAGATGAGAAGCCCCACAACCGTGCAGATGGGACCGTGGTCTCTGCACTTACAGCACAGGGGGTAGGGACGGTCGGTTCTGCCCCCCAGCGACAGGGCTGTTTAGCCAAAGGGGAGACAGTCGGTCTCCCCCTCCAGCAACCAGGCTCCAACCAGACTACTCCCGTGGTAGTGCTGGCACCAGGACAGAGTACCGCTGGTCTCTGCCCACTCAGCAACCCACCCAGTCCGCTTACCAGTCACCCACACAGCCATGGTGAGGCGCCTGGACATGGACAACGTTCTCCTCTACCCAGGTGTAGTAACCAGTTCTTGTGGGTGGGCGGTAATACTGATTGTGTTTTGTGGGTGGGCTGCTGGACTAACAAGGGCACTGACCGGCATGAGGTCAGATACCCTGTTAGTCTGATTGGTAAAGGGGAGAAGTGTGGCGAAACCAACCTCGCCACTGTACACTGGAGAAGCCTGGTTGCTCGCCTGCTGCCTTTGGACTATGGCCCCATGTTAAAAGACATCTTTTTTCCCTGCAGAAAAGACTTATTCGTGCTTTTCTGCCGGGTGTTCGGTAGATTCAATCTACCAAACAACCGCACGAATGAATAGACCACCTGGGAGCTGGAGTGTGCCGGCAATTAGTCTCCCTGAAGCTGCGGTTAACCGCAGCTTAATTGACGAATGCTGGGTGGCCGCCATTCGTATCATGAACACGAGGTCGCGGCCATTTTAAACATGCGAATGCATAGCAGTGTTCAACACTTAATTCATGGAACTGAAATCGGACACAGTTTTTCGCGAACACCGCTGAAGCCGCCGACCTCCCTTCTTGTTCGGTGAAAGTGCACGAACGGCCCGGTGTTCGGTAGTTTTGTTTGAGTGTGTTGTGCCCCAGATAGGAATCCCATGGAGCCCATTCGCATGAAACTGACTGTGTAAAGACTTTGGCTCCATGGCGATTAAACTGTATTCCTGTGGTCTGAGCGCCATTCGCTTAATAATGTGCGCTCAGACCTGAGCTATCTGGGTATATATTAAATGTATGCTTTTAATGTTATGTGTCTCACACAGTGTATTTTAATAGTAATTTGTGTATTAGTATCCCCACGTGCATAATGGCGGTTTGCCTTTGTCTTGGGAGATAATTGAATTACTTCTCAATTATCTCCAAGGCAGAGGGGAGGAAGCCAGGATGCATTGTGGGAATATAATGTGACTGTGTGTCCTATTTGTCAACTTGTCTGTCTTTTGTCACAGTCTCCCATTTGGTTCCCTAGGGGAGTGTCCACCAGGTGGGAGACTTGCATAAATACTGGGCAGATAGCCCTCATTAAACAGACCACTGCTTGACCCTCAACACGGAGCCTTGTCTCGTCTTTGGGGGGATTTACTGAATGCTGATAGAGACTGATTGCTAGGAGTGTAAGCCGCTTGGATGTTTTTCCTATTCGTCTGCTAGCAGCGATTCGTATGGTTCCAGTTCGTGTGTTTGGAGGGCTATATTGGATGCTATTCGGGAGTTTGGAGCATTCACTTATTGGCGGTTCGTGAGTTTGGTGTTTTACAATAGCTGGGCCTGCATCTCTGGAAAGGGGGACGATCGCCTAAACGGTTTTTACCCCTTGTGTGCAAAACGGTCCGTTACACTGTGTATCGCTTGAAGTGTATCAGTGTGTATACGCATCTGTGGACCTCTCTATGAGACAGTGTATGGGTCTTTCTGTGTGTGACAATGTGCCCCTGTATGTATGTCTGGTTGTGCATTAAAGGACCACTATAGTGCCAGGAAAACATACTCGTTTTCCTGGCACTATAGTGCCCTGAGGGTGCCCCCACCCTCAGGGACCCCCTCGCGCTCGGCTCTGGAAAGGGGAAAGGGGTTTAAACTTACCTTTTTCCAGCGCTGGGCGGAGAGCTCTCCTCCTTCTCTCCTCCTCCATTCCTCCCTGTCGGCTGAATGCGCACGCGCGGCAAGAGCTGCGCGCGCATTCAGCCGGTCGCATAGGAAAGCATTTGCAATGCTTTCCTATGGACGCTGGCGTGCTCTCACTGTGAAAATCACAGTGAGAAGCATGCCAGCGCCTCTAGTGGCTGTCAATGAGACAGCCACTAGAGGCTTTGGGGGAAGGCTTAACCCATTAATAAACATAGCAGTTTCTCTGAAACTGCTATGTTTATTAAAAAATGGGTTAACCCTAGCTGGACCTGGCACCCAGACCACTTCATTAAGCTGAAGTGGTCTGGGTGCCTAGGGTGGTCCTTTAATATTTGTGCATACACATTTGCATGCAAACACCAAACTTACACATTAACACACCAACCAACTGTACACAAAAACAGTCCTGAATTCAAACATCAACACTACTGTCACAGCACACCGTGAGAGGCTGGTGGGCTGCGCTCACTCACCAGACGCCACATGGATTTCGGCATCCTGGGAGTGGGGGAGGTGCCAAAACCCTCCTTCCGGTCGCCAGCTTACGCTGCACTTTCTCAACGCCTACCAGCACCTGCATCCATTTTCCATGTGGGTTGCGACATGCAGCAGAAGGCATGCATGCCCTGTCTGCCTTTATGCCTACCTCTCCTCATGTGGGCATATAGGGTAATGTGTTGTGTGTTCCCCATGCTGCTCCAGGGTCTCCTCAGTCTGACAAAGCCCTGGGGAACCCAGCTCAGCAAGTATGGAAGCAGCATGGAGGTTTGCACGTTAACTGGACAAACTGACATAGCATCCTGCTCACATAGGGAGGTGTGGACACCTAGTTACCCAGCAGAGCCTTAGACTTAGGGCTCCCATTCCCTTTTCCCTATTTAAGCACAGACCACCCTAGGGTCTGTGCCCAGTTGTTTTGTTGTTCTCCTGGAGTACAGAGCCAGATCCTGACTGAAGTGAGTTGATTACCCTCCCTTGTGGATTCCCTGAATCAGATCTTGTCTGCCTGAATTCTGCTTTGAGTCTTGATTAACCCCTGCAACGCTGTTTCAACCTTGATTAACTGCTTAAGGACCACGGACGTACTAGGTATGTCGACAAAAACGGTCATTGAGGACTGCGGATGGATCCAGTACATCTGTGGCAAATATATTACTTACCCGATCACCGCCGTTCTCCTGTCGGTGATTGGTGTTGCTCCCGGTCCAGGGGGACTGCCTGACAGCCCAGACAGTCCCCCCCCCCGACAAATTAGGCCCATTTGATCGCTCTGAAAGAGCCGCATAGTGCTGCTTGCAGGGGGACTGCCTAAACTGACATCTGTAAAATAAGAAAATAATTATTAATAAATCAAAATATAATTTATAGATGTGTGTGTGTGTGTGTGTAATTTTATTTTAACTGTATTTTTATATTGTGAGATATATATATATCAAAATACACTTAGAATGAAATTATATATATATATATATATATATATATATAAATCCATATGCATAATTACATAAATAATTTCATATATATACAGTAAAACATATCACAGCGATGATATTGTCAGTGAAAGTGATGATTTTTGCATTTTGTTACACAAAAATGACACTTTCACTGATAAAATTTTTGTGATATGTTTTACGGTTTTGAAACACTAATATTTGTGTTCAAATGAGTCTCCCGAGTAAAACAGTACCCCCCATGTATAGGTTTTAGGGTGTCATGGAAAGTTACAGGGTTAAATACAGTGCTAGCAAATTAAATTCTCTGGACTTTCTGCCTAGGTTGTCATACAGGTCCCTCAAATTGCAATCAATAAAATTACTTAATTATGTAAAAATATTACATAAATATGCACATAGAATTTATATATATATATATATATATATATATATATATATATTTGAAGTCTACGTGTATATTTATGAAATTATTTAATTAATTATGTATATGGATATATATATATAATATATCAATATGTACAGGTTTTACGGTGTTTTTGAAAGTTACAAGGTCAAATATAAGGCTTGATTTTCACATTGAAATTTGCCAGATTGGTTATGTTGTCTTTGAGAGTGTATGGTAACCCAGGAATGAGAATTACCCCATGATGGCATACCATTTGCAAAAGAAGACAACCCAAGGTATTGCAAATGGGGTATGTTCAGTCTTTTTAGTAGCCGGTTAGTCACAAACACTGGCCAAAGTTAGCGTTCATAATTGCATTTTTAACACGCAAACAAATATAAATGCTAACTTTGGCCAGTGTTTGTAACTAAGTGGATACTAAGAAAGACTGGATATACCCCATATTGAATACCCTGGGTTGTCTACTTTTAAAAAAAAATATATGTACATGTGAGGTATGATTTAAAGATTTATGACAGATAACAGTGCTACAATGTCACTATTGATACATTTAAAAATATATATATTTTGAAACAGCAATGTCCTACTTGTACTTATAGCCTATAACTTGAAAAAAAAAGCTAAGAACATGTTAACATTGGGTATTTCTAAACTAAGGACAAAATTCTGAAACTATTTAGCATGGGTGTGTTTTGGCAGTTGATGCGTAACAGATTTTGGGGGTCAAAATTAGAAAAGGTTTTTTTTACATTATTTCATATTTTATAATTAACTATGTTATAGTAAATTATATGATATGATGAAAATAATGGTATCTTTAGAAAGACCATTTAATGGCGAGTAAAACGGTATACAATATGTTTGGGTACAGCAAACGAGTAAGAGGAAACTTACAGCTAAACACAAACACCGCAGAAATGTAAAAGCAGCCCTGGTCCTTAACGGTAAGAAAATTGAAAAACGGTCTGGTCACCAAGGGGTTAACCCCATGCAATGCTGTCCCGGCTTTGATTTATCTCCTGCAAGTCTACTATAACTTCAGTCAAGCCTTTCTTCATTACCAAGTGCTGGAACTCTCGTAAAAGACTTTATGTTTCCTTAAAGACTTATTTCTTATGAAGGAATTGCTTTATTTACTGTTCAAACTTGCACTGGGACTTTTGCTTTATATTTATTTGTTTTCAAAATAAAACCTTTAACCCCTTAGCGACCGAGGACGGTTCAGGACCGTCATCGGCATTTTTGCCTTGAGGACCGATGACGGTCCTGAACCGTCCTAACGGTCTGGGGGTACTTACCTGATCGCCGTCGTTCCCCCGGCGGCGATCAGCGTGGCTCCGGTTGTGGGGAGACTGCCTGCAGCCCAGACAGTCTCCCCACACTGATTTAGGACCCCTGTGGCCATGTGATCGCTTAACACAGCGATCACATGGTCACAATAGGTGTCCATAGTGTCTGCCTGCAGGGGGACTGTCTGTGCTGACAGGCAGTCTCCCTGCTAGTGTAAAAAAAAATAAAAAAATAAAGTTAGTGTTAATAAAAATTTTTAAAAAAAATTATATATGTGTATAAATATGATATATAGACATATATTATATCTATATAATATATGTCTATATATCATATATATAATGCCATACTAAGTGTATTTTTATATTAATATGTACTTATATTAATATAAAATACACTTATAATTAAATTACACACGTATATATATAATATATATAATAACTATATATATTGTATATATATATTAATATAAAATATAAATAATAAGTAATTTAAATTAAATAAAAAATTTTTAAATAATAATAAAAAATTAAAAAAAAATTATATAGCTATATGAAATTTTATTCTAACTGTATTTTAAAATTAATATATATATATTTATATCAAAATACACTTAGAATGAATTTGTATATATATCTATGTATATAAAAATAAATAAAAATAATAAGAAATATACATATGTCCATATACAAAATTACATAAATAATGATATAAATATACACGTAGACTTCAAATATATAAATATGCATATATATTTAAATTCTACGTGCGTATTTATGTAATAGTTTTACATAATTCAGTAATTTTATTGATTGCAATTTAAGGGACCTGCCTGCCAACCCAGGCCGAAATTCCAGAGAATTGAATTTGCTAGCACTGTATTTTACCCTGTAACGTTCTATGACACCCTAAAACCTGTACATGGGGGGTACTGTTTTACTCGGGAGACTTCGCTGAACACAAATATTAGTGATTCAAAACAGTAAAACATATCACAGCGATGATATTGTCAGTGAAAGTGACTTTTTTTGCATTTTTCACACACAAACAGCACTTTTACTGATGATATAATTGTTGTGATACGTTTTCCAGTTTTTAAACACTAATATTTGTGTTCAGCAAAGTCTCCTGAGTAAAACAGTACCCCCATGTACAGGTTTTATAGTATTTTTGAAAGTTACAAGGTCAAATATATGGGTCAAATATTTTTACATTGAAAATGGCCAGGTTGGTTACGTTGCCTTTGAGAGCGTATGGTAGCCCAGGAATGAGAATTACCCCCATGATGGCATACCATTTGCAAAAGAAGACAACCCAAGGTATTGCAAATGGGGTATGTCCAGTCTTTTTTAGTAACCACTTGGTCACAAACACTGGCCAAAATTAGCATTCAATTTAGTTTTTTTACTTTTTTCACACACAAACAAATATGAATGCTTACTTTGGCCAGTGTTTTCGACTAAGTGGCTACTAAAAAAGACTGGACATACCCCATATTGAATACCCTGGGTTGTCTACTTTAAAAAAAATATGTACATGTGGGGTGTTATTCAGAGATTTATGACAGATAATAGTGTTACAATGTCACTATTGATAAATTTAAAAAATGTATGTTTTGAAACCGCAATATTCTACATGTACCTATAGCCCTATAACATGCAAAAAAAAGCATGTAAACACGGGGTATTTTTAAACTCAGGACAAAATTTTGAATCTATTTAGCAGTTTTTTTAATTCGCTTTTGTAGATGAGTAAAAGATTTTTCAAGTAAAAGTCAAAAAACATGTATTTTTTCAATTTTTCATCATATTTTTTATTTTTTTTAAATTAAAATACATGAGATTATATAAATAATGGTATGTAAAGAAAGCCCCTTTTGTCCTGAAAAAAACAATATATAATTTGTATGGGAACAGTAAATGAGAGAGCGGAAAATTCCAGCCAAACACAAACACCACAAAAGTGTAAAAATATGCCTGGTCGCAAATGTACAACATCGCAAAAACAGTCCAGTCCTTAAGGGGTTAATTCAGTGACTGTGTTCGTATAAATCTCTGCATACCAAGCCCATTCACCCCAAACCCGTGACAACTACACACAAATAAACCCCTGCATACGTACACTAACACTACATAACACACCCAGCAAACAGCAACACTATACAGCACTGCATTTAATCCCTTAATAACAAATGATGGACCCAGTCCGTCATGCTGGATGCTGTCCCTGCAGCAGTGATCGCTCTGACAAGTTTTCAGAGCGAGCAGTTGTGCTGCAGGGACTCACGATCCACCTCCCTGCTCTTCCGCGTCCAGTGTGAAGTGCAGGGAGACTGATCACTGATGATCTTTTCCCTGTGTAAAAAAAAAATAAAGTTAGTTTAAAATCCCACCCCCTTTACCCAGTCCTTATAAAAATTAACCCCTTCCCTGCCAGTTGATCACTTCCTACATTATACTGTAGTATTATACTGTGATCCGATTTCTTTTAACCCCTAAGGGTTAACTTTGATTTTTTTAACCCTCAGGTGTCAATTTATTTCACTAATTAATTAAAATATTTTAAAATTATATATTTTGCTAGCTAGGGTGGGTGGGAGATATGGGGAATTGGGGAACTTACTGTTAGTGCTGCTTACTGCTAGTTAGGGTTTAACGGTAAAAAAGTGTATAATACTGTTAAATGTGTAAAAAAAAAAAACGCTGTGTCCATGTCCCATTTTAGAGTATTTTACCAGGCTATATACTCCAAATACCGCATAAAGGCATACCATTTCTTAAAGAAGACATGCCAGAGTATTTCAAAAGGCATATTTTGAACCTTGGCGTTGGATCATTTTTCCGCTAGCTTGTATCAAGTTAAGTGGTAATAAGTGTTTTTTTCTGCCTTTTTGACACAAGGTGAGTTTGCACAGTATATTTTGCAAACCTTATGTGTGCTACGATTGTATAATACTACATATGTTGCTCAGCTATGTCGTCTGAGTACAGCAATAACCCCGTATGTACCTTTTCCAGATCTATGTGGATGTTGAAGGGGCACAGTTGAGATGAAGCCATTCAGTCTTTTTCTAACTTTGAAGTTTTACGCTGTGTTCCATTTTGGAGTAGTTTAGCTGGTTGGTTATTCAAACTACCCCACAAACACATACTATTTATTAAAGAATACACCCTGGTGGCCTAAACAGAATAACTGGTGGCCTAAACAGATTCTTGCACGGAGCCCTGAGGTTTCTAGTTATGACCCTGGACAGCACCATTGTTTATATGTGCTAAAAAGTCATAAACGGGTTGCTCAGTGAACCTCACTTCCCACTCTTTGTTCAAAGGATGGTATTTATCAGTTGTCCTCAAAACAACAGCACATGGAGAGACAAAATAGTATAAGAACAGCCAGGTGCAAACCATATAAACACTCCCTCAAGTGCTTTAAATATTCAAATGTATATAGAATATAGAATGCACACTATAACAATCTCAAAAAAACTTAGCTCTATTATGTACAAAAAAGTACCAGAGTGAAAACATATAAGAAAAAATAAACAAAGTGACAGAAGCAAGGGCAAATACAATAAAATAATAATAAATTACCACAAAAATTCTTACAAGCCTCAAGACAGAAACACGAGTCACCAAACCCCCCCAACATTTCAGCATCAACTGGCTGCCTTTATCAAGGGTACCCTTGGGGGTTTGGTGACTCGTGTATAAAATCCACAACATGCACACAGTCACAGGCAGATAGTCGCAGAAACACACAGGTAGAGGCAGTAACACACATATATAGTTACAGGCACATAAACACACACACATACTTACATGCAGACAGCCACACACACACAGCCACACACAAACACACAGGCAGACAGCCATCCACACACACACACACACACACACAGAAAGGCAGACAGCCACACACAGGCAGTCACAGTCACACACACACACACAGGCAGTCACAGTCACACACACACACACACACACACACACACAGGCAGACAGTCACACCGTTACCTCTGTTCATTATGGAGGAGTGGAGGCAGTGCAGGTCCTGGAGACTGGTTGTTGGGGAAGCAGGGACTCCTTCCTGCTTCCCCTGCAGCAGTTACCCGGCACTTTTAGCTCCACCGCATGGGAAGCCCCATATCTTATATTTTGTTGTTTTTTTATAATCCAAGCCGGCCATGTGTGAATTGTGTCAGCCACATGGCGCCCCCTGCTCCCATGGCGCCTTGTGCAGTTGTACAGCTCGCACAACCCTGAGGCCCTGTGTGTGTGTGTATGTGGGCTTTGTTATATTGTGCATGTGCATGAGCAGTTCATGGTACTGTGTGTGTGATATATTATTATTATTATTATGATATTTATATAGCGCCATCAAATTCCGCAGCGCTTTACAATGGGTGGACGAACAGGCATGTAGTTGTAACCAGACAAGTTGGACACACAGGAACAGAGGAGGGCCCTGGTCAATGAGCTTACAGGCTAGAGGGAGTGGGGTAAAATGACACAAAACGGTAAGGATAGTATTAGACTAGTGACAGTTGTAGAAGAGGAATCAGTCAGGAGCTATTAACAGTTTAATTGATACGCTTTTATGAAGTGGGTTTTTAATGATTTTTTGAAAGAGTGGAGACTGGGTGAGTGTCTAACGGAGGAGGGAAGCGAGTTCCACAGGAACGGTGCAGCCCTCGAGAAATCTTGAAGGCGAGCATCAGAGGTGGGAGTACGAACAGAAGATAGATGTAAGTCTTCAGCAGTATGTATATATAGAAGTATGTAGGCTGTGTATCATGTTGTGTGTGAATGTGTGTAAAGAGGGGTTCTTGTAGGATTGTATATGTGCGGTTCAAATGATTAAATTGAGGACTGCCTCTCACCACCTGCTGCAATCACCACTAGCTGAACGCTTAGTCCCACTGGAACCTCTGATAGGCCCAGTTTTTTTTCGGTCTGGCAGCCTTGTCTGCCACATAAAGGTATGTTGAGTGCCATAGGTTGCGGTCACCACCAAAGCATACGTTTTAGGATGAGGGTAATGATATAACAAAAGTTACTAAATGATACCAACCAAATCCACGGACACTCTAAAGTGCTCATAAAAAGGGACAATGCAATGTTTAGCTAGTCAGGAAGAGGAGGACAGGTACATGCTGTCTAATGATTACATTCTAAGCAGATGTATCATTACATTTATCTATAGCTGCTGATATAAATCATATTAAAAATATTATCACCATGCAGTCATTATCATGGTCCACTCATTGAATGATTAAAGCAAGCCTCTCGTAGTCAACAAGACCCTATTAAAATGTACATTTCTACATGATATGTTATCCAATTACAGTTGTTTACCAGTTTTACACGATTATCAGTCAGCTGCACTTACATATCTAGCCTTGGCCTTGCTCGAACCAGTTTTCTCATATAATGAGATTGTGTTCTATTAAGCAGAATGAGCACTATATTTCCCTCGTGTGTGTGTGAGTGTGTGTGTGGGGAGTGGGGCACTGACGACGACACTGCTTATTTTTCTGTATTTTTCTCTGTGACTTTGTCTTATTATTTGTCTTTTTGTAATTCCTCTTATATACATAAACAAATACTGAACATATAATTTATATTTCTTATAAAAACTGCCATATGTCTGTCGGTTCTGCGTGAAACTTTTTTCTGTAAACAGACAGTGTAGCGGCCCCTTTGGCATCAAGTAAATAAATAGAGGAGGGCGCCTGACAGGTGCAGTCCTTTTATTCTTTTGTATCAAAGGTGTGCAGGAGGGTTGAGCACCGTGAACCATAAGCACCGTAAACACTAAGCACCGTGAAAACTGTAAAATATTAAATGCACCCACCCTTATTATATATAATCTTATTCAGGGGAAACAGGGCTTCCATTTAATATCAAATATTTAGCTATGAAACATAATTTAATATGAAAACAATGGGAGAAAATAAGATTTTTTTTATTTTTTTAGTTCTACATGACATTTTAACTGTCAATGTCATAATACTGTTTGCTTTTACTGCAATAAACTACACATATTTTTATTCAGCAAAGTCTCACGTGTAAAACAGTACCCCCTATGTACAGGTTTTATGGCGTTTTGGGAAGTTACATGGTCAAATATAGCACGTTACATTTGAAATTGAAATTCGCCAGATTGGTTACGTTGCCTTTGGGACTTTATAGTAGCCAGGAATGAAATTTACACCCATAATGGCATACCATTTGCAATAGTAGACAACCCAAGGTATTGCAAATGGGGTATGTCCAGTCTTTTTTAGTAGCCATTTGGTCACAAACACTGGCCAAAGTTAGCGTTAGTATTTGTTTGTGTGAAAAATGCAAAAAACGCCAATTTTGGCCAGTGTTTGTGACTAAGTGGCTACTAAAAAAGACTGGACATACCCCGTTTGCAATACCTTGGGTTGTCTACTATTGCAAATGGTATGCCATCATAGGGGTAATTTTCATTCTTGGGCTACCATAGGGTCTCAAAGGCACGTAACCAATCTGGCGAATTTTAATGTGAAAAAAATGAAACGCAAGCCTTATATTTGACGCTGTAACTTTTGAAAACACCATAAAACCTGTACATGAGGGGTACTGTTGTACTCGGGAGACTTCGCTGAACACAAATATTTGTGTTTCAAAACAGTAAAAAGTATCACAGCAATAATATCGTCCGTGTAAGTGCTGTTTGTGCATGAAAAAGGCAAAAAACTTCACTTTTACTGGCGATATCATCGTTGTAATACACTTTACTGTTTTGAAACACTAATATTTGTGTTCAGCGAAGTCTCCCGAGTAGAACAGTACCCCCCATGTACAGGTCTTATGGTGTCTTGGAAAGTTATAGGGTTAAATATAGTGCTAGCAAATTAAATTCCCTTTACTTTCGGCATGGGTTGTCAGGCAGGTCCCGCTAATTGTAATTAATTAAGATACCTAATTATGTAAAAATATTACATAAATATATATGTAGAATTAATATATGTATATATATACGTATGTGAATCTATATGTGTATATATATAATTTGTTAAAAATATTTTTATTTATATATAGGTATATATATATAGTGATATATACGTATATATTTATGTATGTAGAAATGTATAGTATTTCGTTCTACGTGTATTTTGATATAAATATATATATATATATTAATATCACAATACAGTTAGAACGAAATAACACACATCTATATATTTTTAAATAATTTTTTTAAATTATTTTTTAATTTTTTTTAAACGTATTTACATATTTAATTTTTTAATATTATATATAAATATATATATATAACAATAAGGTGGGAACGGTTCGGTAAGTTAGTTTTTTCTTATTTAAACTGAATGTTGTGTCTTGTCATTTATGTCCTGATGAAAGTCCACGACGATGGACTGAAACGTTGACCTCTTTAAACAACTGGATCAAAAGGTTTTTTTGCATTTTTTAGCATATTGAAAGTCCTTGAGTGCTGACTCTTTTTTGAAAGCTATAACAATAATTATATATATATTTAATCAGTATCAGTCTATGTGATAATTATATATATATTAATAGTAAAATACACCTAGACAGTGTATGTGTGTGTATGTATACAGGGAGTGCAGAATTATTAGGCAAATGAGTATTTTGACAACATCATCCTCTTTATGCATGTTGTCTTACTCCAAGCTGTATAGGCTCGAAAGCCTACTACCAATTAAGCATATTAGGTGATGTGCATCTCTGTAATGAGAAGGGGTGTGGTCTAATGACATCAACACCCTATATCAGGTGTGCATAATTATTAGGCAACTTCCTTTCCTTTGGCAAAATGGGTCAAAAGAAGGACTTGACAGGCTCAGAAAAGTCAAAAATAGTGAGATATCTTGCAGAGGGATGCAGCACTCTTAAAATTGCAAAGCTTCTGAAGCGTGATCATCGAACAATCAAGCGTTTCATTCAAAATAGTCAACATGGTCACAAGAAGTGTGTGGAAAAACCAAGGCGCAAAATAACTGCCCATAAACTGAGAAAAGTCAAGCGTGCAGCTGCCACGATGCCACTTGCCACCAGTTTGGCCATATTTCAGAGCTGCAACATCACTGGAGTGCCCAAAAGCACAAGGTGTGCAATACTCAGAGACATGGCCAAGGTAAGAAAGGCTGAAAGACGACCACCACTGAACAAGACACACAAGCTGAAACGTCAAGACTGGGCCAAGAAATATCTCAAGACTGATTTTTCTAAGGTTTTATGGACTGATGAAATGAGAGTGAGTCTTGATGGGCCAGATGGATGGGCCCGTGGCTGGATTGGTAAAGGGCAGAGAGCTCCAGTCCGACTCAGACGCCAGCAAGGTGGAGGTGGAGTACTGGTTTGGGCTGGTATCATCAAAGATGAGCTTGTGGGGCCTTTTCGGGTTGAGGATGGAGTCAAGCTCAACTCCCAGTCCTACTGCCAGTTCCTGGAAGACACCTTCTTCAAGCAGTGGTACAGGAAGAAGTCTGCATCCTTCAAGAAAAACATGATTTTCATGCAGGACAATGCTCCATCACACGCGTCCAAGTACTCCACAGCGTGGCTGGCAAGAAAGGGTATAAAAGAAGAAAATCTAATGACATGGCCTCCTTGTTCACCTGATCTGAACCCCATTGAGAACCTGTAGTCCATCATCAAACGTGAGATTTACAAGGAGGGAAAACAGTACACCTCTCTGAACAGTGTCTGGGAGGCTGTGGTTGCTGCTGCACGCAATGTTGATGGTGAACAGATCAAAACACTGACAGAATCCATGGATGGCAGGCTTTTGAGTGTCCTTGCAAAGAAAGGTGGCTATATTGGTCACTGATTTGTTTTTGTTTTGTTTTTGAATGTCAGAAATGTATATTTGTGAATGTTGAGATGTTATATTGGTTTCACTGGTAATAATAAATAATTGAAATGGGTATATATTTGTTTTTTGTTAAGTTGCATAATAATTATGCACAGTAATAGTCACCTGCACACACAGATATCCCCCTAACATAGCTATAACTAAAAACAAACTAAAAACTACTTCCAAAAATATTCAGCTTTGATATTAATGAGTTTTTTGGGTTCATTGAGAACATGGTTGTTGTTCAATAATAAAATTAATCCTCAAAAATACAACTTGCCTAATAATTCTGCACTCCCTGTATGTGTATATATATATATATATATACTTAGATCATATATATATATATATATATATATATATATATATATATATATATATATATATATATATATGATCTATGTATACTTTTTTTTCTTTTACACTTTTTAATCTCTTTTAATTTTATTTTCAGCCAGCAGGGGGACCACCTGTCATTACAGGCAGCCCCCCTGCTGGCAATGCAGGAGGCAGCCTACCCGGCCATGTGATTGTGGGGTCCTTGCAAGGACCCCACTCTCACATGGCCGGGGGGCACCGGAAGAAAAGGATCTACCGCGGGGGTCTCCCTGGGAGTCCCCCCCACCGTGATCGCCGGCATGGGACCGCCGGCGACCGGGTAAGTAAGAAAAGACTGGAGGGCGTACAATTACGCCCGGCAGCGTTTAGAGCTGCCTAAAATAGGGCGTAATTGTACGCCCTCCGGTCTTAAGGGGTTAACTAACAGCATGGACACCATTTATGCCTAAGAACATATATACTTTTATAGACAATGCACTTTTACTGCGTACCTCACTCCGCTTGCCAAGGGGTGCAACTTTAAACTTTAGAAAAACCTCAATAACAATTGCCTTCCCACGATGTGCTGCTAGCTTGCTTGGCATCTGAATGTGGAGTCACAGAGAGCCTTTTGCTTCCACAACTAGAGGAAGGACAGGGGTCTGATGGTCAAACATTCCCCAGGGAAATGTAATAAGCGGACAGTTACACTCCCACCAAATTATGTTAGGACGAATATAACATAGAGTCATACATAATTTACAGAAACATGAGTTGTAAACAAAATAGATTATAGGTACCTCTGTAAATGGCTACTGTATTGTGTGGTGGTGTGCTAGTGTATAATTAAAACAGATAACTTATTTACTTTCTATGAGAACTACTAGCTTTTGAATAGGATGTTCAATAATTGGAGGTTTTAATAGATGGTCCTTCTTATCTTGCAATCTTCTGTCATCTACTAACACCTTGATTCGACAAACTATACCATCCTTTTCTATTGTAGTTTTAATCATATGTCCTAGCTGCCACTGGCATCTTGGAGACATATCTTCTTTTATTACAACTATGTCATTTACTTTCAGGTTATGTCGAGGTGTGTGCCATTTCTGTCTTGTGGAAACACTCATGAGGTATTCCTTTTTCCACCAGCTCCTCTTCCAGGCCTCCCACCATGGGCTTAAGCTCTCAGGAAGTACCTCATCCCAACTGATGCCCCTGCAGCAAAGCTCTCGGAGAATGCACTTGCCACTCAGTATGAAGAGAGCTATGAAACCTAGAGGTTCATAAAGAGAGGTTACAACTGACAGGATACCACGACGAGTTGAGGGTTGATCCTTTATGTCAATGCTGAAGCTGAAAGTATCATTTTCAATTGACCACTGAATGCCAAGTACTTGTCCTTCTGGTGTTGAGTCTGGGTTAAGTTTGAGAGCTTCACAAGTTGTTGCTCTTTCTGATGGAGCTACACAAGACAGGATGTCTTTTCTGTTAGAGTTGAACTTATGAAGACGTAAGCCGGTATTCTTGCATAGTTCTTGTGCTTCGAGGATTAGATTTGTAGCTTCACTGACTGTTGAAACACTGGTTAGGCCATCAACATACATTTTCTTCTCAATGAAGGCTGATGCAGAGAGATATTCTGCCTTGTATTGTCATGCAAGATACTTAAGACCGAAATTGGTACATCCTAAAGAGGAGCTGGCACCGAAAAGATGAACTGCCATTCTGTACTCTTTGGGTTCTGTTTCCAACTGACCGTTCTCCCACCAAAGGAACCTTAGAGGACCACTATAGGCACCCAGACCACTCAATCAGCTCAATGAAGTGGTCTGGGTGCCAGGTCCATCTAGTGTTAACCCTGCAGCTGTAAACATAGCAGTTTCAGGGAAACTGCTATGTTTACACTAGGGTTATTCCAGCCTCTAGTGGCTGTCTCACTGACAGCCGCTAGAGGTGCTTCTGCGATTCTCACTGTGAAAATCACAGTGAGAAAACGCTGGACGTCCATAGGAAAGCATTGAGAAATGCTTTCCTATGGACTGTCTGAATGCGCGAGCGGCTCTTGCCGTGCATGCACATTCAGCGCTGATGTCGGCAGGAGGAGAAGAGTTCCCCAACCCAGAGGGATCCCGCTGCTGGAGAAAGGTAAGTGTTTAACCCCTTCAGCCCCTTTGAGCCCAGCGCGAGTGGGACCCTGAGGGTGGAGGGAACCTAAAGACCCTATAGTGCCAGGAAAACTAGTTTGTTTTCCAGCACTATAGTGGTCCTTTAAGTAAGTGCACATTTCTGGGGGCATGTAGAACTGATGGAACATCTTTACAATGTCCCATATTACAGCAACTGCTTCCTTCCTGAAGCAACAGAGAACTCCCACTAGAGAATTTATCAGGTCAGGACCTGTCAGTAAAGTGTCTTGGAACTTTGCTGAACAATCAAAGACAACTCAACTTGTCTGGCTTCTTGGGGTGAAAAACCTTGTGATGTGGGATGTACCCCACTGTTTCTTCCTCTGACAATAAAGGGGCTGGTTCTGCATCACACTTTCTGATAGTTTTTTCCATGAATGCAATGTAGTGCTCATGGTACTGTTTCTTGGCCTTCAACCTTTTCTTTAAATGTTGGAATCAAATAATGGCCAGCCTCTTATGGTTTGGTAGGGCTAGTTGACTATTGTCTTTGAAGGTTAATGGCATGTCATAGTGTCCATCTTTCCTTTTCAGAGAGAAACTGCACAAAGCAAACGTCATCTTGAGATACGTACTTGTTCTCATAGTTTCTTTCAATGAAGTCCATTTCTAAGGCCTTTAACACATCAGTGACTGGAAGTGTTGGCATTTCTTTCACTGTGACTCTGTGTACAAAGCTCTGGCTACACGGACTATCACAATGAGGATTTGCTGACCCTATAATGCCCCAGCTGAGCACAGTTTTTGAGCGGAGGGTTCATTTTCGGAGCCAGTAACAACCTCCAAGGGCAGTTGTAACCGGTCAGCAGTCCGACTTCGCAGTCTTGAAGTGGCTGTAACTTGTTTTCCAAGTGCTTGAGGTGTGACCCACCTTAGTGGGGATGTGAGATTTATCAACTGGAATTAAATCTCTCGTATAGGCTTGACGGAGTTGGACTTGAGCTTTAGAAGTGAAGCGACGCATTTGCAGACCATAAGTAATTTGGCTTGATATAACTGTGTTAACAGCTGTCATTGTGCTGAGCTTTAGCTGTAATGGCTTGGTGCTCACACTTTGCTTAGATACCAGGTCAGCCAAAATAAAGGTTGAATCACTCTGCGTGTCAAGTAAGGCATAAGTGAGGATTTCTCTCTGAGGCTCTGCCGCAGCTGAAAACAGAACTGGAACAATGCAGGATGTTGCAGAAGTATGCCTTGTCAATGTATGGGACATAACTTTGGGAACGTTGTCATTTGCCTTATTTCCCATGGCTACTGGATCATTGCTTGGTGCTTTAACAGGCTCAGTGTTTCTTTGTATGTTCAAACAGGTTGGATGACGTCGACTACATATACTACACGTGTGTCTTCCTTTGCAGTTTTTTGTAGTGTGGCCTTTACTTAAGCAACCGAAGCAGAGCATAAATGAAGACCTTCTTTTCATCGATGGTCTTTGCTGCAAACGTTGAGCATTTAGCGACACCGTGTGTTTCGTCTTTGCAGACTAGGCAAGGTGGTTTTGGTCTTGAAATGGAGATCTCTGATGCTGGAGGTGGAGGGCTTAATTTGAGTGCTTGTGTTGAGCGCCTTGGCCTTCTTGGGAATTCTCTCATCTGTAGTCTTGGTACTGAGGGGGAAGGGAGAGGCAATGGGGTTGCATGCAATCTTAGCTTCCTTTTTCAGGAACTCTGAAATTAGCAATGGTTGGGAATTCTTGAGACTTGTATAACTCGTCCACAACGATGCGACTCCATCTGTGCACGATCTATTCAGGCAGTTTCTTGAGAAGCTTGTGATTTTCTTCACAATCATTTAAAATAGATATGCCCTTAACAAGAGGAATCGCTTTCGACACAACCTTGAAGGAAGTCTACAAACTCTTTTAAGGCTACAGGGTCATTTGCTGATATAATTGGCCATTTAGTTAGCCTCTGAAAGCTCTTTGGACAACAAATGGACCTCCATACCTTTCCTGTAGGATTCCCGAAGCACCTAGATAAGCAATAGACACAATGTACTCTCAGCTAGAGCAGATCCAGCAAAGAAGTACAAAGAAAGTGCGTTACAGGGGTACTAAAAGGGCCTAACCCTTATCTTATCAAATATGCAAAAAAATACAGAAATGAGGGAGAAGCAACCCTAAAAGACAGGAGCAAATCCCCTCAAAACTAGTACATGGATGTTGTTTCCACACTCTACAGACTGCCTTTATCTAAGTTTGGGTCACCAATAGATGAACCCTCCTTACTGCCTTCTTACTTTATTTTTCATCTATTTGCCTCTCTCTTTCTGTCCTGTCGATTTACTAACTCTGTATATACTGAGCTAATTTAGCCAAGATCCCTTTTGAAATTTGTAGTATGACATCAGGACTTTGGTGTAGAGGCATTATATATTTCTGTTTATGAGGGTAGAAGAGTGAGGGGATACCTATTTACTTATTTATAGATAATATTCTATTGAGTTGAAGGAACCAGAATCTATGGCAGCCTGTTTCTATTGTATCATAACATGTTAACCCTATGGATACCCTTGTTACATTGTTGCACTTTCTAGTGGCTATTTTGCTACTCTTTGAACGAAAGATTTAGTTACTGAGTATTAGGTTTAATAATTTGTACATGAGCTGGAACATCTTTCTCTATGCTCCTCCACCTCTAGTTTAAGCAGTCTGGTGTATTTAAAAAATACGTTGTTTTAGGTTTTTCAATAAAACTTTATTAATTTTTTCACTTTGTCTGATACACAGTAGTTGGCAAACCTATCTATATTGCTCAAGTGGGGGTACTAGTTTTGAGGGGATTTGCTCCCGTCTTTTACGGTTGCTTCTCCCTCATTTCTGTATTTTTTTGCACCTAGATAAACACCTTCTGAATTCAATAGAAGAAACCTTCCACTGCCTTACGAGCTTCACCACCGAGATACCTCTTCAAGTACAGCATTTTTTTGCACACAGGGAGTGGCTTCTGATCAATCAACGCCATAAAGGATTTCTTCCAATCTATGAACTTTAAAGGATCACCTGTGAATACAGTTGGTTCAGGTATAGGGAGATGGTGGGAGATGAGCAGACTTGCAAGTTCTGGAGTAAGACTAACTTCTTCTTGTTGTCTTGACACCTCAAGTAGTGTCTTTGAAGGTTGAAATGGCACAGCTTGTGGATTCAATGAGGTTTGAGGTTCATTATTTTGGCAGTGGTATTGCACCTTGTGGTCTGTCTTCTGCTCACAATTTTCAGGACCATCATAGGCATTGTAAGCTTTCACTCGTGCCGCTGTTACCTTGACTTCATTTTCTGCTTAAAGCTGTTGTAGTCTTGTCTTTTCCTCATCCAACTTCAGTTTAATTTCTGCTAGCATTTGTGCCTCTTTAAGCTTTAATTTACTCTCCAGTTTGTTCAGCTTAGCTTGTTGCTCACGCATCTGTTGCATTGCCTTTGCCTGCTCTATCTTGGGTGCAAGGTCGGCTTCTGCTCGTCTGCTAGAAGATCTGGAGGTGGCTCTTGAGCTTGAGTCTGAGCCTTGAAGTGACTCTGAAAAGGCAGTTTCTGTTTCTGTGTTTCCAAAGACTGACTCGTACTCCTCTTTATTAAGTACCATTCTCACTCTTTCCTTCTCAAGTCGATCATTAAAGATTGCGTCTATATTCTCTAGCCGTTTACTGGTGAGGTCGCAGATTTCAGCTGTTAAGCGACACATGCATCCATTCTGTTAACAACATCTGAGGTAGTGGAATGATTGCTGCAAATGGACTCATACTGTTGGTGTACTAACGCTTCTTTGGCTTTGATCTCTTCAGTCTTGTATCAAGGTCTTCAGTTGAGCAGAAAGTCTTTAACTTCGTCCTAAGTTCTTTTGCTAGCTCCTTCCAAGAGTCGTATGCCTTGGTAAATGCCTTTTCATTTTTCTTAGCGGTTTCTTCGTGCATTACTTGGCCTTTTTCTGTTAAGCTGCGCTCTCTGGAGCTGGACCGTCCCTGTTGTATCTCTGTGGGTTTGTCTGTTTCTTCAGCAGGTGACAACATTTTGTGCTAGTGGGCCTTTGCCTTTCAAGTGAATTTGTCTGAACTCAATTTGAATGAGTGTTGGCGCAAACTTGCTACTAAGGGCTACGACAGAAAACAGGCATTTACACTTATAACTTATAAAGATTAGCAAACAATGCATACAATACGACATAACGTTTTAAACGAATATACTGCTGATACTTTCTAACCAGACAATTTACCCAACAGTTTAGTGGATTAGGAACTTCGGAGATAGTGTTGCTTACAATTTGACACTAGGCCTCTAAACACTAGGCTCTCATATCACAAACATAATAACTTAATCGCTGCTTAAGCAAAATATGAATTATTTGGCTCGCATACTAATTAAGGGCGGATTCCGGACCACATATAAAACAGCCAGCTATATTTAGAAGCCCACGTGACACGTTTACTTTTCAGCCGATAATCTGCTGCCAAGATGGTGTAACGGACCGTTTCAGCACACAAGGGGTTAAAACCGTTTAGGCGATCGTCCCCTTTCCGAGATGCAGGCACAGCTACTGTAGAACACCAAACTCCCGAACTGCATGTAAGGGAATGCTCCAAACTCCCGAACGGCATAGAATATAGCACTCCAAACTCACGAACGGGAACCATACGAATAGCTGCTAGCAAACGAATAGGAAAAGCATCCAAGCGGCTTACACTCCTAGCAATCGGTCTCTATCAGCATTCAGTAAATCCCCCCAAAGACGAGACAAGGCTCGTGTTGTGGGTCAAGCAGTGGTCTGTTTAATGAGGGCTACCTGCCCAGTATTTATGCAGGTCTCCCACCTGGTGGACACTCCCCTAGGGGACCAAATGGGAGACTGTAACAAAGGACAGACAATCAGCAATCTAGGACACACAGTCACCTTATATTCCCACAATGTGTGGCGAAACCAGCCTCGCCACTGTCCACTGGAGGAGCCTGGTTGCTCGCCTGCTCCCTTTAGACTATGGCCCGGCAGTTAAAACCTTTTATTTTCCCTGCAGAAAAGCGTATTTGTGCCTTTCTACAGACTGTTAAAGCCATGCTACCCCAGATAGCTATGCCATGGAGCCCAGCCGTATACTGAAAGACTGTATGAAAGACTTTGGCTCCATGGCGATTGAACTGTATGTATGTGATCTGAGCACCATCCGGTAATAATGTGCGCTCAGATCTAAGCTATCTGGGGATAGGTAGAATGTGTATGTTCTATGTGATAAAACAGCATGTAATTTTATGTCTTTTATTGTCCTTTGTCTGCCATGTGGCTAATGGAGTTTTGCCTCGGTCATTGGAGATAATTGGATTACTTCCCAATTATCTCCAGGACAGAGAGGAGGGATTGTGATGCATTGTGGGAGTGTTTAAAGGTGTATGTCTGTGATTGGTCAATGTCCAATATGTTTTCCAGTTTCCCATCTGGTCCCCTAGGGGAGTGTCCACCAGGTGGGAGACCTGCATAAAAGCCGGGCCGGTAGCCCCAGTAAATCAGTTCCTGCTTGACCCTCAAAACGAAGTGTCGTCTCGTTATTGGGGGAATTGGATTGTATAAAAACAATATACTGGCGCTAAAACAGAATAAAACACTCTCTAGTCAAAACACTAAAAAAGCTGCTGTAACACCTAGATGCAATCTTTCTTACTTACATCAATACAAACATAAAAAAGGAGAAAGGTGTAGCGCTATATACATACATACAATAGGGCTGAACCTAGTCTGTGGAAAAAAAACATCTCGATGAGAATAGTCCGAATACCATATACAGTAAACCTAAAACAGAGGAAAAAGAGCTCCGATAGTGTAACACTGTAAAAATAAAATCGTATAAAAAATCGTAATTAACTCACATTCTCCTGAGCTTAACGCCAAGCTCAGGGATAAACATATGTAGGTCCGTACAGGCGACCTTCCCCTTCTTCTAACAGGGTAGTCTTGTCTAATCGCCTCTAGGACTCAAATAGAACAAATATATGGTGTAGAACGTCTATACAAAATTCTACTACTTCTGGTGCATAATATACTCACAAAAGCGGAGCCTCTATATCGGCTCTGTCTCTGCACGTTGAATCAAAGTTGGACTCTTTAAAGCAGGAACCAACCAGCCCACAGTGTCAGTAAAAAATAATTTTATTACAAAAAAAAAGGGATATATTAAACCCTTAATAATATAAAAACACAGAATAGTGTGCAAAATTACAAAATAAATAAAAAAAAGTAATTTATGGGCATCAAAAGGTATCATACACTCCTTCCCAAAACGCGTTTCACCGTAACTCCGACGGCTTCCTCAGCTGGGTCCAATGTGTTTTCCCAATATGTGATAGTCCTGCTTTTATAGTCCTCTCTTCTGCTGTTTTAAAAAAGGGCGCTCATATCCTCTGAACGCCCGATCAGTACTCGCGTTCCACACATCATTCCTTTCTTCGGATCACTTCCGCATAGGAAGTCATCTCTATCGATCATGTGAACTAATACCGGGCGTCATATGCAAGTACCGTTCATCATATCAAGTCCACAATCAAATAATACAAAAAAACAAGAATAATAATAAACAGGTGCTGCTATACAGGGAAAAAGAACAAATATATATATATATATATATATATATAAATATACTATATCACATTAAATCTGCAAAAGTTAGCAGTAAAGAAATCCCGTGGGGAATATCCCCTTACTCTGATTCAACATTTCCTCCAGATGAAACAGTTCCAGTTAAACACACCAATAATGGTTACATTCCCTCTACATTACATATATGTTTCATATGGAGGGTTACAAAGGTGAAAGAGTAACCAATTCCATCAAATGACACAATTATAAAATATACAATGTATATAGTTGCTTCACACTGTCAGTCCCTTTCATATAATGTCTCTAAGAATCCTGCAATCTATACTGTGATATAGTAAATACTATCAAGATTTAAAAACTATTCCTATTGTATTAGGGGACTTTATATGAAGGATGGAGAATGGAAAAATAAGACATTTCATAATAAAAAAGGAATAAATACATATTAATACAAACTGAGCTATCCTAAAAAGTGGCAGATTTCAAAATCCGTATTAAGACCGTAGGGAGTGAGAGTGTTTAACTCAAAAATCATTCTCATTTCCTCCCTACTAAGTTTTTGATTAAAATTACCTCCTCTCCAATCTTTTGAGACTTTTTTAATACCTCAAAATAAGGAACCTAAAGGGGACTGGTTATGAAATTGTTTATAGTGTGCTGGTACACTATGGTTATGTGCTCCTTTCATAATGTTTCTACTATGTTCCTCTATCCGAATATGTAGGGCCCGAGTCGTTTTCCCCACATAATTTAGACCACAGGGACACTGTAGAACATAAATAACATTCTTAGTATAGCACGTTATCATTTCCCTTATCTTATAATCTTCCTTACTTTTGAAAGGAGTTAAACTTCTTTTTTTATTCCCTGTCCTCTTGCAGGCTAAACAATAGCCACATCCATAAAACCCTTTCCTTTCATTTAAAAAAGTATCATTCATTTTCCGGTCTCTAATAAAACTAGAAGTTAAAGTGCTACGGAGATTTCCCACTCCTCTATGAATAAAACGTGGCTTTTCCATTAAAATAGTAGCCAAAGATGGATCTTGACGTAAAATAGGCCAAAACTTATAAATAATATTTCTAATTTTACCATTTTCTAAGCTATAATTACAGATAAAAGATACATCTTCTGCATCCTGTTTTATCCTTTCTTTATATACTAAAAGGCCCTCCCTTTCTGTCTCTCTCACTCTCAATCTTGCTTCTTCTAACTTATTTTCTTCATATCCTTTGTCTAAAAAAGCATTCTTAATTTTAGTCGATTGATCTTCATAATAACCTAAATCTGTGCAATTACGCCTAATGCGTAGAAATTGTCCCCAAGTGCATTTTCCAGCCAAGGGGTAAAACGGCAACTTTCTTTATTAATAAAACTATTAACATCAACTGTCTTAAATTTTTTTTATGTTTTAATCACTCCATCTTCTATAAGAATAGTAAGATCTAAAAAAGCTATTTCTAAATTACTCCATGTGCTGGTTAATTTAATACCCCAAGTATTTGAATTTTAAAAAGTAAGAAATTCTTGCAAAAACTCCTCTCTTCCTTTCCAAATAAAAAAAATATCGTCAATGTAGCGGCCATAGGAAACCAAGTTCTCATCCCAGCCATGTCCGTCATATACAAACAAACGTTCCCAATATGACATAAATATATTGGCATAGCTTGGGGCGAACTTGGTCCCCATGGTAGTACCATTGATCTGGAGGTAAAAATCATCTCCAAACCAAAAAAAAATATTTTCTAGAATAAGTCTAATACCTTCCAGCGGTCGACGGCTTCAGCGGTGTCCGTGCCAAACTGTGTCCGTTTTTAGTTCCATGAGTTAGGCATCGAACACCGCTGTGCGTTCGCGTATTTAAAATGGCCGCGACCTCGTGTTCGGTATACGAATGGCGGCCACCTAGTATTCGTCAATTAAGCTGCGGTCACAGATCTCGTCACAGATGGCATCCGCACGTGTCCTGCAAGGCATTGGGAAGTTTGTACTCACAGTTTGATGAAGACAGCGACGCAGCCGGTTATGGTAGAGGTGCAGTGTCGAGTCTCCACTGCAGCAACGAGTTTTCACTGTAGCAGCCCCTTTGGCATCGAGTAAATAACGAGAGGAGAGCTTCTGATGGGTGCAGTGCTTTTATTCTTTTGCATCAAAGGTGTGCAGGAGGGTTACAATACATTTGTTTACAGAGATCACCAAAAGGGGGTTACAACAGAATACAAATGTGGAGTTACAAGGTGGAGTTTAGTTGTCTGAACACATATCTAAATTACATTACACATCTAAGGAAACATGACTATATGTACAAGGATTTGGATTACAATACTTAATATACAAACATTTGGATTATCTACAGCATATCTTAATTAACAGCATGGACACCATTTATGCCTAAGAACATATATACTTTTATAGACAATGCACTTTTACTGCATACCTCACTCCGCTTGCCAAGGGGTGCAACTTTATAAAAACCTCAATAACAATCGCCTTCCCACAAGGTGCTTCTGGTTTGCTTTGCATCTGAATGCTGAGTCACAGAGAGCCTTTTGCCTCCAAAACTAGAGGAAGGAGGGGGAGGGGGGGTTCTGATGATCAAACATTCCCCAGGGAAACAATAGGAAGGCAGAAAGGTCTGTGCCGAACAAGTATTTAAAGCAATAAGCGGACAGTTCCAGACAGGACTGGAATGTATATATTTGAATATAGAAAGTGTATTCTATAATCATTTTGGATTGTTTTATAAACAGAAATCTCTAAGCCAGGTTACCAAGTATCAAGTTGGCACAATCTGTAATGGGGTAAAAAAAAAATATTGGCATCCATTTAAAAAAAAAATAATAATAATATGTACAGTGATATCTTATTAACCCCTTAAAGACTTCAGAAACTTGTCTTTAATTTGATGTCAAATATACATATATAAATTCTCATTAATTATTAAAAAAAAAAAAAAAAATGACAAAAAAATACTTTTTAATTTCACTGTTTATGCAATAATAGCGTGTGCATTATATGTCCAGTTTAGGAAAAGTAATTCAAAATAAATTAATTTGTGTCTTGATTTATAGAGTACATAATATGAATAGGATTTCAGCTTATTTTCAAAGTTACAGGTCACAAAATAGAAGGACTAAATTGTGTTTTTCTCTTATTTGGCATTTACACATATAACAAGGTTTTTTAAATGTTTTTCGTAAAGCTGGTGTGTGCTATTCCTGTACAGAACCCCATATTGTGTTCAGATACATCTGCTGAGTACAACGATACCCCCCATTGTATACCTTTGGCACTATTCTGTGAAGCTACAATGCCATATAAGAGACAAGGCTATGGAAGTTTCTTTAGTTCGAATTTTCATAGATGGATTTGATGGGCCTATAGCTCATTTTGGGGCATTATAGCTATTTGACTGTTGAAATAACCCCACAAAGTGCTTCCACTTGAAAAAGCAGAGACTCTAGGGTATCTAATATGGTGTATATTGTGCCTTAACTTGTCACTATTTTTTCACCAATTTATGTCAAAATTGTTGCATTTTTGCTGGGTATTTCTTACACTTGATTTGTACCACTGTCATTTAATCCCCCAAATTATGCTCAGTTAAATCTTATGAGTAAAACAATATGCCAAATTTATGACCTAGACACTATTTTGTGAAGTTACAGTGCTGTAAAAGAGACGTGACAAGTTCAGGTTTTTAAGTGTGAATTTTCATAGATGGTGTTGATGAGTCCATGTTCCATTTTGGAGCACTTTAGCAGGCAACATATTCCAACTACTCCATAAAGGCCATTTCTTAAAGAAGACATCCCAGCACACAATCCACACAACCCATGGGGCCCCGGTGCAAAAATTGATCCGTGGGGGCCCCCCAGCGCGTACTCTGCGGCCGCAACACATGGCGTCGGGCACCTGGTCGCAGGGGTGCAACCGCGGTATGTACGTCAGTGCATGCAGATACACATACACTTAAAGGACCACTACAGACACCCAGTTCACATTAGCTCAATGAAGTGGTCTGGGTGCCAGGTCCCTCTAGTTTTAACCCTGCAGCTGAAAACATAGCAGTTTCAGAGAAACTGCTATGTTTCACTGAGGGTTAATTCAGCCTCTAGTGGCTGTCTCATTGACAGCTGCTAGAGGAGCTTCCGCGATTCTCACTGGGAAAATCACAGTGAGAAGACGCTGAACGTCCATAGGAAAGCATTGCGTAATGCTTTTCTATAAGCGGTTTGAATGCACGCACGGCTCTTGCCGCGCATGCGCATTTGGAGCTGAGAGGCGGATCGGGGCGGAGGGATCCCCAGCGCCAAGGGAGTCTGGCGCTGGAGAAAGGCAAGTTCTGAAGACACACACACTCTCACGAACAGACGCATACACACTAGCTAACAGACACACTCAGTGACAGACATTTTTGACACACAAAGTGAGTTTGCACAGCATATTTTGCAAACCTTATCTGTGCTACGGCTATATAATAAGTCATAGGTTGCTCAGCTATGTCGTCGAAGTACAGCAATACTATGCTAATAATAATACTATGCTAATAATATATGTACATTTGTTAGGTATATGTGGATGTTGAAGGGGCACATTTGAGACACAGCCTTTCCAGTTTTTTTCAAACTTTGACTTTTTACGCTGTGTCCATGTTCCATTTTGGAGTAGTTGAGCAGGTTGGTTATTCAAACTACCCCACAAACACATACCATTTCTTAAAGAATACACCCCGGGGTGATTAAAAAGGTATATTTTGAACCTTGATGTTGTAGTAATAAGCATTTTTTCTGCCTTTTTGACACACAAAGTCAGTTTGCATAACATATTTTGCAAACCTTGTGTGCTACAGCAGTATAAAACTTCATAGGTTGGTCAGCCATGTCATCTGAGTACAGAAATACCACTGTATGTACCTTTGCCTGGTATATGTGGATGTTGAAGGGGCACATTTGAGACACAGCAATTCAGTTTTCTTCAAACTTTGAATTTTTACGCTGTGTCTATGTTCCATTTTGAAGTAATTTAGCTGGTTGGTTATTGAAACTACCCCACAAACGCATACCATTTTTAAAGAAAATGCCCCGGGGTATTCCAAAAGGCATATTTTGAACCTTAGCGTGGGATAATTTTTTTGCTAGTTTGTTCCAGGTGTAGTGGTAATGAGCATATTTGTATGTACGTTGTACCTTTTTAAAACTTTTTTACATTTTAAAACTTTTTTTACTGTTTACCCTAGCTAGCCTAAAAATAAATGCACCTATTTCCCACTAACTCCTACCCACCCCAGCTAGCTAAATATATCATTTTAAAATATTTAAATTAATTAAATAAATTGAATGCCTCAGGGGTTAAAACATTTTTTTGATCACAGTATAATACTGTGATTTGTAATTTGATCACTGTAGGCAGTGATCAACTGGCAGGGAAGGGGTTAATTTTTATTAGGACTTGGTAAACGGGTGGGATCATTTTTACTTTAAAAAAAAAAAACTTTATTAAAACATTTTTTTCACTTTTGTAAACTTTTTAAAACTTTTAAAAAGCTTTTTTACTTTTAACCCCTAGCTAGCCTAACTTTAAATTCCCCAATTCTTCACTAACTTCCCCCCACCCCATCTAGCTAAATATATAATGTTACAATACTTAAATTAAATAAATTTAACCCCTGAGGGCTAAAAAAAAATTAAAAGTTAACCCTCAGGGGTTAAAAAAATAAAAATCAGGCAGGGCGGAGCTAAGCTATTGAACGGAACGGTCGCACGCCTAATGTGCTCCGACACCAGAGGCCTGTTTTTCGGGTTTTCAGCGACCCCAGGTACCGACAAACGGACCCCACCTGGACCCCCAGGCAGCCCACACCGGCATGGGCCGAAAAATTAAAAAACAGAGGCCGGACAAGCCGAAACCGGGGGCGAGCATCGGAGACTTATGGCGGCAGGCGCATGGCGCCTCAATGCCCAAAATGGCGGCCTACATGGGGGAGAGCTCCGACTTCTCGGACGACCATAGTTTGGAGCCCCGGGATCTACAACCTCCAGCTCCGAGAGAACTAAACCGGAACACGGTACCCGCAACCTTACATACGGAGTCATTACCAGTCACCAAAGCCGACATGCAGGAGCTACTGGCGGGCCTGCGGAGAGACATCCAAATGGATTTGGCGACTTTCCGCAAAGACCTACAAGGTTTGACTGGCCGCATGGGTACCCTGGAAACCGACACCCACAATGCGAAGGCACAACTTACCCAACTACAGCAAGAGGTGCAGACACTGCAAAAACAACATGCTGCTACGGAACAGCGGTTTGCAGCACTGGAGGACTCCAGGCGAAGCAAAAACCTTAAGATCAGGGGAGTAGCAGAAACAGTCCCCGACGTGGAACTACCGCATTTGATAAGACGTCTATTAACGGCGATAATGCCCTCTAAACAGGCGAAATTGGTGACACCTGAAGAAATATTCCGGATCCCGAGACCACAAAAAGCACCAGCCACAGCTCCGCGCGACCTGATTATTCGATTTCAATCAGGGCAAGACAAAGCAGCAGTCATGGGGGCACTAAAAGGAAAGACCCCCTACAACTTTGAGAACTTATCACTCACGTTTTACACTGACTTATCAGGAAGCACCCTGGCGTGGCGCAAAACACTACAGCCTTTCACGCTGCTCCTCCGCGACCGGAGCATTGCATACAGATGGAGAGGATCCCGCACTCTAGCCGTCCTCCAAGGTAATATCTCTTACCCTGTCCAAGACTTCGAAGGGGCGGTGGCCATCTTAGAGACCCTGGGCCTTCCACAAGACTCCCTAAACAACAGAGGAGCAGGGACAGGGGCCGCAACGCATGTCTGGGACCCAGCCGGCGCAGCTCCATTTGTACCGCGCAATTCCGCAGAAGACACCTACAGAACGGCCACAACCTGAACTCTAATCAGTAATCTCTACGGAGAACCACCCACAAATCTTCCAGCTTAATAGATCTCATCTGAGACTCCCCATTTACACTTTTTTTTTTTTTCTTCTCGTTTAATATATGGCACAGACACCGGGAAAAGAGACACTAGCGGACTTCCACACCCCAGGATCGACAACTTACCAGAAGTGGGACCGGGCTAAAACCGCCACAGGCCCTACTATGGGGACATGAGGTGAACTGTCTTGCAGCTACGCCAGAAGCACCTACCTAAATTGCTTTAGCTGTTTTATTGTTATTTTATTGTTATTTTATTGCTTTATTCTTTTATTCCTTTCATTAACTTATTGCTTACCTTAATTTTGCTGTGAACTCAAAAGCATAATGTTTCACCCTGTCATGCCTTGCCGTGCGCGGCGGCCAGGAAAACAATGGCCATGGCACCCATGCACAACAACAGTTTTCTCATATATTAACTACACCATGCGAATCGTACCTGGCGGCTAGTAGGATCTCACACTACCCACACCTGCTTCACATGTTAGAACGCGGCCTCCACTAGCTTGAGAATTAGTTAATCACGCCACTAGGTTTTTAGGACGTACAGGTCGCACCTCATACAAACGACACAACTATAACCTTAAGCTTGACTAGCTTTTCTAAAGGCATACCTACCATAGCGTGTTAGGCTACATAAACATCACCTTCCAGCCTGTCAACCTCATACACATAGACAAGCGGGTTACTTACATATTTAATAAATGCGTAGACCAATATGTGACCTAGCCACTTGAATGCTGTTACCTGTTACTGACAAACATGTTGAATCACACAAAGCTTAATATTGTCTTAAACGATCCTTAAATGATAAAAACGTGCTAAGTTTAAATAAGCCATGAAAATGTTTTTGTATGTCATATATGAAGGTGTCTGTCACGGCTATTGTGGCTACGCAGACACTGTTGTAATTTCTTGCACGATAAAAATAAAGAATTTAAAAAAAAATAAAAAATAAAAATCAGATCACAGTAAAATATAGTCCCTGCAGTCAGTGTTCAATTGGCAGGGAAATGGTTAATTGTATTAAAGCAGGAAAGAGAGGGGGTGGGATTTAACTTTAGATTTTTTGCAGGGAGAAGATCATCAGTCTCCCTGCACTTCACACTGACCGCGGAAGCGCAGGGAGGCGGGCCAGGAGTCCCTGCAACACGTGCTAGCTCTGACAGCTGCAGGGACTGTTCGTGTGCTCCCTGTCTGCCTCAAATACAGAGGAAGACAGTAGCAGTGTTAACTCCGCAATCACTGCGATCTGGGGTTAAGGTTGGTAAATGACAGAAATGTTCCGTTGTGCGTTCTTAATGCATCAGGAAAGGGTTAAACCAATCGCATAATATTTGACTTTGAGTATATTAATTTGCCATCTATGTTAGAACTCTTTACAGTTTAAAAAAAAATAATTTTAGGTTAAAGGAACACTATAGGTCAGGAACACAAACATGTATTCATGGCCCTATAGTGTTAAAAACACCATCCAGCCCCCTTGCCTCTCTAACTATAGCAAATATCTTATCTTTATTGCAGTCTGCTGCTGCTGTCTCTGCCCCTGAACTGCCTGCTTGGATGACATAATCAGAAGTGTTATGCAAAGTAGATATCGACCGATATTGAATTTTTAGAGCAGATTCCGATAATCTGTGAGCTTTCAGGCAGATAGCCGATAACTTACCGATATTCTGTACATTTACCATTTTGAAAAAATAAACAATTTCTAAAGGTAAATGCACAAAACATACATGCCACATGTAGTGGATGCAGTGTGTTTAGACAGGGGAGCTGTGTGTGTGTGTAGTGTGTGTATAGTGGATACAGTGTGTATTTGTGTAGTGTGTATATAATGAATTCAGTGAGTGTTTGTCTAGTGTGTATATATAGTGAATGCAGAGCATGTTTGTTTGTGTAGTGTTTGTATAGTGAATGTAGTGTGTGTATAGTGAATGCAGTGTGTGTGTAGTGTACTGGAAATAGGGCAGGAGGTATTAGCCCTGAAGCCTGCCAAGAAAGACAAATTTCAGGCCGCCTGGCAAGGACCTTTACAGGTAGTGGAGCGTACAAGCGACACTACCTACATAGTGGGCAAATGTTCGGACCAAAGGGTACGGAAAGCCTTTCATGTGAACATGCTCAAGCCTTACTTTGAGCGAACAGAAGACATAGCATCTGTATGTGCCCCATCCTTTGAAGATAGTGATGGTCTTCCCCTATCGGACCTGCTCGCAACCTCCCCCAGTACAATCGACCAAGTCAGCCTAGGCGAAAAGTTAACCCCACTAGAAAAAAACGAGGCCTCTCAGCTACTCCAGGGATACCAGAAGATGTTCTCCACCATACTCGGGTATACCTCCGCTGCGGTGCACCTTATCGTATTCATTAGGCAGTTAGAGAAAATATGCTCATAGAGATACAAGAAATGTCAAAACTGGGAGTCATTGAACCCTCTCAGAGTCCTTTGGCTTCGACGGTAGTGCTGGTACCAAAGCAAGATGGTACGACTCGCTTTTGTGTCGACTACCAGAGGCTTAACGACCGTACAGTAACCAACGCTTACCCCATGCCCAGAATAGATGAGTTGTTAGACCCTGGATTTGACTACCCTGGATTTGTGCAAAGGATATTGGCAAATCCCCCTGGAGCCAGCGGCCATTCCTAAGTCAGCATTCGTTACCCCATTCGGGCTATACCAGTTTAAGGTTATGCCCTTTGGGATGAAGAATGCACTGGCTACCTTTCAGAGAATGGCAGATAGGCTCCTGGAGGGATTTCAGGACTTCGCATGTATATGTCTAGATGATATTGCCATCTACAGCCGCACATGGGGAGACCATCTGGAGCACTTATCCAGGGTACTGAAGAGAATCCGGGTAGCAGGGCTCATTCTGAAGCCTGATAAGTGCCATGTCAGCACGGCCGAGGTACAGTATCTCTGCCATAGAGGCAAACAGCGGCCTGAACCCGCTAAGGTAGAGGCTATGGCCAACTGGTCACAAGCCCTTACTAAGACAAAGGTACTAGCATTCCTAGGAGGAGCAGGCTACTATCGCAAGCTCCTCCAAACCCCTCACGGATCTAACTAAAAAGGCCCTCCCTAGACAAGTAAGCAAAGCATCTGTGTTGGCAGCCCCAAGCCATACTAAACAATTTCTTGTGCACACAGATGCCACCAGGGCCGTCTTTAATATTGATTGGACCCTGGGCAAGCATCTGCTTGGGCCCCCTGGGCATGCAATCACTCCCTCCACCCCAACCTAGAGGCGAAACTAATGTAGAGAGTGCCTTGGTGGAAAAAAAAATAATAATTCAGGCCTGCCCTGTAGCACAAGAGTAAAGAAAAGATAGATCCCCATCTGTCATAAAACTCCTGCGATGCTATGCCAGGTGGGGATCTACCATCCTTGCAGGGTTGTATTTTTGAGCAGTGTTTGTGCAATTGAATGTCAGCATGTTATTGTATAGAGTGTATGTGTGCATGTAGGGGTGTATTTGTATGTACTGTTACCGTTGGAATGCAGTGGTGTACTTGTGTGTAGTGTTTGCGTTTGAATGCAGTAATGTGTGATTGTCTGTAGTGTTGGCTTTTAAATGCAGGTGTACTTTTGTGTGTAGAGCATTGGCGGATCCAGGGGGGGGGCAACGGGGCAATTGCCCCCCCCGAGATTCCCCCCTGCCGGCTAACGCAGGGCTGGCATTGCCCAAGTGCCAGCCCTGCAATGTGCCTGCGGACCGGGGAGGAAGATCAGAGATCTCCCTCCCCGGTCCGCAGGCACGTGCTGACAGCCGGCGGCGGAGGGAGGGAGTGAGAGAGAGGACCCGGAGCTCAGTCTGCAGCTCCTCCGGGTCCTCCTCTCTCTCGAGATTTAGGGCGTTGCCGCGGTTACCACGGCAACGCTCCAAATCTCGCGAGAGTGAACTCTAGCCCGGGAGCGCGGGCTAGAGTTCACCTCACCACCACTGGGACCACCAATGAATCACCACTGGGACCACCAGGGAAATGTCCCCCCTCCTCCTAAATAAAGGTAAGAAGGGAGGGGGGACATAGAATATTTATTTTATTAAACAAAATTAAAAAAAAATATTATTTAAAAGCCTCCTTCCCCCCCCATACACACACTGCCCCCATTACACACACTGCCCCCCATTACACACAGTGCCCCCCATTACACACAGTGCCCCATTACACACACTGCCCCCCATTACACACACTGCCCCCCCATTACACACAGTGCCCCCCCATTACACACTGCCCCATTACACACAGTCAGCCCCCCATACACACAGTGCCCCCATTACACACACTGCCCCTCATTACACACAGTGCCCCCATTACACACACTGCCCCATTACACACAGTGCCCCATTACACACACCTTTACTTGCACACACTGCCCCACAAACACTGCCCCCATACATACACTACACACACTGCCCCACAAACACTGCCCCCATACACACACTGCCCCACAAACACTGTCCCCATACACACACTGCCCCACAAACACTGTCCCCATACACACACACTGCCCCACAAACACTGTCCCCACAAACACTGTCCCCATACACACACTGCCCCAAAAACACATACACATACATACACTGCCCCCTAACACACACACTACAACCCTGACATACACTGCCGCACTCACACACTTCACCCTTAACACACACCACTGCTCCTATACCCTATATCCCAGCAGACCCCAGGTAAGTTGTCAAACTGTTCTTAAACGGTATGACTACTTACTCTGGGGTCGAATCCTGGCACTTCTGACACCATAACTACTACACTGAGCTGTAGTGGTTATTGTGCCTGGATTATTTAATTAAATAATCTACAAGTGCCCCTCCCGAGATCAGGCTCTGGATCCGCCACTGGTGTAGAGTTGGTGTTTGTATATAATTTTAGCGTTTTAATACAGGAATGTGTTTGTATGTAATGTTTGTATTTGCATGCAGGGGGTTGTTTGGATGTAGTGTTGTGTACATTTGTGTGTAGTATTGGTGTTCAGCAAACTGGTGTGTTTGTATGTAATGTTTGTGTTTGCAGGGCTCTGTTTGCATGTTGTGTGATTTCTATAACACATATACACATGCACATTAACACGAGATACACACATAGGCACACTGATACATGCTCACACCTTGACACATACTGGCACATACACACACACACTCAGATACACACCCTTTGACACACAGATACAAGCACTTTGATACACACACACTGGCACATCCACACACAGAGGTACACACACACACTGACACAGGTATGTACACACACACTCAGATACACACATACATAAAGGTATAAATGCAGGGGTGTATATGTGTACAGTGCTAGAGATGGAGTGTATTTGTGTTGGCATTAAAATGCTGGGATGTATGCATTACCACACACTCAGATGCACACTTACACACACTGACACATACATACATACACACACACAAACACACACACAGGTACACATACACACTGACACACAGGTACACATACACAGGTATACATACACACAGAAACACTGACACACAGACAAACACAGCCAGATACAAACACTGACACAAACACAGCCAGATACACACACTGACACAAACACAGCCAGATACATACAAGGACATAAACACAGCCAGATACACACACACACATATATGTGTACATTTACATATTTTAATCGCTGCCTTCTAGCAGCTCTTGGACAGCAACTCCCAGCAACCTTGGCCATAATAATGTCTCAACTCTGTTCTTACATACCCTGGTCCAGAATTTGGCAAAAGTGACATTTGGAAATGGTATACAGCCTTTGATAACACTTGATGCAATAATATGTTAAAATAAATACTTTTAAAATGTATATTTAATAGGGAACTGTCAGGTTCTTCTAGGATTTTTAACATGTACTTATTCCCCGTGTGTTACATTACAAACACCAACACTTGAATAAAAGTGATATCAGAAATAAGCAAAACAAAAAAAAAACAAAAACATATTTAGCTACCCTCCTGTCTCCTTACCTTTTGGGTACAGAAAGGTGGCTTCCCTGGGGTCCAGTGGGAGCTTGCTGGCCCAGGCTGATGGGAGTCTTCCATCAGCTTTCTCAGTCCCTCTCCCCAACATTGCTTGTATCCTCCTCCATGTGGTGTGTGCCTTCTCCTCAGCGGCACTGAGGAGGAAGTGATCTGACCTCACTTCCTCCCAGCATGCCACAGAGAAGAAAAGGGATCACAGGGCAGTGTGTGAGGGGCTAGCTGTGTGTTTGTATTCAGCCAACCCCCATATTACAAGGGCCCGGTCCAGAGCAGTATTAAAGGGCTGTGGCCCCTGATTACCTCAGGTGCTGCAGGGGGCCCATGGGGCAGCTGCCTTAGGGCCCCCAGGAGTAACTGGGCCCGGGGCAGCTGCCCCTTTTGCCCCTCCTTAAAGACGGCCCTGGATGCCTCCATGTTTGGGGCTGGGAGCCAAAATGCCACCTTGGAGAAAGAGTGTTGAGCCCTAGTATGGGCACTGAAAAAAATTGCAACCATACCTGTATGGCCATCCCTTTACACTCATGACTGACCATAACCCCTTATTTGGCTAAACCGAGTGGCTGGAGACAACCCCCGTTTGTTGCGCTGGAGCCTGGCTTTACAACCATACAACTTTACTATGCAGTACAGGCCAGGCAAACAAAACGGCAATACAGACGGTTTGTTGTGACAAACGGAACTGGACCCTTAATTTGTCTTACCTGGACATCCCCAAAACAACCTGGCAGGGTTTAGGCAGGTATGCTGACCCATGGAACTAAGGGGGAGCGATGTGAAGAAATTATTCGGTTATTTGCCATTTGCCATTCAGTAGCTGTAACTACCGAACACCGACCACCCCCTTGGCTCATTATCTTCAAAGGGAACAGTCAATTTAGCGCTTTTCCTGTGTGGCTAGTCGAATGCCACGTGCAGGAGAAAAACGGTGGCCATCTTATTCGCACTAAAGGAGGCGGTGGGAGTGTCTGGAACTAAAATCGGACATTTGACTTCCCGAACACTAGTCAAACGGTATGGAGGCCTGCTTCCTTCTCCCGAACAGCCAGGAGAGCGCTATTCGGTAGTTTTGTTCCCACAAACCAGGGGAAAATCAATAGGGGGGGGTGCAGTTCATGCATTCATTCGTTCTTAAGACTTGTCAAAATAGACAGGCCGCACAACCTAAATTCATGGAACTGTTTCTGGGCAGGAGCCTCGTTTGCGGTTGGTCAAAATTGGGCTTCCATAAAATTCCAAAACCCCTGAAGTGATCTGGGTGATTTTTGGATATGTTGGTCACCCAGATCAGGGCTATCAGGGGATATAACATTTATGGGGAGTTTATGTGTTTTGGAGTGCCTTTTCAAGTTTTGCGAAAAATTTGTTTTTTCTGCCTGGAGATAATTTAGTTATTACATTATCTGGCTCAGTTATCTCACAGGCAGAGAGGAGGGAATTATCTGTTTGTATTGAGAGTGTCACACTTTGTCCCTGTCCCCCACAAGGTCCATGTGGGAGTGGCCCTTGCTTGTGGACTTGCATAAAAGCCAGTGTGGCACCCATTAAAATGATTCCTGTTACACCCTTCATCAAGTTTTGGCTGATGTTTGGGTACCTCTCTACTTTACTGGGAGAATACTTGGGAGACAGTCATTCGTATGGAGAATTGTTCGACTCAACACCTGAAATGAGAGCTATAATCACTCAGGCTCAGGCAGTTCGGGAGAAAACAAACAAACAAACAAACGAGTAGCTGCTATACCAGCATTCGTTACAGTGTTAGATAGGGCTTAATTTAGAATTTAGGTACAGGGGATATTTTTGGATTATTGAGTTTAAGATTATTGAGTTTAGAGTTGGGTTACATTCAGTATTGGTGTAAATGAGGTGTTCATTTTTTTTTAACAAGAGTTAAACATTAAAGGTAAAGGGTTTATATTCAGGTTTAGGCTTTGGGTGCTGGAATTGGAAGGTTTTTTGTAAAGTACTCACCCTCCTATGTCTTCTGTAAACCAGTCAGGGAGATAATATTACACCTGCAGGAGTGGTTATATGGTGTGCATCATTCAGATTCCCCTGCTCTTTCAGCATTTCCTGTGTGAGATGCTGTTAGTTGCAGATGGGAAGTGATTCCTTCCTTACCAGCCTCACACTCAGACACTGGAGGAGTCAGGACAGCACTGAGTTTTACATGCTCTATAACTGTTCCTGCAGCTCTGCTATTAAGGCTGACTGGTCTAAATATGAATCTTTCCAAGGCTTCTGGTATCTCTCCCCACATCTGCCTATTTGAAAGGAACCTATATTGCCAGAAAAACTAGCCGGGAAATCTAGCCCTAGAGCCATCATAAGGGAGAGGGATGGGGAAACTGATCGAGCTTTTAGGTGAACTCTCTATAGCCATCTGAGATTGCCAGACTGGGTAGTCCATTATGTGTGGGCACAAGCTCTAAAGCATTTATGGGACTTCAATAAGCGCTTGCTATGCCTAATGTAGGGCTAACTGCAGGAAGGTTACTTTCTGATTAATGCCTTGTGGGGTGTCCTGGGGTCCTCTGCAGGCTAGTTCAGTCTCTGAAAGAAAGTCACCTGGTTCCCTGTGGAGGACAGGGTAAGGGTATCATCCCCTTGCTGGACTTGTAGGTAGCCGACCATCCCCCAGCGATACTTAATTGTTGCATCCCTGAGTCGTCTGGCTATCGGGGCCAGCTGCCTCTTCTCCGCCAACACTGTGTATGGGAGATCACCATATATGGCTATATTATGATCCTCAAATTGGATATTGCTGAGTACTCTGGAGTAGAACATGATTGCGGACTGGGCCGGGATATCTCTTGTTACTGCAATTATGTCTCTTGGTGCTTCTACTGGAGCAGATGCGGTTTTGCAGACTCAGAATGCCGTCGCAATCATCCCTGGGTGTGCTTTTCCTTTGACTCCCAAGGAGGTTAGCAGGCACTTCAGATAGGTCATCAAGGCATCGCTTCCAATTTGTTCCAGGACACCCTGTGCCGGGATTCGAGGACTGTTACAGCTTGTGTAAGTTTTTGGACTTGAAGGGAAACATCCCTCATGTGGTCTTGGGTGGTCTGCAGCTGACTCTCTGTTGGGCTGTCCTGTGATTCCAAATGGGTGATTCTCTGTGTGCTTTTCTAAGAGATCACCCTTCCTCACCTTTCTCATATCCAGCAGGAGATTCCTTATATCTCTCTTGGTTGCCGGTGGAGACTCCTCGTCTGATTACGACTCTTTGGGTAGCTCTGGCATCTGAGAGGAGGTATGTACTATGCCTTCATCTTGGGATTCCTCTGAGGCCTCCTCCTCGCTCAGCGCCTGCAGCACCATTTTAGAGGGAGCCTGCGCGGCAGGCCTTTCAAATGAGAGGCGAATACCTGGCATTTTAGGAGCATCTGGGTAGCAGAGTTTTATGTTTTTTCATCCCATGTCTTCTGGGTGCTGTGGGCTTTGTTGGAGCTATTATATGAAAATTAGCAGCGTTTTTCTCTCAGTTGGAGCGGAGCTCTTCAAAAGCACGTCTGTGTTGCTGTTCCATTGGCCAGGCCCCCCCTAGCTCCACCTATTCTAATTGCCTTACTAAATAGCCTCATGCACCCCATATGATGTACATCGTCTCAAAATCCACCACTTTTCCATAATATAATATACATACTTTCACATACCTCCAAACAATTCAAATGGACAATTCTAAGGGTGTAACTGGGGGTGTGGCTAGTGATTGGGCTGTTCTGAGAACATTTAAATAACATAACAATTTATACAATTTAAATGTTATTTAGAACAAAAACAATGAATCTTATTAACTCAGACTTATTTCTAAATTATATTTATTGTAGTTTAAGTGATTATTTTTTTATTTTCTTATTTTAAATGTATAGATTTCCATGACTTTGTAAGCATATGCCAGTCATACTTTGCTTATCCCTGGCACATTGTATATTTTATCATCTTTAGGTCTTGTGCATTATGTTAAAAGTTAGTTTAACCAGCTCAGGCCCATGTATCTTTCTTGTGATTTGTTTAATGGTTTTATTTCCCTACATATATACCTCTGTCTTATCTCTGTGATTTTTTATCTTTCCCTTTTTGTTTTTGCTTGAACGACCCTTACCTCAAATGTCCACAGATGCATCTTCCCCATTCCTTAGTTTTATTGCAGGGCCCTCTGACCCTAATATATCTCTCTACCTCAGCCTGATTTAAAATTTATCCGGGACTTGCAAACAACACAGTGCTATATCAGCTGTATTACAGCCATATGCACAGTAAGCCTTCCGGAGGACATTTTCCCTTCCACCCACCCCAAGCTCATGTCCTCATTTATAGATAGTCTCCCACACAACTTTCATTCTATGGAAATGACAGGTGCAAACACTGATCAGCACACCCTTCCAATCGTTTAGCCCTTTAGAATACATCCCATCTCTCCCTACAAATAGCTATATATCACATCAATTCAATACATGTATTTATTTCTTAATTTGTTACTATTTCTGGTTTGTTTTCATCTACACACCTCATACCATATATATTTACAGTTGTGCGTGTGTATGTACTTGTTTGTTTATTTATTTATACATAAATTATGTATTTTACTTTGTCTTGCCCTGCATGCTAAAGCTAGTTGTTCCCATCTCCACTCAACATCGTTGGCTTGTTAACTTAAATGTTATTCACCTATCTGCTTATCTCTAAAGACTTTCTTTGTTATTTCTGCACCCCCACCCCTTATTTTTATACCCACCCAAATGTATTGCTTGACCAATCCTCACCTCCTCTGTGCATACTCCATTCCATAGCTTTATTGTAGCCTTTTTTAACACCATCATCTCTTTCTTCCACAATCTGAGTTAAAAGTTTCCTGCTGGAAGCCAGAACAGTTCTCAGTTGCCCGCCCACCCACCCCTTCCCTCACCACCCCAAGCTCTTTATTCCATTTATAGATAGACTCTCACATACAATTTTAGATAATTAGAAATGACAGCTACAAACACTACCTGCATTCAGAACACTCCTACACTACCTTAACCCCTAACACTCAGCCCTCATTCTCTTTACTTCTGCCCACTCTGCTTTCTCAAAGTACTTACTCATCTGAGCAATGCTCTATCTTCTCCTCTTTTCCTTTTCTCTCCTCTCCCTCAGCATCAAAATATCCCCTTACACCCAATTCCCTCAACAACACAATCACATCCACATTAATCCATCTCTGCTATACTCCCCCCTTCTCTCATCTCATGCCCTGCACTCCTTTCTCTGTTCTTTCTCTCCTGCTCCCACCCATCATCCTAGACTTTGCCCATATAAAACCCATTCACACCTCCTGTCACTATCTCTCCTTCTACTTCTAGCAGCTGGTGATGTGTCTCCCAACCCAGAGCCCATCACCTTGTCTGCTCACAATAAAACAACTAGAAGCCACACAAACCTCATTCAAATGCCCTGCAGTTTATCCTCCTCTACCAACATTCACTGTGCACTCTGGAATGCCCGTTCCATCTGTAGCAATATTAAATCAACAGCCATACACAACCTCTTTATCTATAATTCCCTCACACTACTAGCACTCACTGGCTGTCCCACTCTGATAGTGTTACTCCAGCTTCTTTATATGTTTTGGTGGACTACAATTCTCCCACACTCCCAGACTCAACTGTAAAGGTGGCGGTGTAGGCATCCTTCTCTCGCCTCAATGTACCTTTCAACCTATCCTCCCTGCTCCTGTCCTATCCTTTACTTCCTTTGAAGTTCACACTATCCACATATTTAAGCCCTCTCCTTTAAGAATTGCCATCATCTGTCACTCCCCGGTCATCCTAGGCTATTCATTGAACACTTTTCTTCCAGGCTACCCCACTTTCTCTCATCTAGCACTCCTTCCCTCATACATGGAGACTTTAACATCCCAATCAGCAACCTCAACAGCCCCGATGCCTCCAGTCTGCTCTCTGTAACCTGCTCCTTCGGCCTCACACAGTGGTCTACTTCAGAAACTCAGACAGCAGGAAACACTCTTGACCTCATCTTCACCAATCCCTGTACCACCTCTAATCTCTCCATTGTTCCATTTCCTTATCTGACCACCATATGCTGAACTTTGACATCGGCATATCCCATACCTCAACTCTCCAATCTTGCAGAAACCTCCACAGCCTTGATCTCCAGCATTTCACCACCAAACTCCAAACTATCCTTTTACCCATCTCAGATCTCACTTGCACTAACTCTGCAACCTCACTCTACAACTCCACTCTCTCCTCTCACCTCTCAAATTGACATCATGACACCTCCTACATTTTGACGCAGCAAGTGTTCCCAATTACAACCCTGACACACCAAGCTGACCGGATATCTCCAAAAATGTTCCAGAACTACTGAATGCTGTTTGAGAGATCTCGCTCTGCACCTGACTTCTTCCACTATAAATGTATGCTGCGCTCCTACACTCACTACACTAAAGTTTTCAATCTCTCCCTTTCCTCCTTCACCATTCAAGCATGCAGCCATAACGCATCCTAAGCTCCTTCTTGTAGATGGTGATGGGACACACTCACTGGAGCACTCGCTTAGGGTCTCAATGTTAGAGACCGTCATAGAGTCACTGTCTGCGAGAATGTCACTATTACAGTCTGCCAGAATGGCATACGCCTCCTCCAACGTATAATAGCATGTCATTTTAGGAGGACTACTGTAATTTATGTCACTAAGGGGTTAATTTAATAAATTTTCCTACCTGCCTAATACACGCTACCCCTACCAACCACCCATATCCCACCCACAGAAAACCCAACACCCAAACTTTTTAAATAAAATTACTGATCACAGATCAGTGTGACCAGCACTAAAAGGGTTATTTTTATTTTATTATTTTTAATAGAAAAACCCTCCCAAATATGTCAGCTTGATCAGAGAGCCCATTAATCACACTGAACATTGGCACAGTACCGTACAGCACAGATACTGTACAGTATAGTGACCAAGCAGCAGGAAAGGGGTTAAAAAAATAAATTAAAAACTGCTGCAGCTGACAAAAAAAAAATCAAAATAAATAATAGTACCAAGGTATTAATCACCCTAATCAGAATGATCATTTGGTTAATGCTGTGATCAGCACAAAAGGATAAAAATATATATATTTAAAAAAAACTTTTACAACTTTTAGCACGGCTTAGCAAGTATCTCTCTGCCTATCTCGCCTCAGATCAAAGTGAGGAGAAGAAAGGGGTAGAGACAATGTCTCAGCCAATGTTACAAATCATTAGCTCAGACTTGTAACAGTGATTGCGGCGACAAGTTGTCACTGCGATCATGTTCTGCAGATCACCGTCACTGGCTACAGGATGACTCCCAGGCAGACCCAGAGATGGCGATCAGTAGCATGGGTAGGGAGGCGGGCCGGAAGGAATGGTGAAAACGTGAGGACGCCTTGCGGAGTTTAGGCCTACCTCATGCAGGATAACATGGCTCACATTACTGTGACTATTATTGCTGTGGAGCCCTGTTATACACTCAGGCACATCAGCAATATGGAAAAGAGGGTCATTAAAATAAAAAAGTGGGGCAGTGACATTTGAGTCTACAATACGGACTGCCCCTCCCTAAATAGGGACACTTGTGAGGTATAGCTTTTCTGTGTTCTTGTCACACTCCTTTAAACTCTCTCTTTTACTCACTATTGCCGGAGTCTATCACTTTCTACTATTCTTCCCTGTCTGTTTCATTTTTCTTTTATTCATTACTGGCATTTATAGAGCACCAACATATTCTGCAGTGCTGTACAATTGGGAAAAAGACAACACAGTATCAACAGACCAATACAAAAGGTTCAGGACCCTGCTTGTGAGATTACAATCTAAAAGTTATCAGAGTGACTCTCTTTACAGGTGCTCTTCAATTGCCAGAAAATACAATTAAAATAAAACTCTTCAAGTGACCCTCTATGAATTATACATTGCAGGAATATATAGTGCCATCTCTTTGTGGACATATATACTAGACACTGCAGTCGATCCAGACAATCCATACCTGTATGATTTCTTTATATACATAGTAATTGATCATTGAATACTTATTTAAACGTATATTTCTACAAATACAGTACCACCTTCATCCAAATTAGCATCTGTGGGATGTGCTGGACCAACAAATCTGATCCATGGAGGCAGTATATATGCAGGACTTAAAGGATCTACTCGGAATGTCTTGGTGCCAGACAGCACAGGGCACATTCAGGGGTCTTGTGGAGTCTATGTCTTGATGCATCAGATCTATTTTGGCAGCACGAGTGGGACTTTCATGATATTAGGCAGGTTGTTTTGAATGTTGTGGCTCATCAGTACATATTTCTACAGTTATTAATAAATAAATAAAATAAAAAATAACATCAGTTTCCCTTAACCCCAATCAAATTAGTTTTAGTGTGTGCATATCTGTATCATTGTGTGTAAATGAGAGCATGTAGTATGTGTGTGTACAGTATGGGAAACAGCATGTGCAGCTGTGTGTGTAGTAGCAGAATGTGTGTACATTGTGAGGAGCAGTATGAGTAGCAGTGTGTACCTGTCATTTCATAGATGTCCGAGTCCGGTCTTCTCCCTCCTGCAGATTGCTTTGTTTTGTCTGAGGGTGTGGGGTCATGCACAGATCACTGTGTTCTGTCTGAGGGGGCGGAGTAATCCCAGATAATCCCAGAGTCCCCTATAGGAGAGGCGCCTGTTGGTAGGAGCTTGCTTGGTCTAATGGAAAAGCTGTTAAAGTGTGAATTGTCATCTATGCAAAATAAATTAAAAGTACATTTTATATTTAAGACCAAAAAAAAATGAATTGAAAAAAAACCTTCCAAATCAGTTATGGTGTGAAGTCAATGTTTTATATTTTATTTAATTTTTTATTACTCACTGAGACACCCCATTGGCAAAATAAATAATAATACACTATTTAGTAGATATATTCCTAATGAGAACATGAAGGCATCTAATAATGCATTTTTTTCATTGGGGTGTTAGGAGACCCCAACAGTTCCCGCGTCTGGCTCATCCGAGATGAGCAGGAAGACAGCTTGGACCTTACAGAGATAGCCGGATCTGTCTTTTCTGGCTAATCAGGAGTGGGAGCTCCAACAGGCACTCCTGTAAACCGTATAACGCTGTCGGAAGTGATGGAGTTTATGGACTAAACCCGGGAGATTTGAGTATGTCTAAGTCACCCTGCAGGATTGTAGGGGCAGGCCAACGACAAGTGCTGGCACTCAGAGACTGTGTCCACTCCAGACAGCAGTGAACTGACCCGTGTGTATCAGGCTGTGGCTGTCGGAGGTGGACAAGGGGGAGATGTGTGACGGAACGCCGTCACAGAGTGCCATGACCACATGTGCCCACTTGCTTGCCCGCATTGTTTTCAGGTCCTCCTGCAGGAGATCACCCTACCTGCTCCTAAAGGAGCCATAATCACTGGCCGGAGAAGATCTAGTAGCCTCCTGCTTGCAGCTGGACTGTAAGCAAGCCAGACAGCGGCTGCAGGGTCTCCATACCCGGGAGCTCTGAGTCCGTGCTAGTGGCTTCCCAAAGAGCATTCTCTCCGGTGCTACCTAAGTGGAGATATCCACCGGATAGAGACCTGAGCCCCAGCAAAATCCTTGGAATTGTGAGTCACCTTCACAGCCACAGAGCCCAGCTGGCTGCCTGGAAGTCCGTGCCGGCCAATAGGAGAAGGACTACCACTTAAATTGGTTTTGCACCCTTTCTCCCGATTAGCTAGCGAAACACCTCCCCTCCCTGAGCACTGATTGGTGCATGTTGGTTACACGCCCTTTCTCCCAAGTTAAATGGCTCAGCTTGGAACGCCTCCTCTCCCCTCCCCAAGCGCTGTTTGGTCACTGCTTGGTTTAGACAGGAAGTTTGAATTTACAGTCCTAAACCAAGCAATTACATGGAACTGTGTTCGGGTATGTACAGAGCTCAAAGCACAGACTTTACACAATGATTTATCGGGCTCTGTACATCTGATTGCCCCGCTATTTGCAGAGATCCTAGCAGGGACCCGGGGCTATCCAGGGGCGTGGATCCCCCTAAGTTTTCCTCAATGTATGTGATGTGTCCTACTGTATGTAATTGTTGTACTGTTGGTATCTCCGAGAGCGGGATATGGTTATCTGTAAACCATCCCCCTCCAGCCTGAGAGTGAGGGAGACCCCCTGCAGGGGTCTGTGTATAAATGGACTGTACCAAAAAAAGCATTTGTGTTAGACTCCCAGAGCTGTGTGTCATCCAGTTACTGGGGGAAAGGGAGAAAAGGGTTAATCACTGTCCCTAGCCTGCTCCAGGGCAGAGAGGCTCCAGGACCCCAGTGAAGCCACAGCGACTGGGGCCGAAGTGCTGAGGTTTTTCCCCTGCTCCAGTTAGGAAGCGGTCCCTGGTGGAGGTACCTAGCCAGGGTACAGAGAGCTCCGCCACAGTAACTATAGTGTTACTTTAAGTTCTAGTTATTCCTCTAGTCTTTTTTTTTCCATTCCCTTTCTCCTACCTTTTAAACCTGACTATAATACAACTCAGAATTAGTCAATATGTGACTTTCCAGCAAAGTAGATGGTGGGAACCGCACTCATTCCCAGCGGCCACGGGTCCTCCAGAGCAGGATCAGCAATCCCAGAATAAAATGCAAAGAAGAAAGACTCACAGGCACTCCGAATTCAAGCTGCAGGCAGTTTTATTGTAACAGAATACAACGCAACGTTTCGCCCGAAAAGGTATTTTTCAAAACTGCCTGCGGCTTGAATTTGGAGTGCCTGTGAGTCTTTCTTCTTTGAATATGTGACTTTCCAGCTATTGTGGATCTACAGCTCTGAAATGTTTAGCCAGTCACAGCTTACTTTTATTTTAGGATGGAAGCTATTTGATATTTACAGTTTAGTGAAATAATGGCTGTTTATCCCCAGTTTCCAAACATGCAGCATTAAAAGAAGCCAACATTCTGTGTATTTCTTCTGGAGTCCTTGTCACTCACTGTCTGATTCAGTATCCATTCCTGCAACAGACATAAGAATAATATATTTGGCACTACATCAGCCATAATCATGGATGTCCGCAGAGGGGGCACTTGCCCCCCCCCTCCCCCCCTGGGTTTTTCAGCTTTTTCTGCTATTTTTTGTGTGAGATTGAAAATACAGTGCAATACCGGCACTGTGTATGGAGAGAGACAGGGATAGGAAGCTACATCTTATCCCTGCTTCTCTCTCCTGACTGAATCCACAGGGGAGCAGCACATGCAGCCAGCAACTCCCAGCATGCAGAGACAGCCTACAGATCAGGTAAGTGAGGCATGGGGGGGCAGCCTACAGATCAGGTAAGTGAGGCATGGGGGGCAGCCTACAGATCAGGTAAGTGAGGCATGGGGGTTAAGAGCCTACAGATCAGGTAAGTGAGGGATGGGGGGGCAGCCTACAGATCAGGTAAGTGAGGGATGGGGGCAGCCTACAGATCAGGTAAGTGAGGGATGGGGTGACAGCCTAAAGATCAGGTAAGTGAGGCATGGGGGCAGCTTATAGATCAGGAAAGTGAGGCATGGGGGGCAGCCTATAAATCAGGGAAGTGAGGCATGGGGGCAGCCTATAAATCAGGGAAGTGAGGCATGGGGGGCAGCCTATAGATATAGGATCAGGGAAGTGAAGCATGGGGGGAACCCTATAGATCAGGGAAGTGAGGCATGGGGGCAGCCTATAGATAGGAGAAGTGAGGCATAGGGGGGCAGCCTACGGATCAGGGAAGTAAGGGAGGGGGGAGGGCAGGGCCGTCTTTAAGGAGGGGCAAAAGGGGCAGCTGCACCGGGCCCAGTTACTCCTGGGGGCCCTAAGGCAGCTGCCCCATGGGCCCCCTGCAGCACCTGAGGTAATCAGGGGCCACAGCCCTTTAATACTACTCTGGACCGGGCCCTTGTAATATGGGGGTTGGCTGAATACAAACACACAGCTAGCCCCTCACACACTGCCCTGTGATCCCTTTTCTTCTCCGTGGCATGCTGGGAGGAAGTGAGGTCAGATCACTTCCTCCTCAGTGCCGCTGAGGAGAAGGCACACACCACACGGAGGAGGATACAAGCATTGTTGGGGAGAGGGACTGAGAAAGCTGATGGAAGACTCCCATCAGCCTGGGCCAGCAAGCTCCCACTGGACCCCAGGGAAGCCACCTTTCTGTACCCAAAAGGTAAGGAGACAGGAGGGTAGCTAAATATGTTTTGTTTTTTTTGTTTTGCTTATTTCTGATATCACTTTTATTCAAGTGTTGGTGTTTGTAATGTAACACACGGGGAATAAGTACATGTTAAAAATCCTAGAAGAACCTGACAGTTCCCTATTAAATATACATTTTAAAAGTATTTATTTTAACATATTATTGCATCAAGTGTTATCAAAGGCTGTATACCATTTCCAAATGTCACTTTTGCCAAATTCTGGACCAGGGTATGTAAGAACAGAGTTGAGACATTATTATGGCCAAGGTTGCTGGGAGTTGCTGTCCAAGAGCTGCTAGAAGGCAGAGATTAAAATATGTAAATGTACACATATATGTGTGTGTGTATCTGGCTGTGTTTATGTCCTTGTGTGTATCTGGCTGTGTTTGTGTCAGTGTGTGTATCTGGCTGTGTTTGTGTCAGTGTTTGTATCTGGCTGTGTTTGTCTGTGTGTCAGTGTTTCTGTGTGTATGTATACCTGTGTATGTGTACCTGTGTGTCAGTGTGTATGTGTACTTGTGTGTGTGTGTGTGTGTGTGTATGTATGTGTCAGTGTGTGTAAGTGTGCATCTGAGTGTGTGGTAATGCATACATCCCAGCATTTTAATGCCAACACAAATACACTCCATCTCTAGCACTGTACACATATACACCCCTGCATTTATACCTTTATGTATGTGTGTATCTGAGTGTGTGTGTACATACCTGTGTCAGTGTGTGTGTGTACCTCTGTGTGTGGATGTGCCAGTGTGTGTGTATCAAAGTGCTTGTATCTGTGTGTCAAAGGGTGTGTATCTGAGTGTGTGTGTGTATGTGCCAGTATGTGTCAAGGTGTGAGCATGTATCAGTGTGCCTATGTGTGTATCTCGTGTTAATGTGTATGTGTATATGTGTTATAGAAATCACACAACATGCAAACAGAGCCCTGCAAACACAAACATTACATACAAACACACCAGTTTGCTGAAACACCAATACTACACACAAATGTACACAACACTACATCCAAACAACCCCCTGCATGCAAATACAAACATTACATACAAACACATTCCTGTATTAAAACGCTAAAATTATATACAAACACCAACTCTACACACAAAAGTACACCTGCATTTAAAAGCCAACACTACAGACAATCACACATTACTGCATTCAAACGCAAACACTACACACAAGTACACCACTGCATTCCAATGGTAACAGTACATACAAATACACCCCTACATGCACACATACACTCTATACAATAACATGCTGACATTCAATTGCACAAACACTGCTCAAAAATACAACCCTGCAAGGATGGTAGATCCCCACCTGGCATAGCATCGCAGGAGTTTTATGACAGATGGGGATCTATCTTTTCTTTACTCTTGTGCTACAGGGCAGGCCTGAATTATTATTTTTTTTTCCACCATGGCACTCTCTACATTAGTTTCGCCTCTAGGTTGGGGTGGAGGGAGTGATTGCATGCCCAGGGGGCCCAAGCAGATGCTTGCCCAGGGTCCAATCAATATTAAAGACGGCCCTCGGGGAGGGGAGAGAAAGCCTATAGATCAGGTAACTGAGGGATGGGAGGGGGAGAAAGCCTATAGATCAGGTAAGTGAGAGATGGGGGGGTGCAGAATACAGATCAGGTAAGTGAGGGATGGGGAGGCAGACCTGATACAGCCTATAGATCAGGTAAGTGAGTGAGGATGGGGGAGGCAGAAGCCTATAGATCAGGTAGAGAGCAGATGGGGGCAGAAAGCCTATAGATCAGGTAAGTTAGAGTTGGGGGTGCAGAATACAGATCAGGTAAGTGAGGGATGGGGAGGCAGCCTATAGATCAGGGAAGTGAGGCATGGGGGGCATCCTATAGATCAGGGAAGTGAGGCATGGAGGGGCAGCCAATAGATCAGAGAAGTGAGGCATGGGGGGCAACCTAAAGATCAGGGAAGTGAGGGATGGGGGGCAACCTATAGATCAGGGAAGTGAGGCATGGGGGCATCCTATAGATCAGGGAAGTGAGACATGGGGGGCATCCTATAGATCAGGGAAAAGAGGCATGGGGAGCAGCCTATAGATAGGGGAAGTGAGGCATAGGGGGGCAGCCTACAGATCAGGGAAGTAAGGGAGGGGGAGAGGAGAGAAAGCCTATAGATCAGGTAACTGATGGATGGGAGGGGGAGGGGAGATACAGCCTATAGATCAGGTAGGTGAGGGAAGGGGGGCAGAAAGCCTATAGATCAGGTAAGTGAGGGATGGGGGGGAGAGACAGCCTCAGGCCCGGACTGGCCATCGGGCATACCGGGCAAATGCCCGGTGGGCCGCGATGGCCGTGGGGCCGAGGCCGGCAGGGGATCTCCCCGGCCGGCCCCTGCAGGGCCAGCGCTATCCGATCGCCGGCCCTGCATAGTGCCTCCGTGGGCCGGTGGGGAGATCAAAGATCTCCCTCACCGGCCCACAGACAGTGAGATGCGGCCGCGCCGGCTGGTGAGGGAGGGAGGACCCGGCGGAGCTCCAACAAGCAGCTCCGCCGGTCCTCTCGCGGGATTCTGAGCGTTGCCGCGGCAACGCTCAGATCTCGCGAGAGTGAACTCTAACCCGCAGGTTAAAGTTCACTCTCACCACTGGACCACCAGGGAAGGCAGCATGGCTCCCAACCCCCCAGGGAGAACTGATCTTCTCCCTCCCAGGATAAAGGTAAGAAGGGAGGGGGGGGGATATAATTTTTTTTTTTTTTTTTTTATTAGTAAAAAAAATATTTAAATTTAAATTAAAAAATACATTCACACACACAGCACCCCCCAGACACAGCACCCCCCAGACACACACAGCACCCAGACACAGCACCCCCCAGACACACACTGCACCCAGACACAGCACCCCCCAGACACACACTGCACCCACACACAGCACCCAGACACAGCGCCCCCCAGACAGACACAGCACCCCCCAGACACACACTGCACCCAGACACACAGCACCCAGACACAGCACCACCCAGACACACACAGCGCACCCAGACAGACACAGCGCCACCCAGACAACACACAGCACCCAGACACACACAGCACCCCCAGACACAGCCCCCAGACACACACAGCACACCCAGACACACACAGTGCACTCAGACACACACAGCAGCACTGACACACACAGCACCCCCAGACACACACAGCGCACCCAGACACACACAGCGCACCCAGACACACACAGCGCACCAGACACACACACGCACACACACAGCACCCAGCCACACACAGCACCCTCACACAGCACACACACACATATATATATAAAATAACCCTCAGTGAGTTAACAGACAAAGAAAATTAGAAACCTAGAATGTGACAGCAGATAAAAACACCCTCACACACAGCACCCCTCTTACATACACACACTGCGCCCCTCACACATACAATAAGTCAAAATATATATATATATATATATATACACATACATACACACACACACACACACACACACTACAGCACCCCTCACCCTGCACCACTACACACGCTCCAGATACACATTAGATCCCTTACCCTATATGCACTCTTAATCCTCTACACACACACACTGGGTCCTTTACACAGTAGATCTCCTACACACACACACACTACATTCCTTGTCAGCAAACACATACAACATTCTCTAAACACACCCTCTCTGCAACCCCTACACACACTACGTCACCTATACACACACACTTCAGCCCGTATGCACACACTCGCTGCATCCCCTATAAAACTATGCCCCCTATACACACACTCTCTACAGCCCCTAGCCACACATATTACACCACAAACACAAATTAAATTGACCTATTTATACAATACCACACCACTCTCTACACACATGCAATCCCACAAGCAGGCTCCAAACATATGCACCATGCACTTTCCTGGCCCTTTTGTCCTCTGGTATCCCACTTGTGGAAACACCAGAGACAATTTAAAAGCAAACACAGCACAAGCATGTTATTAAATTTGCTTGCGCTGCGCAGAACAAATTCAGGGTCTTTTTCTAATGTCAGAGCTCTTCAGCAGGGCTCTGGGCATTGAACCAACATGCTCACTTTGAGAGGGGGCGTGTTGTCATTAGTGATGACAAAACACACACTCTCTGGCCCCGCCCCTTTCTTAGGGGGCCGCTCTGATTGAAAAATGCCCGGGCCTAATTTTTTTCCCAGTCCGGCCCTGGACAGCCTATAGATCAGGTAAGTGATAGATGGGGGGTGCAGAATACAGATCAGTTAAGTGAGGGATGGGGGAGGCAGCCTATAGATCAGGTAATTGAAGGATGGGGGAGACAGCCTACAGGAAGGGTCAGCAAGGAGCAGGAAGGTAAAGTAAGAGAAGGAGCAGAAAGAAGAAGGAACAGAAATGAGCAGGAAGGGACATCAAGGAGCAAAAAGGGGCAGCAAGGAGCTGGAAGGGAAAGCAAGGAGATCAAAAGATAAAGTAGGAGAAGGAGCACAAAGGAACAGAAATGAGCAGGAAGGATCTGCAAGTAGCAGGAAGGGTCAGCAAGGAGCTGGAAGGTAAGGCAGCATAAAGGTAAAGTAGAAGGAGCAGAAAGGGTCAGCAAGGAGCTGGAAGGTAAGGCAGCACAAAGGTAAAGTAGAAGGAGCAGAAAGGATCAGCAATGAGCTGGAAAGGGCAGCAAGGAGCAGGAAGGGACATAAGGATCACAAAGGCAAAGCAGGAGAAGGAACAGAAATGAGCAGGAAGGGTCTGCAATGAGCAGGAAGGGGCAGGAAGGGTCTGCAAGGGGCAGCAAGGAGCAAGAAGGGTCTGTAAGGGGCAGCAAGGAGCAAGAAGGGTCTGCAAGGAGAAGGAATGGTCTGCAAAGAGCAGAAGGAGTACAAAGGTAAAGGAGCATAAAGAATCAGAAGGAGCACAAAGGTAAAGTAGGAGAAGGAGCAGAAAGGGTCTGCAAGGAGCAGAAAGGAATCAGAAAGAGAAAAGAGCAGAAGGGCACAAAATAAGCAGAAAGTATCAGAAAGGTAAAGTAGGAGAGAAGACAGTGTCAGAAGAAAAGGACTGTGTCAAAAGAAGGAGAAGAAAAGGAGATTGGAGCAGGAAGGACAAGTGAAGTGAACCCTCCACTTTACTCTGGACAACACATCATAAGGCTTTGGTACCTGGGCCTGGCAGGGAAACTTTGGACCCAGGTAAAAAAAAAAATATATCAGTGTTAATATGGTCACTTTTATTTACTGAGTGTAAGGAAACACAGAGTGCTGCTGGGTAGGGGTGTCGCTGATTGGCTAGAATGGTCAGCTGGCACTCTTTATGTGATAATGACTATGCCCCTTCCCTTTCATGACACTGTCAAAAAGGGACCAAGCATGGATGTAATTACAATTATGCCCCCTCTCCGTTGGAAAAATTCCTGCGGAAGCCCATGTCTATAATTATAACTAAAGGGGGTAAAGGATAAAAAAGAACACTCTTCTAAATATACTGCAATTTTATTTTCCTGGACATCTTACAAAATAACAAAACACCAATCTGTGACCTTACTGAATGCAAATTCATTAAACATAAAGCAAAAATGGAAAACAATTCACAGAAACACTTCATAAATACTATGTTCCCAGAAGCATGAGTATGCAGCTTCTAATGCCAACAGTCAAACCAAAAGTACTTTATGAGGAAAATTCAGTGTATGCTATTTTGTATGATGGCCAGGAAAAGAAAAATCATGGCTCAGTTTGAAAAATCTACAGTCAATGGTTGGAAATATACTTTTTTATAAATGTTTTGTCTGTTCTGAAGTACTTATTACAAACCAGAAGAGAGTCTAGCATGTGCTAAACAAAATCTGTATTTCTCAAAGGACAGGTCAGTCGTTATTCAGCCATTATTTAATTTGCGTCTTTACACCCAATTACAACTTAACACTGTAACATTACAATCTTTATTCCAATTTAGCAATTTTTTTAAAATAGTACATTGCGAGATGTAGAAAATACAAACTAGTCTAGCTCTCCACGGTAAAACATGTTAGCATAGAGTTGAGGTAGATAACTACTTGGTTATAATTGACTAGTTTAAAGGAACACTTAAATGTCATTAATACAAACATGTATTAATGACACTACTTGTCTTACTGACTATAGTGTTAAAATCACAGTTTAGGTTTTGGCCCCATTTACCTCTCTTTCAAGAGTTAAAACCATGATGGTCCGTCGTGGCAGGCCCTGCCTTGACTGAGAGCATCAGACTTGATTATCTTATCTCAGACAATCCAATGCGCCAATCAGCTTCTGCTCATAGAGAGGCATTGAATCAGTGCATCTCTATGAGAAGCATTCAGCATCTCCATGCAGAGCGTGGAGACGTTGAATGCCAGTATTTCAATGCCAGTATTGCACATCCAAACACAAAAAACACACATTTCTAAAAAGTCCCAAAAGTACCCCAAAACACATAATATCCTCACAATATTTTACATCACCTGATGGCCCTGATCTGGGTGACCAACATATCCAAAAATCACACAGATCAGTTCAGGGGTTAAGAAATTTTCTGGAAGTCATATTTTTTACTGACCGCAGGCATGGTCCCATAGCTGAAAAAAGTTCCATAGAATCCCAGCTAAGTGCCGCTGGAGGACCAACCAGGAACCACGAGGTTTTTATGCCGAAAATAGTTCCAGGGCATTCGCGGCTAAATCCCCCTGAAATCTATTCACGGTTTTGGTCCATGCGAACAAGATGGCCGCCACCTTGTGGTCGAATGGCACTTCAAATGGCTTCGGGAGTTCAGGAGTTCAAAGTGCTGCTTTGAAAGTTCGAATTGTGGCCATACAAGTACAAAAAAAGCACACACAGTGGTTTTAACCAGGATTTAACAGGGCCCATAGTCACAGGGCAAGAAGCTGGCAAGTATGCCCCTCCAAGAAGCCATGACGAGGTCCAGTTCGTCTCAAAAGGAATTTTTTTTTTTTTTATGGTTAGATAGAGACTATGCTACATTGGCTATTAAATAGGAATTTCCTTTCCAGGCATAGTGTAGGCAGTCCTCCATTGCCTTTTGAATTTCACTACAATAAAACAACCAAATGTCAAAACATAGAACTGAAAACATAGTAACAAACAAACAAAGCAGAAAATGCATACCATGAGTCTTGCTATTGGGGGTTTAGCTTAGTTGAAGTCACTGGTTTAGGTTTAAAAAGCCTTGAATATCCATCAGGTACCAATTTGCCAGCTATAATCCTATTGGTCCTTAAATATTTATATCAGGGGTATATGAAAAGTAGATCCCCAAATGTTTTAAAATTACAGCTTCTATGATACTTTGTAATTCTAAAACATGCAAAGCATCATGTGAGTTGTTCTACAACATCTGGGGATCTACCTTTTGGGCACCCCTAATTTATACCTAATGGATATATTTTAACATCAGCCTTTTCTCTGGACCTACAACATGCAGGTGAGGTAACTGGGTTTTTTCATGGTGTGGATAAGGGATAGACTGGCCATTTTTTCCCTCCAATATCCATTGAAATGATGACAACATATTGTCACCAGCAGTATCTGAGCTGTGTACCAAGATCCTGTGAATCAGCTGTGATATATTTCTGCACTCATCTTATTTTGATTGTGTGGAAATGATATCTAGCTCTGTGTGTCTCATGGCATAGGTCTGCTGTCCCTACTTCCTCACAGTATGGGTAGTTTGTGATGGGCCAATCAATGGTGAGTGTAAGAGGCTTTAATGATAACCAAAATGATAATGGAGAGTATGCAATACTAAGGGAACTTGAGATAAATAGTGAGGTATTAAATGGAAAGAAGGGACTTGAAAGATTAAATTAAAGACTTAGGATATGAGGTGACTTTTCAGACATTAAATAAAAGTGAGAGAATTTGACATTGAATGGAAGGTGAATATCCATGAGATGAGGTAGATAATTAAAATATAGGTAGGGAAATTTTAGATGAATTTAGGTAGAAAAAGAGAAGCGGGAGAGAGAGGAGTCTGATAGCACACCTGATCGGTCACCATTTTCATTGGCTCCAATCGATCATAATCTGCTCAATACCTATCGACCTACTGCCCATCCACCAGCAAACAGGTCACACAAACTCTCAGCATACTGCCGAACCTTCTTTTTTTCTCTTCCCGGACACGAAATACAGCAGCAAAGGCGTGGGCGGACAGCCTCTGAAGATTGCTGGCGGACTGCCAGTGTTGAGAACAGTTGAGGACACCTGCCCCACACACTGATCTCTATGCCTCCGGTGAAGTGGGATGAAGATTTTGAAAAACGCTGCCACATGCACCCAAGTCGCTGGTTACTACTACAACAGACCAGGAGATGCCACAAGCCACAGAAGAATTTGCCTCTGCCACTAAGCAGGACATCCAGGAAATGCTGGCTGGGCTCCAGCAAAATCTCAGAAAAATGTGGGAAGCTGACCTGAAGGTCCTCGCAAATGAAGTGCAAACTGTGACAGCCCACACCCAAGCCATAAAAGAAGTAGTACTGGGCCTAAAACAAGGCAGCCAACCTCACTTGGCAAGTTAACCTTCTAGACAACAGAGGTAGGAGAAAGAATGTTAAAATCCGGGGGTGTCAGAAACTATGTCCTTGGACGAACTCCCGCATTTTATTAGACTCCTGATGTCCTCAATCCTACCCGCAAAAAAGGCAAAATATTTCTCATTTGATGGCGTATACTAAATAGCCAAATTGCCACAAGCTCCAAATACAGCGCCTTGTGACCTTATCCTATGAAGGCTATTTGACAAGATGGTCTTAATGGCAGCACTTAAAGGGAAGACACCTTATGAGTTTGAATCATGCCAAATTGCCTTCTTTCAGGACTTAAGTAGAGATACACTACTCTGGCGTAAAAGTAGGCAACCCATCACCAACCTCCTCAAAACTGCAGGACTGACCCCCAGGTTGCTATGGGTCACCATGGATGGAAAATCATACAAAATCTATGATCCCACAGAGGAACCTGCCTTGCTAGCAACACTGGGGCTTCCCAACCATACCACAACCCCATCGGGACTGCCAAATTCCCATTCCAGGAACGCCGAAAGTGCACGTATCTCAGCACTTAGAGATGAAAGAAGAGGCTCCATGACTTAAAGTTTGAAACCTCGAAACACTCACCCTCATTCTCTCTCATGTCTTTTTGATCTATTATTATGATTATTTTCTGTTTGCTTGTTCCTAAGTTCTGAGAAATTATGGCCTTTTCTACTCTGTGTTTGTGTAGTAACCGCATTGGGGCTCACTCTCAGCACGTTATGTGCAGTTTAACAAAAGATGCTCTCACTAGGCTTTGTTGGTTACAGGCGACTACCTTCACGCTCCATATTCTCTAGCTTTCACATAGCTGGCTAACATAAAGCTATCCTAACGCATAACTGTTAGATGAGCTGTCATAAGCCAAATGAGTTTGCAATCAAGTCACTTTTCCCTACCTCATAGGGTATGCGATATTGCTCAGATCAGATACATTGTGAGAAGGCTAAGTGACCCCACCATCACCACTACAATCATAGTCTGCTCTCTGACGCTCAACACTTTTTTAATAGCCTCAAACATAGCCAGCCTCATTTATACTGATACTCTATTATATCGTTGCATTAACCCTAGTCTATCTAAGTTTTGAATTCCTAGCAATTGATGACTTGTTACAACTGCCTAGCCCAAATGATAAAAGTGCAATATTTCTGTTTGCTATTTCTATGCCTTGCCTTGTCACTTTCCTGATCAAATGTCTATGATATTGTGACAACATGAATATGTATGTGTTAGCTCATTTGCACTGAAAAATTAAAATAAATAATTTTTTTTTTTTAAAAAGAGAAGAGGGAGGGTAGATTTAAAAGGTGATGGAAGACATGTGGATACGATTTTATACATACACACATTAGTCTGAGACTTCTGGATATCACATGCCTGGAAACATGTATAAAGAGCAGTTAAGAGGCAAAGTCCAAAATATAGAATCAGCATGAAAAATCAACCATCCTATTATTATTTTATTATTTATATAGCACCATCAGATTCCGTAGCGCTGTACAATCATATCCAATTGCTCTACTTTTCAAACCTTGACCAAGAATAGTTTATTGGAAATTTGCTTTTTCTTTTTCTTTTTTTTACTTTTTTTTTATAAGAAATAGTGTGAACAATTTTACAAATGTTTGTTCCTCCTCCCAAAATCCCACTCTTACTAGTTTCAAAGTTCGATAAAAAAAAATAAAAAAAATAGAATTGCCATAAATAGAGATACTTTTAAGCAACATTTACTACAGACAAGTATGGAATTTTATACATTTGATATAAATGAAAAAGATCAGAAAAGTCAAAGCCGAAATCCAAAAATGTGAACTTTTGCAAAAGAAGAACAATACATGTCTTCAAGGCTGTTTCCATGCAATAAGTCGCAACATACCCATTCCCCATGCACCAAAACAACTAAATTCTTCCTTCTGCAAACAAAGGATTACTGGAACGATAATTACAAGGACTTTAGAGGGCATTATGTTCATAGTTTAAAGAGAGAATGTTACATACTTCAAATAACTGGAGTTTCCTCTCCAATCAATGAGATAACTTCTCTGAAGGGTAATTATAATTATGAAGGAAACAGGTGCCATGGAGGTTCACAGTTTTAACAAAGTGATGACAAATTGTCTCTACAAAGTGTTATCAAAGTCAAGTTAATGAATTGCCCAATGTAGTGCTCTTGCTATACTTCTTATAGAGTGCCGGGGTGCAAAGCAATCAGGAAGAGCTGCCTCCAGTCTGTCTGATTGACATCTTGGAGGGTGCAGCCATGCCACTTTAGAACAATGCTGATTTATCCTGAAACTTTTATGAAGTGGCAGAGTGAACACTCAGTTAACCCCTAAAGCACTTTAGCAAGCTGAAGTGTTTTTGTGGTTTGGTGTGCCTCTTTAGCTATATTAAATATCCCCAAGCACCTAGGACGAATTTCAGAATTAACAACAGTAACTGTGCATTTGGAAGAGGCATCAAATTTGACAATAGATGTTAATTAACATACACAGAATTCTTGAACTGTAATTACTGGACTGCTTGAAAGCTTTTTACTGATGTTATTCGATAATACTGGACTTACATCACAACTTTTTACAATGCAATGTGTAAATATATATACACACACTGCAGAGATTGCTTGCACTCAGGCTGTACACAAGCGTAAAGTGCCAGGTGCATTCAGCGAGGGTCACCTAATGTAGACATGTTGACAGGTTAGCTTGCACTCATGGTCTTCTCAGTATTAAAAGATCTAACTTTATTAAAACAGATTAAAAGTATATATTGCCATGTCATGGTTGATTATATATTTCCTACCTGTTCTATGTTAAAATTGGTATATTAATATTGTTTTTGTATTTTATTGTACCCTAATGTATCAATGCAATGTTTTGTGGACCAAGGACATACTTGAAAATGAGAGAAATCTCAATGTATCTTTCCTGGTAAAATATTTCATAAATAATAAATATGTACATATATCTATATCTATATCTAATGTATGTATGTAAATGCACGTGGATCCAGCACTCACTCTCCCGGTCTTGTCCTTGCCTGTGTGCAAATTACTAATGCAAAAATATAAGTATCAAGGAAGGTGCACTCACAGGACTTTGGTGCACTCACTTTGTAGGACTTTGTAGATAAATCTTGAAGCTTTATTGTGCACTCATACACCAGAAAGTGTGTTGACGTTTTAGTCTTCAATGGGACTTTTCTCAAGGTCTTGAGAAAAGTCCCATAGACGACTGAAACGTTGACATATATATATATATATATAGACATTTCTGTCGTATTCTCTGATGTTTTGTTCCAAACATTCTGGCTGAATAATACAGTTATATGATATAAATAATAGATTTCATCTAGATGTAAATTGTCTATTAATTGAAATACGTAGTTTGACTCTACTGGTCAATTTTACTTATCCATTTTATTATTTCCTGGTTCTGGCTTGTTATACATTTAGTCTGATTTCTAGAATCTGATAAGGATTCTCCTCTGACTTTGATCATGTTCAGGTGTTGTAGTGTAATATTTTAATTTCCTTCTGGTATTCACTTTAATTCTGATCAACTTTAAGGCTTGTAATCCACATCTTTGTTTTGACCTTTTCTGCAAATTGGAGTTCACTCTTATAGACAATGTGACGATAACATCTTGGTTCTTGCCATCAAGGAGACATATACATAACAACTGATTAACCCCAATAAGAGGCTGGACTACTGATTATACAAACTAGCTCAACCTGGAGTACTGGTGATACACCGTGCAGCTACCGGACCACACCTTTTAATTCCAGGGTGGCTTAGCTTTCATAGAGACTATTGAAGCATATCTCCGTACATTGAGAAGCATGCATTTTGAAAAAAAGAAAGTGAAGCATGACAATGACACAAATCGTGTTAATGGTGACATGGTGTTGCTGGAAATACCACAGTGGACCCCATGCACAAATCACTAAGAAAATGTTCTCTCTGCATTGGTGTGAAGGATTTAATAACATGCATATGCTTCACATTTAAGGTCCAATTTTCTGATTTCCAAAAAAGGAGTAGATTAGAGAAAAAAAAACAGGATGTGAAGCAGGGATTCCAAATAGTGACTTTCACAATGATCTAGGTCAGTTAGGACGTACACATTGGTTGATCCCTTGAACAGAGACCCTCTTCTAGAAGTAATTTTGGGATGTTAGTACACCCGGAAATATTTTGAGTGCATGATCTTAATCATTTCTTCAAATGAATACATTTTATAACACACTATGAGCTCTACTTCCTTATTTTTATCCTTGTCAAATCTCGGTGTGATTCTATTTGGAGTCACAATTTTATGTTCTCTGCAAAGTTTCAAAATAAATGGTAGCAAGATTATAACTCAATTATTAATGTGGCAATTCAATTGCACACATTTTATGTCTAAGTGTATATGTGAAGAAACAAAATCTTGTCAATGTATATTTTTCTCTCTTTTTTAAATTTTTATTCTTTATTTTAATGCGTGCATAGGTTAAACAAGCCAGTTTACACCGCCACAGCAGCTGGTGCAAACTGATCGTTAGACATATTATAACAGTAGTGTGGCATCGAAAAAAAAAACATTGCCCATTTTTTTGTTAATGTAAATAAACAGGATTAAATGTAATGACTAGATATCATAGCAGTGAACCAGGAGTATTAAGGTATGTCATGGGAAAGTTAGACGTAAGGGTGTCTGAGCAAATCGCGGATCTTAAGCAGGTAACATACTAGGTAGTCGATTGCGATAACGTGTGAGTGAGTCCCCTGGGATGTGATTCAAAAGAGTGAGGTATCCCTCACTAGGTGCAATAGAAAAAAAACAAAAAACGAACAAAACATAGGCTGCTAGTGATTGCAACGCATGTGTGTGCACTAGTTGAAGGGACAGTAAGGATTTAATATACTGGATATTACATATTATCCAGATGTATCTCTGGCTTGGCTGTAGGGGTTAGATCAATTACTTGCCCTATGAGCCAGGTATTTACGCGTGTGATATGAATGTGGGTCTATGACCCGTAACCAATGGTGTCCCGGGGGGGGGGGGGGGGAAAATAGATGGTGACAGTCTCCATACTAGCCCTGTTGTGGTGGTATCAAGCGTATGGTGTGGGATACCCATTGGTGGTCATGATAACCGTTGGATTCAACCCACCATGCAGGGAGGACAGTTTAAAATTGGGTGACATATCGAGGAAATATAAATGTAAGATACTAAAAACGTCTTATATATGAACCAAAGAAAAAGAAAAACATCTGTGCCTATGTACCCTTTAGGTTAGTTTGAGTCAAGTGGTTTCCATCGGGGCACCTCTCCTTTGAGGTATGAAGGGGACTGTCCTTGTTGGGTCCCATATGTGAGAAGTGGTAAGTGTGCCAGGGGGACCAAATCCCATTGGAAGCCCTAAAGCTTGAAGGAAGGAGTCCACCTCCTTTATGGAGGAGAGTTTCAGAGAGGTGCTGTTGTGCTTGACCATTAGGGTTTTAGGCAGTGTCCAACGGTAGGTCATATTGGCTTCTTGTAGTCGGCAGGTCACTGGGCCCAGAGTTCTCCTTCATTGGATGGTGGTCCTGGTTCGGTCCTGGTAGAAGGTTAGATTGGTGGACTCGAAGTCAAGCAGCGTTTTGCCTTTTACAGCTGCGAAGATGTTATTTCTGTCGGTTAGGGTTTGGCACCAGATGATCACATCTCTGGATGCCAGGAGAGGTGTCTGTCTCGGTTTGGTGATGCGAAATATTTCGCATGCGTATGTGGTAGTAAGGTAGCGAAGAGGTGTCTGAGGTAGTGTGGCAGGTCTGACCGGCCTATTTCATCAGGGATGCCCCTGATCTTTACATGTATTCTGCGGCTTCTGTCCTCTGTAGCCTCCAGCTTATCAAGCAGGGCTGAGTGGGAGGACTGGAGTTGCAGTACTGTTTTTTTAAGGCCTCTCTTCTGAGGTTTTCACGCAGTCGGTCACTGCTTGGACCTCTGTCCTCATTAGGGCCATGTCTGCAGCAGACATCTGTTTCAGTTCTAACAAGAGGTTCCTAATGTCCAGCTTGGTAGCCGGTGTCATTGCATCAGGGTCCATCTGTGATTCTAGGGGTGACTGTGGGTCTGAGGTATCCCCCAGGGCTTGCTCCGAGCATGTGGAGCCCATGTCTGGATCAGGCGTGGCGGCCAGCTTTGGGAACGTGGGGCGCTGCAGCATTGTGCCTATGTCGCGGATGTCTTTACATGCACCTGTAGTTATTCACTGGGATTTCCGTCCCATGTCTGCCGAGGGCTCGGATGTCCCATTCTACGCGAGCGGTGTGATGATAGAGTACACCGCGTTGCCCAGTGCTTACTCAAATGCCTCGTAAGCAGGGTAGACCTTGACTTTGTTTCGTGCCTTCCTGCCTGTCTGCGGCAATAAAAAGGGCATTGGTTGGTTGTTGGTGTTGCCCTCTTGCTTTGCCTGTTGGTCTCTTGGGCCGATTTGGCTCGTCAGGCTATGATTGCTGATGATTTTCCTCTGTTTTGCGCCTGCTCGGTTCAGTGGCTAAGCTCCGCCTCCATATTTTTTAAAGCAACCTTAAGCAGAAATGCTGTCTAATAAAACATCTCCAGTCTAACTGTTCTTACATATTACATATAGATAAGTAAGAAAACATTTTTTTATTTTTTTTAGCCATTAACAAAATTATTTTTAAACCCATTACTTAGTTGTGTTACCCCCCCCCAAAAAAAAATGAGTGTTTAAATACACTACAATTTATTTCTAGCAGTTGAGTATTTGAGAAAACTGTCAGCCATATATTTTTTTCTAATAATGTTTTAATGTATTTATATTTCAATTCCCTTTATATTTCAGTTGTGAATCTTCAAAAAGCCCACATAAATTATTTTAATGTTTAAATCGCTTCAAAGACAGACAAACAGATAATTCCTCATTGTGATTCTCTTAGTAGCTCAGAGTAACAACAAATAAACAATGTCTCGGAACTTTTCAGAGACTGTTGACATAATCATTCGGTGATTGACCAGTTTGGTATGGAAGAGTGAGTCGGTTAGTCGATGCCTTTCAACTGAAGAACGTCTAAAATGACTCCTCTTCCTGAGGAAAATATGAAGGGTTACCTGGAATTGTAAATTAACTTAAATATAAATATGTACACACAATTTGCTCGCAAAGCCTTAAGTAAAGAAACACTCAGATTACAACAAAAAGGAAATGTCACTAACAGATATCCTTTCAAGCTCACTTTAGCTTGATGAAAAGCTTTATATGTGAAAAGTATTTGTAAAAAGTGCAGATTTCAGTAGAAATTGGTCCTTTTAATATTAACCTGGTTACACCACATTACTTTTAAGCATACAACATGTCCAATTACTTCCTAGTTTGGTTAGCTCAGTGGAACTTAACTCAAGAGGCAGCAATTGCCAAAATCATCTGCATTTCAAAGACTTCTCATTGAGCTGATTTGGGAAATTAGTGATTGGACAGCCACAGAAAGTCTGGACGTATTTAAAATCGGAGGGCTTGAAGAAGCTGCAGACAAGAAACTTGCAGCTTTTACAAGAGGTATCTAGATCTAACCTCCTCACCTCCCCCCACCCCCCAATCATGTTGTCATTTTGGTATGTCAACTAAACAGTGATTTGTATTTATTTTATATTTGGGTAGTTGAATGTCCCTTTAAGCAGGGGGTCAAATGTCACTCAGACTTTACAAAATGAGGTGCCATAGTGTCAGAAAGAGGTCCACTTTGTTTCACTGTTAAAAACTCTTGTTGTCGCTTGTTACTCACGAACTTGTTTCAAGACATCCATTTATTATGCTCCAATGAAATATAAAACAAATGGATATATGCAAAAAGGAGAGGAGCAGCCAAACAGCTTTGGAAAACACAGGGATCCTTCCTCACAAACCCTCATATACATATTACGTTCGTAATATCATGAGTAGGAAACAGCTGTAGAACAGATATATTCAAAACAATCCGAAAGCACTGTCAGGTTAACTACTTCTGTAGGCAAAAGATTCTAAAGTGACCCTTGCCCACCCCCTCAAAAATCTTTCTTTAGAAAAAAAAACAAAACAAGTAAAATCTCAGAAGCTTTTGTAGCATGTGAACTGTGTGACATTATTTTTGTGCGAATGTTGTATGTGTGAAGTGAGAAGTTTCTGGAATGATGGGAGCAGTGCTTGAATTATGTGCACATTGTGTGAATGCTTTAAGCATTCTGTGTGTAGAGTGTGAATGTGAGCTACATGCTTAGCCTTTTGAAATGTCAGTAAGTAAATACAGCATGTAATAAATGTGCATAGGGAGCATAAAAAGAGATGAACTTTTAACACGGTAAAATAGTTGACATGGAGATGTAAATCTGAGGGAACAGTTTTAACAAGGAAACATATGGGGTTGATAGAAGGCAATAGCAGTTGTATTAAATAGATTAAATAAAGAAATAAATTGATTCTTCTGGTTTCCCATTGCACTAATCATGTAGTGGCATCCTGTTCACAAGCATGTATTCCTGATCCAATAGTGTTAAAAACACCATCTATCCCCCCCAGGTGCCCCCTAAATATAGTAAAAGCTTACCTTTATTCCAGTCTGTTGGTGTTGTCTCTGCTGCTGATCTACCTCCTTGGGTGACATCATCAGAAGTAATGATCTGAGCCAATCACAATGCATTTCTATAAAAAGTGGCTGAGCTTGTCAAGGAGGCAGATCAGGGACAGAGCCAGCACAAGCCAAACACAGCCATGGCCAGTCAGCATCTCCTCATAGAGATCCATTGAATCAATGCATCTCGATGAGAAAAGTTCAGTGTCTCCATGCACCTCTAGTAGCCATCTGAGGAGTGCCAGTGGAGGTACCCCTAGGCTGTAATGTAAACACTGCATTTTCTCTAAAAAGACAGTGTTTACTGCAAAAAGCCTGAAGGGAATGATTATACTTACCAGAACAAATACAATAAGCTATATTTGCTCTTGTGACTATAATGTCACTGTATGCAGCAGGGCCAGACCACCACAGCTTATTTAGGTAGAATAATGTAAGAGGGGAGAAGAGACTTTAGAAAATCAGGTTTGTCTCCACAAGTTATTCTCAATAACAGATAAGACCCACTATGTCTAGCTCCAACCACACTAATGCTTCAGGGTAAAAAAACAAAGCCAGACGGAAAATAAGCTGCATAAAATAATGGAAATCGAGAAATGCTTCTATATTTACTAATGCAATCAATGTTATTTTTCAGTAAATGAAAAGATTGTCACACAGGAGAACTGGGCATGAACACACTGCCTATCACTGATCATTGCCTATCATAATGCTCTCCATAGCTCTCAGCATGCACGTGATGCCATCCTCTCAGATTGGTTCTCCGTAACCTTCAATCAGTGTGGTAAATGAAAAACTCTGGAAGATGCATATTTTTTATGTTAACCTCACTGTCTCAGACTATTGGACTCAGTATTAACAAGATTAATGATGAAAACACAATTTTTGCCCCGTTTAGGAAAATAATGGTTTCTGACTTGGCAGCATTGCTAGCAAGAATATTTCCAAACAGAAAGGTCACACAAACGTCATAAGACTTTATCAATCAGTTACCAACTCTGAATTGTAATGTAGACATCACATATTTGACTGGTTCTTGTATCGATGTGTTTGTCATATATTCACCTAAGGCTGAACATGCACATCACACTCTTAAGAAATCCGTTAGGCTAGTCACAAAAGTCAAATTAATTAGATTAGATTTCTATTAATTCAGCGAAATCTCTATATAATAAATAGATGATTCAGAATGTTTTTTTAAATTTGGCTAATATATATAGCGAGCAATTTGCAGTGTTTCATAATGTACAGATTATATAAAATCTAGAACACTAGTACATATCTAGAACCTTATTTCATAATTTAGAATTTATAAGCAAGACAGTGTTGCTATCTCAAAGTATTTACAAATCATAACTTGAATAAATTAAAATTAAAAACAAAAAAAACATTGCAGGATTATATTCTAATTCTAGTGGATAATCCATTCTAGTGGATTTCAATCTAATTGTGGCCAATGCTTTTCTCTTTGTTTTAATGTTTTTGGTTTTCTAATGGCACACAGTATTAACCCCTTAAGGACGAAGCCAAATGTACACATTGTGAACAAAACAAAATGTAAACAAAACCTGGCATTTGCGCTACATGTCTGTCCAACCGTAATACACCTCTTTCATAGTAAATGCACCCACCCTTATTATATATCATTTTATTCAGGGGAAACAGGGCTTTCGTTTAATATCAAATATTTAGCTATGAAACATAATTTAATATGAAAAAAATGGGAGAAAATACGATTTTTTTGATTTTTTTAGTTCTAAATTGCATTTTAAAGGTCAGTGTCATAATACTGTTTGATTTTACTGCAATAAAATACACATATTTGTATTTAGTAAAGTCTCACGTGTAAGACAGTACCCCCTATGTACAGGTTTTATGGCGTTTTGGGAAGTTACAGGGTCAAATATAGCACGTTACATTTGAAATTGAAATTCGCCAGATTGGTTACGTTGCCTTTGAGACTGTATAGTAGCCCAGGAATGAAATTTACACCCATAATGGCATACCATTTGCAATAGTAGACAACCCAAGGTATTGCAAATGGGGTATGTCCAGTCTTTTTTAGTAGCCATTTGGTCACAAACACTGGCCAAAGTTAGCGTTAGTATTTGTTTGTGTGTGAAAAATGCAAAAACCGCCAATTTTGGCCAGTGTTTGTGACTAAGTGGCTACTAAAAAAGACTGGACATACCCTGTTTGCAATACCTTGGGTTGTCTACTATTGCAAATGGTATGCCATCATAGGGGTAATTTTCATTCTTGGGCTACCATAGGGTCTCAAAGGCAACGTAACCAATCTGGCGAATTTTAATGTGAAAAAAATGAAACGCAAGCCTTATATTTGACGCTGTAACTTTTGAAAACACCATAAAACCTGTACATGAGGGGTACTGTTGTACTCGGGAGACTTCGCTGAACACAAATATTTGTGTTTCAAAACAGTAAAAAGTATCACAGCAATAATATTGTCCGTGTAATGCTGTTTGTGCGTGAAAAATGCAAAAAACTTCACTTTTACTGGCGATATCATCGTTGTAATACATTTTACTGTTTTGAAACACTAATATTTGTGTTCAGCGAAGTCTCCCGAGTAGAACAGTACCCCCCATGTACAGGTTTTATGGTGTCTTGGAAAGTTATAGGGTTAAATATAGTGCTAGCAAATTAAATTCCCTTTACTTTCGGCATGGGTTGTCAGGCAGGTCCCGCTAATTGTAATTAATTAAGATACCTAATTATGTAAAAATATTACATAAATATATATGTAGAATTAATATATGTATATATATACGTATGTGTATATATATGTATATATCTATATAATTTTTAAAAATATTTTTATTTATATATAGGTATATATATAGTGATATATACGTATATATTTATGTATATAGATATATATATTATTTTGTTCTACGTGTATTTTGATATATATATATATATATATAATTTCACAATACAGTTAGAACGAAATAACACACATCTATATATTTTTTAATTATTTATTTTTAATTATTTTTTTAATTTTATTTTTTAACGTATTTACATTTTAATTTTTTTTATATTATATATAAATATATATATAACAATAATTATATATATATTTAATCAGTATCAGTCTACGTGTAATTTGATATTAATATATATATATAATTATATATATATTAATAGTAAAATACACCTAGACGGTGTATGTGTGTGTATGTATATGTGTATATATATACTTAGATCATATATATATATATACATATGATCTAAGTATATATAATTATTTTTTTTTACACCATTAACTTATTTTTATTTTATTTTCAGCCAGCAGGGGGACCACCTGTCATTACAGGCAGCCCCCCTGCCGGCAATACAGAAGCCAGCTATCCCCGGCCATGTGATTGTGGGGTCCTCGCTAGGACCCCACTCTCACATGGCCGGGGGGCTTCAACGAGGATGGATGTGCCGCGGGGGGCTCCCTGGGAGTCCCCCCAACCGCGATCGCCGGCGTGGGACCGCCGGCGACCGGGTAAGTTAACAAAAACCGGAGGGCGTACAATTACGCCCGGCGGCGTTTAGAGCCGCCTATTAGAGGGCGTAATTGTACGTCCTCCGGTTTTAAGGGATTAATAAACAATGGCAACAAAGAAGCATAATTTCACAAACTGAATATAATGCTAACTGGAGATAAAGACGTAGACACCAAAGCATCCAGTGGTATGGAACAATGTAACCAGAGGGAGACCACTAAATATCTGAAGTAACAAAGTATCAACACAAAAATAATCTGACTCCAAGTAATAATAGATATCGTACTAGCCTTATACGGCTACTCCCATTCCTAAGTAAATATCGATAAATAAACAATGCAGTTAAAAAAAAAAAAAGACAGCAATATACCAAAAAGGAAAAAAGACAGCAATATATGTGTGATCTAAGTTGAGGAAAATTTAAAGGGACACTTAAGTCACCAAAACAACATTTGCTTAAAAATGCAGTTTTGGTGTATTGATCATGCTCCTGCAGTCTCACTGCACAGTGCTCTGCCATTTAGGAGTTAATCACTTTGTTTATGCAGCTCTAGGCACACCTCCCTACACGTGACTTGCACAGCTTTCCTAAAGACTTCCTGTAAAGAGTGATATAATGTTTACACTTCCTTTATTGCAAATTCTGTTTTATTTTGAATTTCTTATCTTCTGTTCCGTTAATAGCTTGCTAGAGCCTGCAGGAGCCTCCTGTATGCAAATAATGACCAATTTACAGAGCAGGAGATTAAAACTTTTAAATTAAGTTACATCTGATAGAAAGTAAAACCTTTTTTGTTTCCATGCAGGCTGTGTCAGTCACAGCCAGGGGAGGTGTGGCTAGGGCTGTACAAACAGCATCAAAAGTGATTTAACTCCTAAATGGCAGTGAATTGAGCAGTGATATTTCAGAAGCATGACCTATACACCAAAATTGCGTTATTCAGCTAAAGTTGTTTTGGTGACTATAGTATCCCTTTAACCCCTTAAGGACCAAACTTCTGAAATAAAAGGGAATCATGACCTGTCACACATGTCATGTGTTCTTAAGGGGTTAAGGTTAGGGGGCTTCACGGAAGATAAGCACCTTGAAGGTTGGTTTCATTTTATTTTAAATCAGCAATAAACATAAACTCCACTAATCCTGAGCCAACTAACCTTAGAGGACCACTAAAGTCATGCAGACCAATAAAGTGGTCTGGGTGCAGTGGTCCTATATGTTCAACGCTTCACAGTAAAACATTGTCATTTTGCAGAAAGGGCAATGTTTACCTTGAATAGTTAAAGACACCTCTAATGACTGTCATAATGACAACCATGGGTTGTGCCGCTTCTGCTGTACTCACCGAGTAAAACAGTTACATGATGTGGCTGCTCATAGAAAAGCATTGGATTCAATGCTTTCCTATGAGAAGCTCTGCATGCGCGTGACACTTTCCAATGCTCTATTAGGAGCATTGCATGGGACCATTGCTAGAGGAAGACATCGCGGGTAAGTGGAGAAGCCAGCAGCACCAAGGGAGTCTCAGCAATTGAAAAATCTGAGTAAACTCTTTATTTTTAATATTGATATGGAGGGGTGGGGTGGTTAAACTAGATAGGAACATGGGCACAATAGTGTTAGCAATACAGGTTTGTATTCTTAATGCTATAGTGTTCCTTTAAGTCCCACTAATACTACCCTAATCCTATTTCCCGCAAATTTACCGTAGTGGCATTATTTCTGCTTTTCTTTGAAGCTTTTTAATTAGTTACGTTAATTTTTAACTCTGACATTTCAAATGTTATCATCTTGGAGAACCCAAGAGTTGCCTTGGAGTAATGCTGCACTGGTGAGATTTCTACTGGCATCTGATAATTTACTTCTTTTTACTATCCTACTTGTAAAAAAAAAAAAAAAGTTTAAAAAATGTTTACTGATAGTGGTCTGTTTAAGTTGTTTTATCTGAAACGCTATGCTTGGCTCACGTCGCCTAGTATTAACCTACTGGCACCATATACCTGTATCAGACCTTGCTTGTTGGCAGTGTCACATTATTAAGACTGATGTAGCCCTGCAGCGTAGACTGTCACAGAGAACACCAAGTTCAGTGGCCAAAAGCCAATAAAAACAGTACAGTAGCCAACAGCGGCCTTTCCTAGAAAGACTGTCCCACTGCAGCTGACCAAGGTTATGAACTATTATACTTGTGGGATCACACTGTCAACACATATTTTAAATTAGAACGATTCTGCTGCATATTGTTGCCTATATTACATGCTACTTATATAGTTGCATGGGACAGTGTGACATATAATTTACCTAGTGTATATTAAAGGAAACATCAGGCACCAGCACAACTTGTATGCATTTAATAGCTTTTCCCCAATAATTAACTGTATATTTACATGCCCAATGCTTTTTAGTTTATATATAATATATATATACAGGGCTGCCACCAAAAATTTTGGGGCCCCTGACAAAGCACACAGAGTGTGTGTTAGTGTAGTGAATGCAGAGTGTGTTAGTGTAGTGGATGCAGAGTGTGTGTGTTTACTAGTGTATGTATGTTGTGTAAATGGAGCATTTTCCCCTCCCCCCACATTAAATGTAATAAAAGCCATTCCCCCCTCCCTGCTTCTTACCTGGTTCAGGGAGGGGGGAGATTCCATCCCTGGTGGTCCGGTGGCATTGAGGGACCCCTGCTCCTGTGCTTGCAGAGGGGGCACAGCAGACTGCAGCTGTACATTACAGCTCTCTAACTCCCGCAAGTGTACCACGCGGAGTGTTGCCATGGTAACCCGTGGCAACGCTCTGACGGCCACACATCTCGGGAAGAGCTGTTATGTACAGCTGAAGTCTACTGGGCCCTCTTTGCAAGTACAAGATGCCGGGGGCCCGCAGCTGCATATATATATAGCGATCATCGCTATATATATGTGCAGAGAGGGAATGTGGGGCGCAGGACTGCCAAGGCAGTCCGGGCCCCCCAGGACCGCCGGGCCTGTGACAACCGTCATGGTTGTCACCCCCTGATGGCGGCCATATATATATATAATAAATAAGCTTTTTGTCTGATAGTGAGATGATGAGACTATCTTACATAGCAATAATAGTGTATTAGAAAGGTAATGTTGACAATTGTCTCTGGACACTATCTTCGAGTTCTTTTTTTAAAGTGTTTATTTTTAGTCTGACAAACAATGGGGTCCTCCATCTCACCTACAGATTACTCCATCCTAAACCACATTGATAATGAAGAAGTTACATTTTTAATGTCAATTTTGGATTGCAGTGATATGCCAAGAGCACTGAGGAAGACATCAAATGGTGTATGTAAACACACGCTAGCTACACTCTAGGAATTGTGGGATGCTTTGTACATCAGCTAGGTTTGGCGAACAGCCACTCCTGACCTCCATTCCAGGACACCATGGTGACTGAGGAGGAAGCAATATTCAGCTAAGTATATATATATGTATGTTTTTAAACTCTTTGTACAGACTAGATATATATCTATTTCAAGGTTAATCTGACTAATGGTTGACGCTGCGTTTTCCCAAACGATGTTACTGTGAAAAAATAGCACAAAATGATGTGAAATAAACAAAAAATGTGTCTCAGCCTACAACATACATGGACAAAAATAATTAAAAATAGCAAGTGATGACCTCATCACAAACCTACAGGTAATATATTGTATGCTAATTATAATTTATGCTTTTAGCACCTCATACTTCATAGACTCTTTGTCTTGCCCATCTCGGGACCTGCGTGTCCTATTCTGTTCTTTGTATCTTACTTCAATAAAAACTCTGGATAAAAAAAAATAAAATAGCACTGTGTATATATATGTATGTATATGTATATATATATATATATATATATATATATATATATATATATAAAACATCTATGTATCTTTAACCCCTTAAGGACTGAGCCAAATGTACATGTCGTGATCAAAACAAAACCTGGAATTTGACTATCTGTGTTCAACTGTTATTTACCTCTTACATATTATGTGCACTCACACTTATTACATATCATTTTATTCAGGGGAAATAGGGATTTCATTTAACATAAAATATTTAGGTATGAAACATAATTTAATATGAATATAATATTTAAAAAAATGGGAGAAAATAAGAAATGTAGTTTTTGTTTTTTTGTTCTACATGACATTTTAACTTTGAATGTCATAATACTGTTTGCTTAAACTGCAATAAAATATACATATTTGTATTCAGTGAAGTCTCACATGTAAAACAGTACCCCCTATGTACAAGTTTTATGGTGTTTTGGGAAGTTACAGGGTCAAATCTAGCATGTTACATTTTTCAGTTTTTTCACATTGAAGTTCGCCAGATTGGTTACGTTTAGAGTTGAGCGGAAACCTGGATGTTCGGGTTCGCCGGGTTCGGCCAAACTTCGGTAAAAAGTATGAGTTCGAGACTTGAACTTGACCCGAACTTGACCCCGAACCCGAACCCCATTGTTCAAGTCAATGGGGACCCGAACTTTTGGGCACTAAAATGGCTCTAAAAAGGTCCTGGAAAGGGTTACAGGGCTGCAAAAGGAAGTCAAATGTATTGCCTAAGTATTAATATACTCACCCAGTGGAAGAAGAAGAATGTTACACTGTATACAATTTTAAATAAAAAGTATACAAACATAGCCAGGATTCAGCTGTAAGCATTTGCAACACTTACAACAATCAAGTAATACACATTCATATAAAATGTATGTTACTTGGCCAGTCAATGTAATGACAGGAATGAATAAGTAGATAACTCCCTAATTCCCACGGTATTAGAGAGCTATCTATTAAAAGGATGAAAGACCTGAATTGGTCTTTCAGCCAAATTTACTAATATTAAGTAAAGATTACTTCGTTATAGTAAATTATGCCCCTACTCGCTATACCGTATTACTTAATCCACCAATCAGAGTGTTATGAGTCAAATTACACAGCGTGGGAAAATTCCAGAACTTTCCTACGCTGTGTAAAATGACACAGAGCACTCTGATTGGTAGATTTCAAGCCAACCAATCAGAGTGCTGTGACAGGTAAATGTAGAGACTTACCTGCCAGTCTCTTCATTTACCTGTCAGAGCACTCTTATTGGATGGCTTAAACCCACCAATCAGAGTGCTCTGAGCCTAATTGCAGGGCGGGGCAAGGCTTTATAAGCCTTCCCCCACCTTGCAGAGCTCAGTCTGCGCAGAGCCCTCCATGGGTGAAGATGGATTTTTTTTTTTTGCGCTCGTTTTTTTTGGTGTTTTTTTAAGTGCGTCGGTTATTATGGATTTTTATTTGGCCTTTTTTGGGGCTGAAAAAAGAAGATTTTAGAAGAAAGAAAACATCAAATGGTAAGTTTTATTTTATTTTTACAGATACTTAGTTAAAGGTATCTAGGGTATCTAGGGGTTCATTTTTTTGGGAAGAGGGGTGACTAGGAGTTTTGGGACCCCTAGATACCTGGGGGGGTTACATTTTTATTTAGGGCCCCCACCCACTGCTCAGGGATGGAGGCCAGGGGGAAGGACAATAATTGTTTACTGAACGCCCTCCAGAACCTGGACACAAACAGAGAGCCCCTATCAGACACAATATTGTGGGGAATGCCATGCAAACGGACAATTTCACGTATGAAAATTAGGACCAAATCTTGTGAAGATGGCAACTTCTTGAGAGGAATGAAGTGAGCCATCTTAGAAAATCGGTCTACAACCATGAGAATAGTAGTGAACCCAGCAGAGCTAGGAAGCTCAACAATAAAGTCCATGGATAGGTGGGACCATTGAATCTCAGGAACAGGAAGAGGCTGCAACAGGCCACAAGGAAGTGCATGAGTCACCTTAGAAACTGCACACACAGAACATGCCTGCACATACTCCTTTACATCTTTCCTGAGTGAATCCCACCAAAATGATCTAGTGATCGCAGCAGTGGACTTATTGATGCCCGGGTGTCCAGCAGTTATATTGTCATGGAACACTTTCATGATATTAACCTTTTCACATAGGGGAACGAACAGTTTATCACACGGTTTACCACTGGGCGCCTGAGGCTGGGCCTCCAGTATGGTGCCAAGCAGTGGAGAAGACAGTGAGAGGACAGTAGTAGCAATAATACACTCTGTTGGAATAATAGGAGATGTCACCTGTTCCGGAGCTGACTCATTATCAAATTGCCTGGACAAGGCATCAGCCTTGGTATTTTTAGAACCAGGTCTATAAGTAATGAGAAAGTTAAAACGTGAAAGGAACAGTGACCATCTAGCCTGTCTGGAAGACAAACGTTTGACATCCCCTATATATGCCAGATTTTTGTGGTCGGTTATAATCAACAGGGGGTCCTTGGAACCCTCCAAAAGATGTCGCCACTCCTTGAGGGCAAGAATAATGGCCAACAGTTCTCTATTGCCAATATCATAGTTGCGCTCAGCAGGAGACATCTTTCTGGAGAAGTAGCCACAAGGATGCAATGATGTTCCCTGGCTTTCTCTCTGAGAGAGAACAGCCCCTACCCCTGTCTCAGATGCATCAACCTCCAATATAAAAGGTTTACTAGTGTCGGGATGTTTTAGTATGTCCGCAGAGGCAAATCTTTGTTTAAGAGTCTCAAAAGCATTCATAGCCTCTTTGGACCATACAGTGCTACTAACCCCTTTGCGAGTCATATTTGTGATTGGGGCTATTACAGAAGAAAATCCTTTGATGAATCTTCTGTAATAGTTGGCAAAACCAATAAACCTTTGAATGGCTTTTAAACCAGAGGGTAATGGCCAGTGTAGTACAGCCTCTAGTTTTTTAGGATCCATTTGAAATCCCGATGCAGAGATGTTGTAACCCAAAAGTGGACTTCAGGCTGGTCAAATATGCACTTTTCTAATTTACAATAAAGTTTATTTTTCAACAACGTCTGCAGAACCTGTTTCACATGGGAGTGGTGAGTTTGAAGATCAGAGGAATACACCAAAATATCGTCCAAATAAACCAAGACAAATGAGTAAATGAATTCCCTGAGTACATCATTTATAA
>OW240914.1:275199383-275214045 GCA_933207985.1 Pelobates cultripes | reverse complement strand
GAATATACATAGACATCCTCATTTTTGTAGGAAAAGAATAGTTTCTATAAAGTACCCCTTAGTTAGTGTACTACTAATCAATATACCATCACCACTTCAGAAATTCTGAGAAAACTAGCCAACTTTGGTGATATAGTTTCTAAAATCATGTTCAAACAGAGAGCTAGAGGAAAATATTTACAGGAAAAATTATTTAATTAGTGTATAAAAGAGAAGATAATTAGACTTATAGAATTTTAAAAGTTTACTCAATGATATGGAATAGGGGGCGGACCGAACATCGCATATGTTCGCCCGCTGTGGCGAACGCGAACAAGCGATGTTCGCCGGGAATTATTCGCCAGCGAATTGTTCGGGACATCTCTATTGCCTTTTAATCACCTTTCAAGCACTTTTTCTTTACTTATGCTTCCCCTCGGTCCCGGCGATTTATTCCCGATTCCCTGGGTGTTCAGAGGCCATGTATGCTGTATATTGAGTTCTCTCTCTGGTCTCTAAATGTCAAATGCCTGTTTGTGCCTTAAAGGACCCAATACACATAACTTACATTATGGAAATACAAGTTGCTGCAACCATCTTGGATAAGGGCAATTGCCAGAAAGTGTCTAAAATGGAGGTAAAATTACAGTAAACATCCCAAACTTATTTGGAAGGTATTTGCAGTCAAATCTATTTGACTGTTTTTTTGGTAATTGAATTTGACAGTGCCCTTTTTGTACTTCAGTACATTGCCACATGTAATATTTCTTTTTATTTCTTTTATTGTTGTTTAATGTCTGAATCAACACTATGTTCTGATTGTGATGGGAATGTAGTGGATGGATAACCATTATTCATTGACTGTTCAAAAGGTAACCTCTTCATCATCACCTATACCTGCATAGACACACGACATGTTGGCATAGCTTACAAAGGAAGTTGCAAGGTATTGTCTACACCATGTTCTCGTTGTGATGGGAAAGCAGTGGAAGGAAAACAGTTATGCACTGACTGTCTCCAGAAAGTAGCCGTTTCAGCATCACCTATACCCGCTAGCATGACTTACAAAGAAAGTTCCAAGGTATTTTAGATGCCTTAGAAGTAAGAAAAATAGGCCAAACTTTACCCTGTGGAGGAAGGTACTTCCACCCACTGGACTACACCACCTAAGGAGGATGCAGCTATTTCAAGGGTAGCCTGAGGGACGATGCTACCACTTGCCAACTCAGCTTGCCAACAAGTTTATGGACCAAAGATGGATGCAGACCTGTCCATATTAATAATCCTGCCAATGCAGGATGCCATCCAGCAGTAGCTTCACTGCTGTAGAGCCATGAAAATTGTGATTAAAGATCTAAATGCTACTGTGGAGAGAGATATTAAGAGCCAATATTGAAGATGCAGTCTGGAGTCTTCAGGTAAACTGACTTGTTCACAGAAGCTTCCCTAGATTTAAATAGGTTATTCTCTCAAACAAATGGCTTTATCTGTAGCAGCTGGGAGATCATTATGGTTCTGTTTCTGGGATGATGACTCATCCTCCAAGTCTGCCCTCTACACCATTCTACTTGAAGAGGAACTGCTGTTTGGGAAACATTGGATAAATCCATTAAAAAGGCGGCTGAGGACTGCAAGGTATTTGTACCTCGGTACTGAAGATCCAAGACACCCAGCTCCTCATGACCAGACAGGAATCCTGCAGTGGCCAGCATTTCCCGAGATACATTGAGTTACTGACCTTGCAGGGAATAATCCAGAGGTAACTCATGACAGTTGGTAAACCTGCCCTTCAAGGTTCTAATAGAGCTATGAAGCAGTCATTTCACTCTTCATCAATGAATTTGTGTTTGTTCTCCAGAACTAGGAGCCTTACTTATTCTGATCAGACATTCCTGGGCTTGTCACATTCTGGAGACCTGGGTGCTATCCATAGTCCAGATAGGATATACACTGTAATTTTCTTCAGACACGGGAGTCTCTTAACCAACAAGAGAATTCAGACAGATGAATCAAAAGGTAGGAAACTGAAGGAATATGTAAGAAACCTTCTGGACGAAGAGGTGATTTCTTAGGTACCATAACAAGAGCAATTCCAGGGACAATGTTTGCCTCTCTTCTGGTACAAAAAGAAAAGACACATGGAAGCCTATACTGGACGTAAGAAGGGCCAACAAATGGCTGAATGTCAGAGCATTCATGATGGAGTCAAAGAGATCCATATCCCCAGCAATTTGGAAGAACAATTTCCTTATCTCTACATATCTCAAGGATGCTTACTATCACTTTCCAATAGCCCTAGACCCAGCATTATCTCAGAAGAGAACTTCCAATTTAGTGCCCTACAATTTGGCCTCACTGCAGCCCCAAGAACTTTGGTAACAGCAAGAAAGTAGATGCAACTACTAGGAATCCTGGCTTCCACCATCAGACTTGTCAGATGGGCTCGATGGCATCTCTGTATTCCTCAAAGGTCCTTCCTGTCAAAGTGCCGAGGGATTCTGTCGGCACGGCTGCACAGAAACACAGCGGTCATGCCGACAAAAAAAACAAATACTTACCTTACCGGCAGCAGATCACTACCCGACCTCCTTCCATCCCGGTACCCAGCGTGTGTGGCATTCCTAGAGACGCAGGCTGCTGCGGTTCCGATTTTAATAGGAAAATAGCCTTTGCCCACATTAAAGATGGCGCTTACGTGTATGCAACATCACGTCATAGACGTGCACACACGTTTTGGGGTCAGAAGCCACATACAGCCAATTACAGCTTTAGGAGGGTTATTTAAACCAACATTACCTTTTGATCAGTGCCCTGTTGTTGTTTCCCTATTGCTGGTTATCCGAGAGTTTGTTCCTGATCGTATTATTCTGGTTTTTGACTTTGGCTTCATTTTGACTTCCCTGATTTCTGGTATCCATGACTTTTGGCTTTCCCTCATCGTTTTGTCTTGTTCTGTTTCTCTAAACCTCGGAAAGTGTTTTGACTATTCTTGGGTATGTTAAGTCCGGCCATTCTAAGGTCCGGTTAGATGTTACCCTTAGTTCTAAGTGTGATACTATTTCTGCGTGCTGGATCAACAGTAATCCTGACACTTCCTATCTCAGTTCAACAAGAGAAAGCTGAATTGATGATGTCACCTGGTAGCTGAAAAAAAAGAATACATATCTGAGTTTCCAATGAACATAACCTCATTGGGCAATTATAAGCTTGGATTCCATTGTTCAAGGATTGGATGCACAGTCTCTGGACCATGTTACACAAGGTCTGTGAATAAGGGAAGGAACAATATTTCCATCCAATTTTATTGAATTATGAGTCATTTTCAGGGCTCTTCTTCCCTTTAGAAGGTTGCTGAAGAACAAGTGGGTCTGAATTTGCTCAAATATCAATGCAATATCATATATCTATCATCAAGGTGGGTCTGACAGCCACTTATTGATGAGGGAATTAAAGCCCATGATAATCAGAGCACAGAAGAACAACCAGGGGCTTGGAATACAATGGCTTATTACCTGAGCCGAGTAACAGTGGACAAGGTGGAATGGCAACTTTATCCCAACGTATCCTCAGGGTTGACTCAGATTTGACTGATACCCTATGTAGATCTGATGGCCACTTCTCGGAACTATCAGGTCCAGAAGCATTTTTCTAGATTTGAGGACCTGAATGCTCAAGGTCAGGATACTCTGACTCAAATTTGGAATTTCAGTCTGATGTACATATTTTTTCTGTTTTAAACTTTCCTAATGGAAATTCAAAAGGAGACAGTTGAAGGCCACAAAGACTATAAATCCCTACGATGAGTAAGATGAATATGGAACCTCCAAGATAAATTTCAGTATGCCCAGACTGCCTGGATTCCCCCATTTTACTTTCACTCAGATCGGCATTTACCCATTTGACTTCTGGGTTTCGCTGATCTAACTCCACAAATGCATCTGACGTCAGGGCAGCCATCAGGGGATGACAACCCGGTGCAGTTCCGCCGGGGCCCGCACGCTGATGGGGCCTATCGGGTGGCCCATGCATTTAGGGCCACCCGATGGGCCCCATATCTTCATGGGTCTGGTCAGCGCTGTGGCCGTTGTATAGCGCGACTGGGCCCCTTTAAAAAAAAAAAATGCCGCCGCAGCGCAACTGCTGCTGGGAGGAAGTGGTCACGCGGGAAGAGCCAGGCAATGAAGAGGGAGAGCCAGCCGACTCCCAGTCCCATCAGCCCCAGCCACCCTCCTGCAAAGACAAGGTAAGAGACAGGAGGGTGGCTGGAAAATGAGCTGTGTGTGTACGTGAATGTATGTCTGTATGTATGTCTGTATGTATGTCTGTATGTATGTCTGTATGTCTGTATGTCTGTATGTATGTCTGTATGTCTGTATGCATGTATGTCTGTATGCATGTCATTATGTGTGTATGAATGTCTGTCTGTCTGTATGAATGTATGTCTGTATGTCATTATGAATGTGTTTATGTATGGATGTCAGTGTCTGTATGAATGTATGTATGCCAGTATGAATGTATGTCTGTATGTCATTATGAATGTGTGTATGTATGGATGTCAGTGTCTGTATGAATGTATGTATGCCAGTATGAATATATGTCTGTATGTATGTCTGTATGTATGTATGTCTTTATGCATGTCTGTATGTATGTATGTATGTCTGTATGCATGTCTGTATGCCTGTATGCATGTCTGTATGTCTGTATGCATGTCATTATGTGTGTATGAATGTCTGTCTGTATGAATGTATGTATGCCAGTATGAATGTATGTCATTATGAATGTGTGTATGTATGGATGTCAGTGTCTGTATGAATGTATCTATGTCTGTATGTATGCATGTCTGTATGTATGTGTGTCTGTATGTAGGTATGTATGTATGCATGTCTGTATGCCTGTATGCATGTCTGTATGTCTGTATGCATGTCATTATGTGTGTATAAATGTCAGTGTATGTATATCTGCATGTCATTATGAATGTGTGTATGTATGGATGTCAGTGTCTGTATGAATGTATGTATGCCAGTATGAATGTATGTCTGTATGTATGTCTGTATGTATGTATGTCTGTATGCATGTCTGTATGCCTGTATGCATGTATGTATGTCTGTATGCATGTCATTATGTGTGTATAAATGTCTGTCTGTCTGTATGAATGTATGTATGCCAGTATGGATGTATGTCTGTATATATGTCTGTATGTATGTATGTATGTCTGTATGCATGTCTGTATGTCTGTATGCATGTCATTATGTGTGTATGAATGTCTGTCTGTATGAATGTATGTATGCCAGTATGAATGTATGTCTGTATGTCATTATGAATGTGTGTATGTATGGATGTCAGTGTCTGTATGAATGTATGTATGCCAGTATGAATGTATGTCTGTATGTATGTCTGTATGTATGTATGTCTGTATGCATGCCTGTATGCCTGTATGCATGTCTGTATGTCATAATGTGTGTATGAATGTCAGTGTATGTATGTCTGCATGTCATTATGAATGTGTGTATGTCTGTCTGTCTGTCTGTCTGTATGAATGTATGTATGCCAGTATGAATGTCTGTCTGTATGTCATTATGAATGTGTCTGTATGTCCTTATGCATGTGTGTCTGTCTGTATGTTAGTATGTGTCTGTCACTATGTACGCCTGTGTGTCTGTATATGTGTGTATGTCTCAGTATGTGTGTCAGTATGTATGCCTATATGCGTATCAGTATGTGTGTCTGTATATATGTTAGTATGTGTCTGTCACTATGTATGCCTGTGTGTCTGTATATGTGTGTATGTCTCAGTATGTGTGTCTGTTAGTATGTATCAGTGTGTCTGTGTCCTTTTGTATCAGTGAATGTGTTTGCATCTGTGTGTGTATTCCTGTGGGTGGTATTTGGAGGCAGGCCCCCAGGGGCCCAAACCCTGAGCTCAGTTAGGGGCCCCAATATTTCTGGTGACGGCCCTGTCTGACGTCATGCGCTTCCCTGTCAAAAGGACGCTGCGGCTGCATTCACATTGCTCAATCAATTTGCACATTGATACTTTGCTACTTTGTTGCTAATTGCTGATGGAGCTCCTTCTATTGATTACCTGTGTACCAAAACTCTCTTACCTGATCCTGACTACATTGACTTCTCTACTCCCAGACTCGGAACAGACTTCAGTACTATTTCGTCTATTCCTCACTATACGTCAGGGAACCATAATCCTCACTAATAATCCTAGAAAGGACTTCCATTCTCAACATCCACGGAAAGCAAGCTAAATTTTCCAGATTACTGGGATTAATAATTGGTTCTTGCCTTGAGTTATTTGAAAGGTTAAAAAAAGAATTCATATGTCTCTTCTGGGATCCAGTTACTACTAATTTGCTCTAATTGAAAGTAACCATTTCTGTTAATTTATCTTTCCTAAATTATTTGGATTATTATTATTGGAGTCTGACAGACTGTGATATAAATCCCAAGCAGGATCTACTTAATTTGTTGACTACTGGACATTGTTATTTAATCCTAATCAGGATCAACTTTATTTTATTCTACTGAAGTATATTCTCTGTGAAGCAATCCCAAGTGGGATCTAATTTTGCTGATGGATTATTATTTTCAATATATATTTCTGCAGAGGATTATTAAAGTGGAGATACCAGGATTCAATAAATTATACTTTCTTAAAGTGACGGTATCAATTTTTTTCCCACCTGTAGTTGTGTTCTAAATTAAGTTTTTCTAAAAGTATTACATATTGATTGAGCCCATAAAATGGAACCAGCAAAACTTAATGCTCAAATATTGTCACTGACTCAAAGAGTTGAATTCCTAAAACAAGGAATGCAAGATCTACAAACTACTAATGAAAGGCTCCTTAATTATATAAAGAAATTCAAAATCAAATTGTTAAAACCCCACCTACTATATCTGCTCATCAAGACTCATTTGAAGCTGTTGCCTGCTTCCCTGTTTCCTTTTTTAATATTTTTTTTTTTATTTACAATCCCTTTAAAATTACTTTTATTTGTACCTTTGAAATTTTTATGAATTTGTATCTGGAAAAGACTCTACGGGATCTATCTATCTTTGTAGTTATAGATACACTAAAGCCACCACAACAGCTTTAGCTTAATGAAGTAGTTTTGGTGTATAGTGTATATATGCTGTTGTGGAAATGAGATATTGACATAATTTTTAGTTAGTAAAATGTCTATTTACTCATCTAACCGAAATCAGTGCATAAGCAATTAACATGTGAGTAGATAAAATGGCCACTAGAAGCTTCCAACCCCTCCCTTCCTCTAACACCGACTAACTACCTTGTGTAACAAGATGGCGCTGGAATCTGGGGGAGACCCTCATGGTCCCAGTGACATCACCCCTAGTAGGCAGAGCATTAGGAGAACCACTTAACACCTAACCAATTAATAAAGTATTAGTTCATGTTATCTCTGACAATGCTTATGATGTAATTTTGCTTTAAAAGGGACCTGCTGTCCCCTCTGAATAAACATTCCTCAAGTTTTTCATCAACCTGAAACCTGTGTCTGGTGTGAATTACTTCAGGGAGCGTGCACGCACTGTTTCTTTAATTTGGCCAGGGGCAGATACACAAAATAATCAATTTATTGATTGATTTCCACTTCATATGCTGTATAGGAGTTAGATCATGTTTGTTTCAGTTTATACAGCCCTGGCCACATCTTCCCTTGCTGTGACTCACACAGTCTGCATGAAAACAAAATGGTTTAATTTCAATCAGATGTTAGCTTACTTTAGAAGTTTTTAATCTCCTGCACTATAAACTGAACTATAATCACAAATGGGAGGCTCCTGCAATATCTTGCAAGCTATTAACAGTGTAGGAGCTAAAAAATTCTAAATAAAACAGACTGTGCAATAAAGTGTAAACATTAGATCTCATTTTACAGGAAGTGTTTAGGAAGGTTGTACACGTTTCTTACTGTTATTAGGGTTGCATAAACAAAGTGATTTAACTCCTAAATGACAGAGAATTGAGCAGTGAGACTGGAGCAGGGTCATGATCTATACACCAAAACTGCTTTATTAAGCTAAAGTTTTTTTGGTGACTATACTGTCCCTTTATTATAGGCAAATTTGCTGTACAGTGCTCAGAAATTGTCTTGATTAAGCAAGACAATAGTGAGACAGACCAAGGTACACATCTGATAATAAAAGAGTTGCCTCACATGGAAATACGTCACCAATGGAAATGTATTGTAGACTTGTACAGGGCAAGAAAATTCAGTTCGGCTGAACTATTTTTCCAGAAAATAGAACATTTTTGCAGCTCCAGAATTTTGCCCATATGTTGAGTCGGCTTGGCAGAATTTCAGTAACGAAAACCTGAGAAACAAATCAGACAAACCAAGAAGTTTCCAAAATGGGCCAGTCGGTGAACTGAAAAAGATATACATAATATTATTCTGCATACTTTCTTTAATTTTTTGTTGACAATTTAGCAAGATTTTTTTCAAATTTAACAATAAAGTGTACAATATTAAAGAGTTACAATCGGTACACAATCAGTTGTTAATGAATTGTTTTTTTGTGAAAATAGCTTACCAAAAGCTTAGTTCAGGACAGCTGGCGTAAACTCTGTGAAGGAGTTTCCTGCTCTCCTAGAGGCTATGACCAGCTCCTGTTGGACTCCAGGTTAGTTACCAAACCACATGACAAATTTCATCTGCAATTGTAGTCTGGATGCAGATTTGCAGAAGATTAGCAAACCCGGTGGTTTGTAGTTACACCTCTTTGTGGTACTGACAGTGTAAAACTCGGTCACGTGAAGTGGAAGTCCGATAATAAAGCATTGAATCAATGGTTTCCTGTGGGAAAGTTCTAATGCGTGCGTGCTGCTCGCTGGACATGCACATTAGGATGGAACTTTGGATGGAACTCTGTCTCCTTCGTGATGAAGTCTGGAGTGGAGTGGTGAGCTTTGCTGGGGGAGCCTACAGATTTGTATTCCTAAGGTTATAGTGTTCCTTTAACATCACAGGCAGAGTGATATCTATTTAGACATACTGGTACAGAATCTTGTCCATGGCCTCTAGTTTAACATTTACTTGTAAACATGGTGCTTAGCAAGCCAACCTGTGAGCTTACAATCGAAAAGGATAGATGTAGTAAGACAATAGGTTGCGGAAGAAATTGAAAATGATGGCCACCATGAGTAGGTTGGCAAAGTAGAGTTCAATATAGTAGATAGCGGCACTAAAACAAAACAAATAACTGGGTGAGGAGCAGCCTTTCCTAACAAATGCACATTAGGGAGCATACATTAAACCACTCTTTTCCAATTTTTCACAAAAAATATTAGTTATTCAATAAATATATTGTAATTTAAAATGAATATTGTATTTATTCAGTCTTTCATCTGATAGTTTTGCATCTTCACTCTAGTTGACATAAGATACGTTTAAAAGCTATGGATCGAAGAATGGGGGAGAAGTGCAACCTAAAGAAAAAACTACCAAAATAAAACAAACAAACAAACAAAACATTGTAACAATTTTTTTTATCCAAAAGTTTTAACATTTAAATAAACAGAGGGATAAAATTAAAGGGACACTCTAGTCACCTGAACAACTTTAGCTTAATGAAGCAGTTTTGGTGTATAGAACATGCCCCTGCAGCCTCACTGCTCAATCCTCTGCCATTTAGGAGTTAAATCCCTTTGTTTATGAACCCTAGTCACACCTCCCTGCATGTGACTTGCACAGCCTTCCATAAACACTTCCTGTAAAGAGGGCCCTATTTAAGCTTTCTTTATTGCAAGTTCTGTTGAATTAAGATTTTCTTATCCCCTGCTATGTTAATAGCTTGCTAGACCCTGCAAGAGCCTCCTGTATGTGATTAAAGTTCAATTTAGAGATTGAGATACAATTATTTAAGGTAAATTACATCTGTTTGAAAGCGAAACCAGTTTTTTTTTTCATGCAGTCTCTGTCAATCATAGCCAGGGGAGGTGTGGCTAGGGCTGCATTAACAGAAACAAAGTGATTTAACTCCTAAATGATAGTGAATTGAGCAGTGAAATTGCAGGGGAATGATCTATACACTAAAACTGCTTTAATTAGCTAAATTAATTGAGGTGACTATAGTGTTCCTTTAAAACTTGAGAAGTAATGGGTTTCAAATAATAGCTAGTACAATTTGATAACTAAAAATTGTCAATCTTGATTGAAGACATCTCAAGCATACAACTTAGGAGATTTCTTTGTGTGAGTCTAGTAATGGAATACGTCCAAAGTTTTTAATTTTATTTATTTTTTAAATATTTTTAAGAGTGTTTTATAGGAGTTGTAGTAGTTTATTCTAAAGAAAATAAAAATGGTGCTATTTCCTTAATATGGAAAATTGTATGTATGTTCACTGCTCCTACTGAAAACAATGGGGGGGTCATATAAGACTTCCAGGTGTGCCTTTATTTTCTTTTTTTCTTTTTCTGTAATACAAATCATTTCAATTCTGCAAGGAGAAAAAGAGCTGGCATTAGCCTTCTTTTTAAATTGTTTCATTGTACACTGACTAAAAGCATAGATGTGTAAGTATGACGAAGAGCACCACCATTAATAGAAATTGTATTCAGCAAAGATTACACAGAGTAAAATAAAAACAAACAAAGCTGTAGCCTCTTTTGCTATTTATTTCCATTTTTTTTTCTCAAGTATTCCAATACACAGAGAACATCCTTGAGAACACAAAAACATACATAGAAGAAAATAACCCGTGTTTTATGCTATATAAAAGATCCACATCAGCCATGAAATGTATTCTGTATGACTTTAATAAATGAAAAGCACATAGTAAACATTTACTAGCAACATTTTCCATTCTGGAGTTAAAAGCAATTACAAAAGCTATTTGACTTAGAAGGTTACATTCGGGTACATGTAGATTGCAATTATTGGAACAAACATGAATCCAGAAATGTAAAAAATTTAAAAAAGGCCATATGTGAATTGTGGAAGGATAAAGAGCCTTGACATTTCGACTACATAAATATAGACCAAGCATGGACCAAGAGTGGAGAGAAAAATTAGGATCAGCTTGGACATTCTAAGCTAAATAATTTCACCACAACATCACTACAAGTCTAATGAAGTAATGCTTGAAAATTAACCACCTAAAAACATTGAATTCTTATATATTGCTCTATATTAAACTACACGGAAAGAACTAGAATAGGTAAACATTCACTGCTCTACCATAAAGCCTGGGTTCCCAATTCTGTACTATAAGCGTCTCTTCTCCATTCTCGCACCCTGTTTGGTAAAATTTTGTTACTCATAGTGACCCTACCCAACCCAGGTAAAACCCCTACAATATGTCCCAAGTTTCGACCAATATGTCTTTTGAATATAGACACAAGTATTTTTACCGAGGTCTTTGCAAATAGACTGAAAACTATATTAAGAACTATTTTCATACTGGCCAGGTCGGTTTAGTAAGCGGTCAACAAAGTACTGACGGTACCCGAAAAGCGGTGACTTTGCTATACAGTATCACAAACAGGAAGATTGTTATTAGACACAGAAAAAGCATTTAACCATCTCCACTGATCATTCCTTCGAGCAGTGCACCACAAAGAAAATTTTTACTGCATTTTCAGCCTGATGCAATGTACTATGGGGCTTCTTATCATACCCGATTTCCAGTAACAAATGGGACAAGGCAGGGGTTCCCTCTCTCATCTCTGTTGTACATTCTGGCCTTGGAACCACTGACGGAAATTATGCGTACGAACACTGGGGGCAAATGATTTACATTTAATCTGTTTACAGATTATATACTTGTCACTTTAACACACTCTCATTTGTTCTTACATTCTATAAAATACTGAACAAATACAGCAAATGCTCCTATTTCAAACTAATCTGACTAAGACCCAGGCTATAGGTTTGTGAGTGGAGGACAACATTCTCTCTCAACTAAAATCTAACTATGCTTACAATTGGAGAACTAACTCAATGAATTTCCTTATGATATCCCTTCCATAGTCTTTATCTAACGTTTACCAACTAAATTACGTTAAACTTCTATCACCAATCTTTTAATGAGTTGGAAAGGAAAGATATTTACATGGTCTGGCTGCATTGCAGTTATTAAAATGTCCATTCTACCAAAATTACAATATTTGTTTTGCACTCTACCGATTAATGTTACAAAAATGTTCTTTCAGATGTTGCAATTATCTATCAATACATTTATTTATTGTATTTATTTATTGTAGATGCCCTAGAGTAGTCAAAAACATCCTCTCTAACCCAATGCACACAGGATGTATGGGACTCACTAACTTCGTACAATACTATAATGCAGTTATATTGAACAGCATAAAAGTGCAACATATTCACAACCTAGTAAACCACAATGGATCACTGTAGAAAAACACTGGACAAAACTTAATTTGGTAATCCATGGTTTGTCTCCAAAATATGCACACATATTACCTCCTACACTTTTTAGATAAATGTAGGCATCTTCTATGCCACCATTCCTGGGCTTCACTGTTGACACCATTATGGACCATGGTAACACGTATTCTAGCCTTTTATTATAATTTATAAGAGAGAGTCAGAATATATTACCTATATAATATTTATTGTAATGGTGAGCTGGCGAAGTTCTCAGACTTGGAATCTTTACATAAAAGTTCTTCTATAGCTTAAATCGTGGTTATCTATGAATTGTGCATCAATATCTCAACATGTAAGCGAGCAACAGCTATCTGACTTTTTGAAAACATGTACAGGTATTATGCCACCAAAGAAATTTATATTCATGATCTATAAGTTATTACAGGGAACCTCCAATGTTCACAGCTTATCATGTATACATCCTGGGAGACAGAGCTAGGACATTCGTGATCAGATAAGGAATGGACAACTGCGATAACCACATAGAGAAGTATAACACTTTGCGGTTCACATGTAGAATTATCATGTAATAATTTCTACGGATGGTACATTGTGCCTACAAGACTGGCCCCTTTCTATCCTACAAAGTCTGGTCTGTGCTGGAGATGCCTACATGGCTTGTGAAGCATGCTACATATTTGGTGGGACTGCCCAGCTCTCAATAACTATTGGGCAGATTTAATAACAATAAAGGCTAGCCAAGGGATGGCCATCCCTAACACCCCAGAGTTATTATTTATCCCAGCACAATGTTTAAAATCAGTCCAATACCTCAAATATTTCACATTCTTATAGCAGCTCTAACACTACTGACCAGGAACTGTGTAGTCCCTTTGAAAAGGAGCTAACACAACTGGTTTCCCAAAACAATGCATACAAGAAGTCCGCCAGAGCTTACATGATACAAACCAAATTTTGGAGGAAGGCATAGGGAAAACTTGGGAAACACCACAATTTGATAACTTTATACTACTGTAAACCTGCACTCCGAAGGACCAATTGCAATCAGTGAACTGGCAGTAAATTATATTAGGATAATATCACTAGATTCACTTTATAAGATTGCACTATATATAAATAAGACATTTGACATAATAGTAATATGGATAGGCATAGTAGTTTAATACATTAATAAATATGAAGAAAATTAAATTAATATAAATATTAAATACATGCAAATGCATTTAAATATATACAAACTGGTGTAACCGTATATCAAATTATTATAGGAGTAAGTAGATGTACCAAAATATTAACACTATAAACACTTTATTATCGGTGTGGGTATTGTTCACTTTAATATATACATATCTACCAATCTTTATATATGTTTTATTGTATGATTTTTAACATTTACCTCTTTTGAATAGAAGGATTTTATGTTATCGAGTGTTCACAATAATGTGATAGCTGTGTAAGTGGCCATTTCATTTATTTAATTTGAGCAAACGTTAATAGTGGAGAGAAATAATGGTGGCCTTTGGACTGCACGGAAGTAAGTGTTGGAATGGAAATGGACTCCTTGGAACATACAGGAATGTGTCATGAGGTGGTCAGAACTACACACAGATACACCTACTGGAACGCAAGCCATAAGACTTTTTGGCGCAAACGGAAGTGCATCAAACTAGATCATGTGACCGAAGGATGGAGATGTCTTTGGAATTGACCCAGGCTGAACCTAGAAGATCATAGCAAACGCTAATTGTGACTAAGAGATTGGTTTTCTAGAAGAACCAATCCAGGATAAGGACTCCACATCTACTGGACCACCAAGGATTAGCACTATATAAAGGGAATGAGGGGGAGGGAAATTCAGTATGTTTGTAACATTGATTTGTTTTACTCTGTTTTATTTTGGTCACTGAGGAAGTTCTTAATATATAGAACAAAACATGTAGGACTTTGGAACCTTTCAAATATCTATTTACTCTTTTATCTACATTTGTTATATGCTGCTACAATAAATGCATTTTCACTTCATTAATCTGGATTGCTGAGTCCACTCCTGCATTGGGCGATTCCAATGACAAAGAGGTTTTTAGGCCCCCACCTCTATTAGGGAAGGCACCCATAGAACAATTTTATATTCTACTTTCTTGTGAGTGCAACCATTTAAAGTGTAGCATTTAAAATGGTTGTTATATGTAATAGTGCACTATGTATTCTTTTTTGTAGATCTTTTTTCAGCAGGATTGCATTTTCTTTTTGTGTATATATATTTTGAAGTGTTAAAGGTAACTAACTGGGAGGTA
>OW240914.1:275143238-275179393 GCA_933207985.1 Pelobates cultripes | reverse complement strand
TGAAGACAACTAACTGCTATTCAATCTATAACAGTGAAAAAAATATTTTTTTAAATGCAAGCTATTGTGACACCAGTGAGTGAGTGGTGGCACTGGGCACAGTATCCACTGTGAGCCTGACACACCCGCTTTGAGACAACTAACTGCTATTCAATCTATAACAGTGAAAAAAGTTTTTTGTTTTTAAATGCAAGCTATTATGACACCAGATATGAGTGGCACTGTGAACTGGCAGAGCACACGCTGTAGGGCTGACACACCCGCTTTGAGACAACTAACTGCTATTCAATCTATAACAGTGAAAAAAGTTTTTGGGTTTTTAAATGCACGCTATTGTGACACCAGATAAGAGTGACACTGTGAAATGGCAGAGTACACGCTGTAGGGCTGACACACCCGCTTTGAGACAACTAACTGCTTTTCAATCTATAACAGTGAAACAAATATTTTTTTAAATGCAAGCTATTGTGACACCAGTGAGTGAGTGGTGGCACTGGGCACAGTATCCACTGTGAGCCTGACACACCCGCTTTGAGACAACTAACTGCTATTCAATCTATAACAGTGAAAAAAGTTTTTTGTTTTTAAATGCAAGCTATTATGACACCAGATATGAGTGGCACTGTGAACTGGCAGAGCACACGCTGTAGGGCTGACACACCCGCTTTGAGACAACTAACTGCTATTCAATCTATAACAGTGAAAAAAGTTTTTGGGTTTTTAAATGCACGCTATTGTGACACCAGATAAGAGTGACACTGTGAAATGGCAGAGTACACGCTGTAGGGCTGACACACCCGCTTTGAGACAACTAACTGCTTTTCAATCTATAACAGTGAAAAAAGTTTTTGTTTTTAAAATGCAAGCTTGGCTGTGACACCAGTGAGTGAGTGGTGGCACTGGGCACAGTATCCACTGTGAGCCTGACACACCATGGAGACAACTAACTGCTATTCAATCTATAACAGTGAAAAAAGTTTTTTGTTTTTAAATGCAAGCTATTATGACACCAGATATTAGTGGCACTGTGAACTGGCAGAGTACACGCTGTAGGCCTGACACACCCGCTTTGAGACAACTAACTGCTATTCAATCTATAACAGTGAAAAAGTTTTTGGGTTTTAAATGCAAGCTATTGTGACACCAGTGAGTGAGTGGTGGCACTGGGCACAGTATCCACTGTGAGCCTGACACACCCGCTTTGAGACAACTAACTGCTATTCAATCTATAACAGTGAAAAATGTTTTTTGTTTTTAAATGCAAGCTATTATGACACCAGATATGAGTAGCACTGTGAACTGGCAGAGTACACGTTGTAGGCATGACACACCCGCTTGAAGACAACTAACTGCTATTCAACCTATAACAGTGAAAAAAGTTTTTTGTTTTTAAATGCAAGCTATTGTGACACCAGATATGAGTGGCACTGTGAACTGGCAGAGTACACGCTGTAGGGCTGACACACCCGCTTTGAGACAACTAACTGCTATTCAATCTATAACAGTGAAAAAGTTTTTTGTTTTTAAATGCAAGCTATTATGACACCAGATATGAGTGGCACTGTGAACTGGCAGAGTACACGCTGTAGGGCTGACACACCCGCTTTGAGACAACGAACTGCTATTCAATCTATAACAGTGAAAAAGTTTTTTGGTTTTTAAATGCACGCTATTGTGACACCAGATAAGAGTGGCACTGTGAACTGGCAGAGTACACGCTGTAGGGCTGACACACCCGCTTTGAGACAACTAACTGCTATTCAATCTATAACAGTGAAAAAAGTTTTTTGGTTTTTAAATGCATGCTATTGTGACACCAGATAAGAGTGGCACTGTGAACTGACAGAGTACACGCTGTAGGGCTGACACACCCGCTTTGAGACAACTAACTGCTATTCAATCTATAACAGTGAAAAAAGTTTTTTGTTTTTAAATGCAAGCTATTGTGACACCAGTGAGTGAGTGGTGGCACTGGGCACAGTATCCACCGTGAGCCTGACACAGAAGCTGGCAGACAACTAACTGCTATTCAATCTATTATAGTGATTTTTTTTTATTTTTTTTAATGCAAGCTATTGTGACACCAGTGATTGAGTGGTGGCACTGGGCACAGTATCCACTGTGAGCCTGACACAGAAGCTGGCAGACAACTAACTGCAATTACATTACACAGAAAAAAAAAAAGCAGACTGATGTTCTAGCCCTAAAAGGGGCTTTTTGGGGTGCTGTCCTTACAGCAGAGATCAGATGAGTCCTTCAGGACTGTAGTGGACACTATATACCCTAACCTAGCTATGCATTTCCCTATCTAATCAACAGCAGCTACACTTTCCCTCCTCTCACTAAGCATGCAGCTTGAGAATGAATGTAAAATGGATGCCTTTCAGTAGGTGGGAGGGTCTGCTAGGGAGGGTGTGCTGCTAATTGGCTGGAATGTGTCTGCTGACTGTGAGGTACAGGGTCAAAGTTTACTCAATGATGATGAATAGGGGGCGGATCGAACCGCGCATATGTTCGCCTGCCGTGGCGAACGCGAACATGCTATGCTAGCCGGGAACTATTCGCCAGCGAACCGTTCGGTGCATCACTACTCTTCACAAAGTGAAGAGATGCGAAAGGTGACTTCGGGGAGACCTAAAACGCATCTATGTTGACTACCCAGCTGACGCCCGACGGAAAGAAATGAGGCAAAGAAGGACTGTGAATTTGACCAAAATTTGACGGAGAGAGAGCCTGTCATTAGGAGACCAGTCTCTCAAAAAACGGAGGACAACTTTGATGTCCCACAAATGCGAGTATTTGGGGCCTGGGTTCCATTGCAGGCAAATGCCTCTCAGAAGCCCACACACCAGTGGATCTTTCCCTACCGGGATTCCCTGAATAAGGGCGTGAGCTGCCAAAATCGCTGAACGCACTACATTAATCTAGCAAGACATCGACCTACAGAAAACAGGGAGGATAGGAAGTTTAGAATGGATGGCATAGGGGCAGTAAATGGATCGAGGTTCCGTTCCATGCAGCATGTGGACCAGGAAGCCCATGCTGAGAGGTAACATCGTCTAGTCCCCGGTGCCCATGAATCCCATAGGAGGTCTCTAGCAGCCTGCAATAGTTCGCCGATCTGCCAGGCACCCTGGAAAGATTCCATGCCACCAGGGTGAGACGATCATCCAGGAGCAGCAGATGAGGGTTACCTTTCGCATCTGTGAAAAGTGTCGGATTAGAGGGTCCGCACAGGATGCTGCCAGGAGATCCGGGAACCATGGTTGACTCCTACATAGGGGAGTGATGAGTAGCAGCGATACTCGTTGGATCCTCAGGTATTGGAGTGTTCTTGCTCAATTCTTTGAGGAATGTGTCCCTGAAAAATTTGCCCTGTGCGAGAGGTCTGAGCTCTTTGGTGCCCAATTCCACCAACTTTTCGTCTATGCAGAGTAGTGCTGCTGCTTATGCCTCAGAAGAATTCACACGGTTCTCACGAAGGTGTCGTCCAAGCTGTATACACACAAATATACAGCCCCCTTACACACACACAGCCCCCCCTTACATACACAGCCCCCCTTACACACACAGCCACCCCCTTACACACACAGCCCCACCATACACTCTTACACACATAGCCCTCCTTACACACACAAACTATAACCCCCTACACACTGCACCACACACAAATATACAGTCCTTCACACACAGCCCCCCTTACACACACAGCCCCTACACACAGAGCCCCACTTTACACACACACAGCCCCCCCACACACACACAGCCCCCCTTACATACACAGCTCCCCTTACACACACAGCCCCACATATACCCTTACACACATAGCACTCCTTACACACACAAGCCCCCCCTACACACACGGTCCCCCTATCCCCTCACAAACTATAACCCCCTACACACTGCACCACACACAAATATACAGTCCCCCTTACACACACAGCCCCACTTCACACACACAGCCCCCCTTACACACACAGCCCCCTCACACACCCAGCCCCCCTTACACACACTGCCTCCCCTTACACACACAGCCCCCCCTTACACACACTGCCTCAGAGAGCTGTAGTGGTTATTGTGCCTGGATTGTTTCTTAAAATGATCTGCCAGTGCCCCTCGCGAGATTAGCTTCTGGATCCGCCACTGCACCCATTGGATCTCTTTCTCCTTTTGTTTCCTTGTCGTTGTGGAGGTACATCTCAGAGGCAGGTGTGTGTTGCTGCCCAAAGAGCACATAGGCTTACGTACGGAGCAAATATTATATAGGCTCCAGACCATGTGAGTGGTTTCAGTTTTTTACTTTCATCACTCATTTTCACCCAAACCATCTACACTATATATTTTTTTAATCTCTTTTTTCCCTTCATTGTATGTTTAAAAGCATATTCCTGAATTTAAGACAACACAAAATTGTTGGGGTAAGTGAACCCCTCTATCATTTATATTTGTATTAGCGCTCCACTAGGTGGTGTATTTTACACTACATTTCTATATATTGTTAATTTATTGTGGAAATAAGGGTATTCCACTTTATGTGTTTGAGCTGCTTTGTATTTTAGGCACTGAATAGTTTCACCCATCACCTCTGTAAAGAAGGTTTTTTTTGTTTAAGCATACAAAGATTTGTTTTAAAGGTTGAACTTTATGAACCTGAGTCTTTTTTTCAACTTAGATTACTATGTAACTATGTAAGAAGCAATACAATTTTGTGAGAGACTAAACATGTACAGATTACATTTTTATGATTGTGATTCATTAGGTTAGAACCTCCTAGAACTGATGTAGTTGACAGGTTTTAAATTGTTATATATGTGACAGAATTATCTACATTTATCTGCTGAGATAGATGTTGGCTGTAGCCTTGATTAATATGTAGGTTTTATAGATGAAACTCTCTGAAGAAGATCCTCTCTGTATTATTTCATATTTTTCCATAATTTCAGGAGTACCTTGTTAGTAGATGCTCATTCAGTTGAGTGTTTTTTCTTGGTTTATTATTACAATTACATAGTTACATAGTTACATAGCTGAAAAAAGACTTGCGTCCATCAAGTTCAGCCTTCCTCACATTTGTTTTTTGCTGTTGATCCAAAAGAAGGCAAAAAAAAACCCAGTTTGAAGCACAATTTTGCAACAAACTAGGAAAAAAATTCCTTCTTGACCCCAGAATGGCAGTTAGATTTATCCTTGGATCAAGCAGTTATTACCCTACATTGAACATTTTTATCCTTGAATATTCTATTTTTGCAAGTATGCCTCTAGTTGCTGTTTGAACATCTGTATGGACTCTGATAAAAACACTTCTTCAGGCAGAGAATTCCACATCCTTATTGTTCTTACAATAAAAAAAAACACTTTTTTGCCTTAGACAAAATCTTCTTTCTTCCAGTCTAAATGCATGGCCTCGTATCCTATGTAAAGTCCGGTTTGTGAATAGATTTCCACACAATGGTTTGTATTGGCCCTGAATATATTTGTATAATGTTATCATATCCCTTCTCAGGCGACGTTTTTCTAAACTAAATAGGTTTAAATTTGTTAACCTTTCTTCATAGCCGATATGTTCCATTCCTTTTATTAATTTTGTAGCCCGCCTCTGCACTTTTTCTAGTGCCATAATATCCTTCTTTAGAACAGGTGCCCAAAATTGCACAGCATATTCAATATGGGGTCTTACCAGTGATTTATAAAGAGGCAAAATTATATTCTTGTCCCGAGAATGAATGCCCTTTTTCATGCATGACAATACCTTACTGGCCTTGGCCACTGCTGATTGACATTGCACATTGTTGCATAGTTTGTTGTCTATAACAATTCCTAAGTCCTTTTCGCGGTGTGAGACCTCACTTGGAGTATTGTACACAGTACTGAGACCGTATCTCTGTGAAGGATATTGATATCTTTAGAGAGGGTTCTAGAGAAGGGCTACTAAACTGGTTCATGGATTGCGGATAAAACTTCTACCAGGAAAGGTTAAAAAGTGATCTTTTAACATGTATAGCTGGAGGAAAGACGGTGACAGGGGAGCTATGTCATCAAATATATAAAGGGGAATCAACACAGTAAAAGGAGGGAGACTAAGTATTTAAAAAGAAGAAAACTACTACCAACAAGAGGGACATAGTCTTAAATTAGAGGGACAAAGGTTTAAAATAATATCAGGAAGTATTACTTTTACTGAGAGGGTAGTGGATGGCTGGAATAGCTTCCAGCTGAAGGCGTGGTAGAGGCACAGCAAAGGAGTTTTAAGTACGGCTGGGATAGTATAAGGCTATCCCAACTATAAGATAAGGCTAGGGACTAATGAAAGTTTTTAGAAAATTGGGCAGACTAGATGGGCCGAATGGTTCTTATCTGCCGTCACATTCTATGTTTCTATGTTTCTATGTTTCTATGTGTGTTGTTATCCCTAATTTGCTTCCATTAAGGGTATACGTTGCTTGTGTATTCTTTACGCCGAAATGCATAACTGCATTTTTCAACATTAAATTTCATCTGCCATTTGAGTGTCCAGTCCCCCAGTCTATCTAAATCCCTCTGCAGCAAAGTAATATCTTGCTCACATTGTATTATTTTACAAAGTTTTGTGTCATCTGCAAACACTGAAACATGACTTTCAATGTTGTCTTCAAGATCATTTATAAATATGTTAAATAGAAGGGGTCCCAGAACAGACCCCTGAGGGACACCACTTGCCACCTCTGTCCAGCTTTAAAATTTACCATTAATGACAACTCTTTGTACTCTGTTTTTAAGCCAATGTTCTACCCAAGAACAAGCATTTGCATCTAGACCAATTTCTTTGAGTTTGAACACTAATCTATTGTGTGGAACTGTATCAAATGCCTTTGCAAAATCCAAATAGATCATATCCACTGCAACACCCTGATCTATACTTCTACTTACTTCTTCGTAGAACGCAATCAAGTTAGTTTGACATGACCCGTGCTTCATAAAACGGTGCTGATTTTTGCTGATAACCATGTTCTTCTCAAGGAATTCTTGAATATTATCCCTTAATAACCTTTCAAATATTTTACCAGCCACAGAAGTTAAGCTCACAGGTCTATTATTTCCAAGCATGGATTTTGAACCCTTTTTGAATATAGGAACCACATCTGCCTTCCTCCAATCCTCCGGAACACTTCCTGAAAGAAAAGAATCTTGAAAGATTAAAAACAGTGGTTCACTTATTTCTACACTTAGTTCCTTAAGTACACGTGGATGGCTACTGTCAGGCCCTGGAGCTTTGTTTATATTAACTTTCTTTAGTTGCTGCAGCACCTTGTCTTGAGTTAACCAATCACAATTATTCTGCAAGTTTTTAGCAGCAATCATTTGCACATCTATTGTCATGGGTTCTTCCTTAATATATACAATATATTACAATTATTACAACAAGAACAGAGACTACAGTATTCGTAGAGAACTCTGAGAATGGGCAAAAGCTCAGAGAAACCGACACAAGGGATAGCTTGACACACAGATACACACACTAACACACAGATATGGACACCGACACACAGATACGGACACTGACACATACACACAATTGCACATAAACACACATATACACAGATACAAACACAAACACAAATACCTACACTTGCACATACACACACTCAGATACACATACTGTCAGGCTCTTAAAGGGCTGCAGCACCGGCCAGGCCCCTCAGATGGGTAATCTTATACCTAAACGCGCTTAATTTATTGAGGGCATTAAGCATATATAATAGCCTGGAAATACATTGTAGACTTGAGACTTGAAGGTGTTAGGGCGTCACACTACAAATGCGGGAGTCTCCCGGAACTACAGGGAGGCTTGGAATGTCTGTTTTATGTGTACTGCTTTCTCATAAACTGAAAACTACAAAAAAAAAGAATATTAAAAAAAAGTCTCAGAGAAACCTCCATAACTTGCCCTTTATTTATATCTCTGCTCATGTCTCAAAAATGTTTTTGCTCACTTGTGCCATTACACAGATAACCTATACAAAGCATGTTAAGCTCAAAGTCTAGCACGGGCCAAATGAACAAGGTGTGAAGGGATGCCCCATCACTGTTTGACTATTTGCATTCACTTATATTATCCTGTCCCAGTTCATTCGTTATTTTGTTGGTTCATTCGTTATTTTGTTCAGTTCCCGAACCGAGACCACCCCAGAGACTAATTGAGTGCGCCCGGGTGGCCGCAGACTAATTGATTGCTCCCAGGTGGCCGCCATTTCGTGCATACAAATACACGTGGTTGGAACAATGAGTGGCGGCCATCTTGTCTCCCAGACGCTGCCTGCGGGACTTGGTCGTCGAGTGCCTGGAACTATTTTCAACAATGCACTCGCACAAACACCGGTCTTTACGGATTCCCGCTATGTACCTCTTCCCATCCACTCAGATGAACGGCGTTCGGGAGTTTCAGAATACCGAACACAGGGAGCATTCTCCACGAACCAGATTGACTTTACCTACTGTGATGTTCGTACAAAACCCCACAAACGGAGACCGGCTCTTGCTACATTTCTCATGGAACTGTTTCTCGGCTTCAACCTCGTGGCAGACCAATCAACTCTCCCTTCGGTGCCGTTCGTGAACTACCAAATGGATCTGGCTGGTTTTTTTATATGTTGTTCCCACAGAGCCGGGCTACCCAGGGATGTGACGTTTGTGAGGTTCCCATGTATTTTGGGGGTATTTCGGGGAGTTGTGGTAAATGACTTTTTCTGACCAGAAGATATTTGAGTTTAGTATTTTCTCTGACTCAATTATCTCGCTGGCTCAGAGGAGGAGTTTTTACACTGTATAAATTGAATGCCTGTTTCCCATTAAAATAGTCTTGTCCCAGCACTAAGCTTTGGCTCATGTGTGGGTTATTATGCGACACCAGCGATATTGGAACCTGTGTATTATTGTCATATTATTCTTATGGGAAAAGGGTTTGCAAGATGGTAATACCTTCACTGACCGTCACTCAAGGTTTAAGTTTATGTGGGCCGCAAAAAAACCCCAAACTTAAATTTTCATAGAAATTTAAGTTTCTTTTGATAAGTACAGTATAAAAAAAAACAGCATCCCTCTCTACTAAACTACAGCACCCCCTAAATCCCAGTCCCCCCATATACTAAATCCCAGTGCTCCCCATATACTAAATATCAGCCCCCCCCCCAGCCAACAAGCAGACTCCACTCACATTGCCGCTGCCAGTATGTGACTCCGGAGTCCGGCCTCTGGTATACCCCAATTGGCGCCGTCCGCACCCTGTGCCAAAGTGTCGGAATGGGACGTGGCATCGCGTGTCTCCGTGCACCTCCAAGTACTCCACTGTCCAGCTGCGGCCATCGCAACACTGACTGACACACACACACTGACAGTCACAGACACACACTCATGACATACACACACATTGACAGACACACACACACTGACAGACACACACAGACAGACAGACACACTCACTCACTGACAGACACAGACAGACATCCTGACAAACACACAGACAGACAGACACACAGACAGAAAGACACACACACAGACAGAAAGACACATACTCACTGACAGACACACACATTTACACACATTCTTGCACACTCTCACATCACTCCCTGGGTTCCAGTGGGGATCTTCTATCTTGAGATCTCTTTCCGGTGAGGAGCAGGAAGACTAAGCTCCCTCGCTGCCACCAGCGCCCTGCTTCCTCCCCGGCCGGGTAAGTTTTAACAGAGTAGGCACCTGCAATGTGGAGAAAGCAGGTGCCTACTCTGCTTTAACACCAAGCATGTACTCGCGACTCGTAGGGCCACAAAGATGTTCAGTGGCCCCGTGGACTGCGTGCCATATATTTTACATATGAGACTAATCCTGTCTATAGAGACAGCTCAGTTCAAAAATTCCAGCAAGTTCCCTCTGTATGAGAGGTACAGCAACCCTGGATGATCGGTTGGGCTACACTCAGTCTACCTGATCTGATCCCATTCCCAATATTCTCTTCTCCCCAGCTGCCTAACCATCACTTGATCACTGAGTTGATCACTGAGTTCCCCTGCTCCATCATTTTCAATTGTAATAAATATAGTCTCTTTTTATCTAACCTTACAAAGTTATTTACCAGGGTAAGAATTGTCTTGAATTCAAAGTGAATTTTAAATTTGGATAGTTTTTTCCAGTTCGACTGCTTTGGTCTTAAATGTAAACATCACTTTGAATTCTCTTTCATCCCAGCAACCCTCTCATTAGTGAATATCACTGATAGCGTTTTATAATTTATTGCATTATTACTTAATTATAAATTATTGTTTGATCGCTAATGTATATGTAAAGAACAGCGAGTAAGGGCATTCTATAACAATTGTAAAATAAATAAAAATAATGCTTGAAGACCAAGGACGAACTATATTACAAAAACCTTTTCTGATACATTAACTCCGGCCAGAGCTCAGTCTCATTTTGAGCTGCCTTACCTTCATGTAAACTAAAGATTGCACCAGTTCTGTCATGATGTAAAAGGTAATGTACAGCAATACTGCTGCAGGGAAAGTGATTTATGAACATGCCTGAGAGAGAGGAAGCTTCAGATTTATTGCCTGCGCTGAAATAATGTAAACACATTCTACATAATGGTCTAGAAGCATTTCACTGAAGCAGCATGAAGCCAGAAAAGAATGGTCATGTCATGGAAGTGACCTGGAATGAACCAACAACTATAGTCATCAGTAGTCTGTGAGCGTGGGTGAATGTAAAGATTAATTATTTAATGCTTTAGGCATATCACATACGCATATAAAACAACATCTGCAAGCATTGCTAAGGTCTTAAATTATATTTATATAGGACATGAGAAAAAATATAAATATCTGGAAACTAACAACAAAAGTTACATTAAAGGAACACTAAATGAACAAATATGTATTCCTAATGTTATAATGTTCCCTTACCTATTTTGAAGGCCTCCTCCCTACCTCCCGACTTGTGAGCGGGGTTTGAGAGTTTTCCTTGCCTTTCTTCTCTCGCTGCACTGGTCTCGCCACAGTTTTTACACCTCTCTGGCTAAGAACATCGAGATTGATGATCTCAGCCAATACATTGCTTCCCTATAAAAGCATTGGGAGTCTTGTGGGCATGCGCAAAAAAAACACTCTGAGCCAGCAAATGCTACTCTGAGAACAGCATTTGATTGAGAACTGAGTCAGACTCTCAAAGGCGAAGTGCCTCTTGTGGCAGTCAGAAATGCAGCCAACAGAGGATTGTTCAACCCTGCAATCAAAACACTGCAGTTTCTTCTAGCTGTCAACGTTTTAAATTGCAGGGTAAAAACTAAAATGCCGCTGCATCTAGACCACCTCACTGAGATGAAGTGACTTTAGTGGTTCTTTATTATTTAGCACACAGTGGAATTAGGCACCTCTAGATTCTGTCATATGTATATTACCATATAATAATTTAATCAACAAAGACCTTAAGGGTTGGTGAGTCCTCGCCTAGTTTTATACTTGGGAGATGATGCTTCTAATTTGTACTTTGTATATTGAGCCAAGAACTCCATTTATAACTTGTTAAAACTGCATTATTGGATAAAATATTAAACATTAACGATAACTTGTGTTAACCTTTTCATGTGATGCTCTGTGTTCTTTTAAATGTATATTAAATATGTAGTTCTTGCATAACAATGCATTTCAGTCCAGACGCAGCAAAAACACTGTTTCTGTTTGTTCTCTTCTGTTTATGACTGTCTCTATGCTTACCAACAGATGTAAAGGGCAGAGCTTAGAACAATGATTGACAGGGAGCCAAGAAATATTTAGAAATATAGGAGATAAATCAAAATAATAGTAACAGTGGGATGACATAAGTCCATAAATACTAAATATGTATCAGAGAACAATTGAGCTCCAATGAATATGAGTTACAGCAACAGGAAGTAATTATTTGTATAATAATAAATCACAATATATCACAATCTGATATAACACAATATAGAATATTACATATTCTGTGGTTCTATTCACATTCATATTGGGTATGGTTATCTAATGGGTTAAAAAGAATCAATAGTAATTTGCTATGCTGTACCATGAGAATTCGAGGGTCTCCACACATGTCCTTATATGGCCAGAGCTTTAGCTAAAAGTTCTGATGTTGTTATAGTGATGTCTATACTCTTCGGTCGTTCCCCTGACTTTCTTGAAAAAAGACATTTACTCTCCATCAAAGATCTCTTTTTCTGTAATATCGTTAAGCTGTACCATCTGTTAAGTTTTTGCGTATGTATTTGCATTGTGAGTAGAATAAATGTATATTTTTTATAAAGAACATCAGATTGAGTATTAACATTTTTGGGTTATATAGAAGTATATTACGTCGAGCCATTAATACAGAAGATATATACATATAAATACTTGATACCAATCACCTCCAACTTAAACATATTTATTACCCACAAAATCTTCTAACATTGTCCATCAAGGTCAAACTTTTACACATCACTGTATTTAATCTGTTTGCTCTATTTTGAGAAATTACTCATAACACATATGCTACATGACTCATTGGTCTTCTGCAGTTTTGCAAATGGCAGCCTCACTGTACAATAATGGTTGGATAATTAAGTGCTCAATGCTGTGTGGCAGATTATAGACTGTATCCTTATAATTTCTCCATGTAGTTGTTTCTGGTATATCATCCAGAGCCCGCTTTCTTGTCTTATGGAGGGTGAAATTTTATTCTTTCACCATCAGAAAGAACAAGTCAGTTTATTGGTATTTTAGGACCCTATTCTTCATAAACATTGTAGCTCACTAAGCACTAATTACAGGGATGTAAAATCTGAATGGCAAAATTCAGATTTAAATAGCCAAGCTGAGTGGGAGAAGTTTTCCAGATCATTTATTTTGGCTTATATTTTGTCAATTCGATTGCAATTGGCTACACGTCAGAGTTTAGTAATTAACCCTGTAAGAATTTAAACGTTATAAATGTATACATGTTCAGATCAATGACACATTCTGTAGCTCAATCGCAGACATAGTCTTGGGAACATTTAAAACTGCATATTCTTAGTAGTGAACAGATGTTGCTTTACATATCTCTATAAATGGAAGTCAATGTACAACTGCTGCAGATTACCATGGATTGGATTGATATATATATTAGTCTTAATATACTTTAAAATGCTGACTCGTAGTTCCCAAGCTCTTTGATAGAGTTTCCAAGGGATGTAGACAAACTTTTGAAGAAACTGATAAATAGCCACTAGCTATCTTACTGCTTCATTTTATAGTCACACCCAGAGGGTAGAGTAGATTGAAATGTATTGAATAATAAATACAATTAGAAAAAAATGCCAAAATGTAGCCAGATCTGTGGTTTTCTCTTTTACTCTTTTCTCACATTACTCACCCAGAATGAGACCCCAGATATTTTTGCTTGATAGTCTGGGAGGCACACAAATGCTTTGTAAGGGGGCATTTAATTTCTGTGGGGTCCAGAGGGAAACTAGAAAAAACTGCTACCTTTGAGGACCTCATTAAATGCGTTGTGGGTTTCGAGGTTGATCATAAAATGATAATTCCAGTCTTTCTCATCTTCTATCTATAGCTTATCCCCTATGCCTGAGGGAAAAGCTTTTCAGGAGAAGCAAGTAAAGATTATTAACTATCTTAGGCAACTGCTGCCTCAAGGTTGCGAGGATAGACCAATATCCTGGGCCAAACTACAAATTTCCCTAAAACTGAGTAAGATGGGCAAAGACCCCGGTCCAAATGTCCTCACATTACAGTACTACAAGACTTTCAACAACCTAAGATCCATGCACATTGTAGCGGAGAGCTGGTATTACACAGCCTATCTCCACTTTAGATCCCAGGGAGGTTCAGGAACAAGCAATTATAAATCCATAGGGTAAAGTATCCAGCAGGCAAAATAACACAGCAGTATCCCAACAGCAATCCCAATAACTGGACGACACACAGTATCAGGAGCAGAACTCAAGATTTATTCAGACAGTGGCCTTATATAGCCTGCTCCCATGCAAGGGAGGGATTTCCATTAATTTGTACAGTAGCCAATCCTGCTCTGGTAACCTCCCACACATCTCCTCCCCTCAGCCTGCATCATAATCCCCTTATCTAGGACACCAATTCCCCCCGTTTTTGGATGTACCCCTAAACCTAGGGGTACCACTTTAAATTATACATCCCCTGGTAGCCCTGATCTGGGTGAACAACATATCCAAAAATCCCCCAGATCAGACCAGGGGTTCGGGAAATTTATGGAGGGTATAAAATGACCGACCGCACTGGAGAGAACAGCCGAATGGGGTTCCATGCGATGGGGCCCTGCGGTCGGTCCTGGAGTAAGGGAATAAACTGCACGAAAGCCTCTAGCTACAGAGACTAGGGAGGGCTCGCCTGAATCCCCTCGTTCGGTTGTTTCTATCTACCAAACGAGGGCCGTTCGGTAGTTTGGAACCGAACGGACCGGGCTTGTGGAGGTCTCAGCGGCGTTCGCCTAGTCGAGTGTCCGATTTGAGTTCCAGACACTCGACAGCAAAACACCGCTGTTCGGGAGTTTTAAAATGGCCTCCGCCACGTGTTCGTTTCCTGAATGGCGGCCACCCCCGAGAACAAAGGATGGCTACTCAGCTTGTCAATTACCCGTTCGCAACAATGTTGCAACGGGTAATTGAAGGCACACTTCACACAGGGGAGCTCTGACTGTTCAGTAGTTTCATTCGAACAAACTAAGGAAATGAAACCAGCTAACATTCAGACGAATACAATACATTTAACACATATAACTTTGCCATTTTACACGAATGCATTCAAACATATATAATTCTCAGGACAGCCCAGTGCCATCTGCTACACACATGCTGTAGTTACAGGCCCATCTCTTAATTGCAGACTTGAAAATCTTTACAAAGGTCTGCTGAATGGATTTAGGCCTGCTGAATGGATTAAACAGGTTGTGCCTTCTCTTGCCCAACTGGATCAGCTTGGCTTTGTTCTCGGGAGGGAGGTGAAGGACAATACCATCAAGATGGTTAACCTGATGCATAGGCATCTCAATTAGGGACTCCTCTCCTTCTTTTCTCAACTGATGGGGAGAAGGCCTTTGACCAGGTGGACTCAACTTTTATGCTTTCTACCTTCAGCAAGGTTTGCTTTGACAGGGGCATTTGCAAGTGTCTCCTTGTACTCTTGCCCCTTGGCCTAGATGCGGAGTAATGTGGCTATGTCCCTATCCATAATGGCATGCGTCAGGGCTGTCATCTATCTTCTGTCTTGTTCATCCTCTCATTTGAACCTTTTCTGGATGCAATCCGGCAGAGTGAAGGGTCCAGAGGTTGGAGATGAACGGCTTTGAGCATAGGTTTGTGGCCTACACTGATGACCCTCTGTTCTTCTGTGGTGTCCCTGCCCAATATCCTTGACGAAGTCAGAGAATACGGCTCACTAGTTAACTTGAAACTGAATGTGGAAAAGCCCAAAATCTTTAATGTTACAGTCAAGCCTAAGGAAACAGATACACTGAGGGATAATTATACATTTAAATGTGTGAGAGCGGGTATAAAGTATCTAAGTCTCTGGTTTCCCCTAGACCCCTCACGACTTGATAGACTAAACTTTCTATCTCTAACTATCCAGACTGACCTCCATTCCTGGCATGCACATTATATCTCTTGGTTTGGCGGATGAGTGCCATTAAAATGAACATGCTCACTAGAATATTATGTCTATTACAGATCAATAACAGCTCCTCATTAACTCTTCTTCATGGACTCCGCGACTTCCCCCAAAATACCTGTCCCTCCCCAAACATCATGGGGGAACTGGTATCTCTTCCCTTCTCAACTATGAGGCAGCCCACCCTTTGAAACTAGTGGACTGACATGTCCACCTGCCATGGGCCTACTGGATTAGTCTGGGTTTGGAAGAATCCAGCAACTCATTGCCAGCTATGGCCTGGTTAGACCAGACCAAAATTTCACAATCTTTTCTGTAACACCCCTTCAGTGGCTCCATTCTCAAATCCCATCTTAAACACAACTTCACTACGATCCCAGGCTCATGCTCCCCTGTCCCACAATGCCAATTTCCCCAAAGATGCCCATCAGCCAAACCTCGCTTTTCTCAGCAAAGGCTCTTTGGTATACCTGCTACAAACATTTCATGCTTGTGAAAGTATGTTTTATAAATTCAAACTAAACATACAATAGTATGTTTTGTAGTACAATTCAATATATTTTTGGCGATCTCATCAACTCAATTTAGAAGAGCAGGATCTAAACAAAACCTGTGAGGAACCCACCTTATCTGAAAAAGACTTCTGGTGTAATATAGTTTGCATTGCATCGTTTTCTTTTGTGTGCCCCCTAGAATGGGAGGATCCAGAGCAAAAACCTGTAATCTAAACCTGTATTGAAACCTGTAATCTAAGGGACATGCTACATCATTGAATGTTACATCAGAAATTTCATTCCACTGCATATGTACTATGAGAAGTTATTAATTTTACATTTTAATCATTGTTTTGTAAAATAAATGTATTTGCTGATTGTATATAAATATGTGTCTCACTCCCCCCCCCCCACAGCCCCTCCATTGGTCTCATTATACCTCAGCACCTTCATGTGTCTCATTCACCCCCCATACCGTCTATGTGTCTAATTTTCCAAACAGTCCCTCCATGTGCCCCTTCTCTCCCCAGCCACTCCATTTGTCCTATCCCCCCAGCTCCTCCATGAGTCTCATTTACTCCCAACCTCTCCCTGTGTCTCATTTCCCTAAGCCCCTCCATGTGTCCAATTTCACATCTAGCCCCTCCATGTCTCTCATTCCCCCCCAGTTTCTCCATGTGGCTCATTGCCCCAGTACCTCCACGTGTCTTATTCCCCCTAGCCCCTCCTTTTGTGTCAATATCCCCCACCACATCCATGTGTCTCATTCCCTCTCCTCAGACCATCTTATATCTTGTTGTAGCATGGCCAAGCCACAGTCTGTGACAGCCGCACGCTGCAGACAGGGACCAGATGGCACCGCTCACGGTGATGAGGTAAGCAAGGCTGCCGCGAGTGGCGCGGAGGCAGGGGACCTGACAGCAGAGGAGAAAGAACCACACAAAGAGGCTGGGGGAGAGCCACACGAAGGGGCTGAGGGGAAGAAGAGCCACACAAAGGGGCTAGGGGGAGAGAAAGACACACACAAAAGGGCTTGTGGTAAATTTGGATACACACAAAGGGGCTACTGGGGAAGTAAAATACCAACAAGGGGTTATAAGACACAAAAAAGGCATATACAATACATTAAAGGGGAAGAAGATACACTAAAGTCATGTAAAAGAGGCAATAGGGAGTACAAAAGGTGCTAAAGGGGTTAAGAAAGTCAAATGGGGGTGTTACAAGACATGCAGGGGAAGTCGTATTGTTTAGAGGGAGGTGGCAAAATGCATCTTTGTCTGTGAAGCCAAAAATCCTAGCACAAGCCCTTGGCTCATCCCCATTTTTTTCTGTTTGTTTAATACTTTCCATATTAAAGCATTACTGACTCATTCAATTCTCTATCTGATGCAATTTCACCTCTGCAACCTTTGTTTCCTAACCTTCATAATCGTTCATATTTTAAATTCATAGATCATCTTTGTTAGAATTTTGTGTGAAAGCAATGTGCACATTTTTTTTACTTTTATACTAGCATGTCTAATTATATCTGCAACCTTTTCCATGTATATGGTCACTTGCCTTGGTGAGATTCCCTGGTAAAAAATAATGATTCGAATCATGATGCCTCAAACCGAATCTTTCTCCTACCAGTTCATTCAGGCTTGAAGCCCCATCCTCCTCCTGACTCCTTCTTCTCCAATTTTGATATTTTTGTACGGTGAGATTTTTTTAATGTCTCTGAACTTCCATCCTCACAGCTCCTTTGGGTGACCCTTACCTTGTACATCTCTCCATTCCCCTACTATTATTGTTCCCCATCGGCTGTTTCTGCATGCATTATTATATTCACAATATATATGATGTGTTGCTATTCAAGATCAATCTTGTTCTTTTTACAAACTGTGTGTTTCCTGCCACTTCTAATTCCACACAATCAAACTGAGGATTGTCAGCCCAAATAACTATATAAGCGCTGACAAAAAAAGAAAGAGACATGTTGCTTGATTTTGTACAGAGGCAGAGAAACAGCCTTCCTTTGTCAAATGTGCACATTAAGTGATGCATGAAGTTTCTATACATACTTCCACAGCTGTGGGTTAATGGTTTTATTATAAGTGTATTGTGCAATATGTCTTGCACCAGGTGAAATCAACCGGTTTTGTATTTTAAATTGTACTCTGCTCTTGTATGTAGTTCTACACTTTTTAATGGCATTAAATACCCAAGAGCTTTTTAAGGATTTTTTTTTTAAACATTATCATACATCACTGACTGTATGTCTTTTCAGTGATCATATTAAATAAAATAAAAGTTTTAAAGCGTAATTGATATACAGTAGTTATACAATTAATTGACAGAACAGCAGATTATAAATTGGATGGTATGTGAATATTTAACACTTTACATCACATTATAAATAAATGCTTTTAGCCTTTATTTTCTATAAAAAGTGTAATCCAAGATGTTTGAATGAGAGAAATACAGGTTTGTCTATACTTTCAGATGGTAAGACAATTTTTCTTTTTAACCCATTTTTCTTCCCTCAACTCCATTTCACTCTTTCATCTCCAGCTCCATATCCCTTTCTTCATCCTGCTCCACCTCCTTCTCTCCCCCAGCCCTGCCTCCATCTTCAACAAAGATGGCGCCTATGTGCGTATCATGTCACGCAAACGACGCGCATGCACATTTTTGGGTCAAAGGCTATGTACAAACAATCATATCCTTAGGAGGGTTGTTTAAACTTAAAATAGCATTTGGTCAGTGCCCTGTCGTGGTTTCCACTAGTTGGTTAGCAGAGAGTGCGTTTCTATTCTAGTTCTTTTTGGTATTTGACTTTGGCTTGTATTTTGGATACAGTTAGGTGTTGGGGAAGAAGGGACTCCTTCCTTCTTCCCTCTTCCTGTGCAGCAGTTACCAAGGGCTTTGGGTAGGTATTAGCCCCGCCTCCATCTTGTGATAAGCCCCGCCCCTGCCGCATGGTAAGCCCCGCCCCTGCTGCCTCGATTTTTTTTTTTTTTTTATAGACCCGGGTGGAGAATAATTAATCCTCCACCTGGGTACCTGTTTTAACTCCCCTGCACTCCTGTCACCTGACCATGTGCGAGCTGTGTCGGCCACATGGCGCCGCCTGGTCCATGGCACCCCGTGCAGCTGCACAGCTTGCACACCCCTAAGGCCCCTGTCAGTGTCTGCGGGCCCAACACCAGGAGGGTGCACAGCAGCTTGTCCTGTATGCCGCTGACCCCCTTCAATCAGTCTGCCCAGCACCTCCGGTCTGCAGCTCCGCCAGGTGCACAGCTGCCATCCATGTAATCGAATTCTCGCGAGCATCCAGAGCATGGCAACACTCTGGGTGCTTGCGAGACTTCTATTACATGGTCTGCAGCTCTGCACATGGCGGAGCTGCAGACCGGAGCGATAACCCACCGGACCACCAGGGAGAGACACTGGATCACCAGGGAATTTAATAATGGTAGGACACAGCCCACACACCCTGCCCCCCCCACATTGTCAACCCTTTTCTCCTGCTCCCCGGCGACACTGTAACCCCTTCTCTCCCTGCCCCCCACATTGTAACACTGTAACCCCTTTTCACTCTGCCCTCCGCCCACACTGTAACCCCTTCTCTCCCTGCCCCCTCCACAATGTAAACCCAGGTCTCAAGGAATACCTCTGAGCAATCGTTTTACTCCATTGAGAGAGGTAAATAAGGAGAACGAGTGGAGAGGTGATGGGCATCTGATGTTTTCCAAAATAGAAGAAGAGAAATTAGGTGTTCTTAATATTTCTAATCAAATTTTATCATTCCAATAAATGTTTCTTTTAAGTAAAGGTCATAAGTTTGTTCCAGATGAACCACCAACTTTTTTTCAACTATTCATTGAATCACAAAAATTTGTTAGAAAAATGTCTATTAAAATATTTTTTTTTTAAATCAAAAAACCTATGAAGGCTTTGGAAATTACCTGGTGAGTACAATCACTAATAAAGAGCCACAAAGGTTCAAACCAAAATCAAAGTTCTGCCCTAATGAAAAAGTGAGTCAAATCAAAGCATTTAATAAAATGATAATTAGAGATTTTGAAAATCTGGGAAAAAACCTTAATAAAGGTGAGAATCCTAAAAACGTAACAAAAGAAGGGAGCAAAATTTTAAATAATCTTATAAATAGGAAAGACCTAACAATCAAAAATGCTGATAAAGGAGGAGGCATAGTCATTATGGAACCGAGTACTATCTGTCAGAAACATACAGATTGCTGTACGATTGCCATACCTATGCCAAATAATCCTAATTCAAAATTTTATAATGAATTAAAACAACTTTTAATTGATGCAAACAACCTGGTATCCTGGATGATTCAACATACTCTTTTATTTATTCAGAATTTCCAAAAGTTTCAACTTTTTACTTCTTCCCTAATATCCATAAATGTAAAGAGAAACCTCCCGGTAGGCCCATAATTAGCGGCAAAGACTCTCTCACGTCTAAGCTCTCTGAGTATATTGATTTCTTTTTACAAAAATATGCTCAGAGAGAGCCCTATCGTACTTAAAAGGCACTGAGCATCTTATCCAAGAATTGGATTCAATTGAATGGGAGGATGATTTTATATGGACCACTCTAAACGTAACATCACTCTATACCGTGATAGATCATGAGTTGGGTCTAGAGGCAGTCAATATTTGGAAAATGATAAAGATTTGGATCCTGCATTTAGAACTTTTTTATTGGATTCCATTAGCTTTAATGAAGAATTCTTCCTGCAAATTAAAGGGACAGACATGGGCACCGAGTTATGCAAACGTTTTTATGGATTACTGGGAAAGATCTTCGATCTGGAACAGTAACCCTTACAGTGCAAACTTGATGCTCTGGAGACGTTATATTGAAGATGTCCTAATAATTTGGCGTGGCTGGAGAGAGAAACTTAACAAATATTTTAAGTTTGTCAATTCCAATTCTTTGTCATTAGTTTTTACCCCTAAGATTAATCCTACCTCTGTTGATTTTCTAGATCCAACTATTTATGTTGTAAATAAATCAATTAAAATTAAAACCTTTTTTAAAGCTATAGACTCTATTGGTTTTATAGATATTAAAAGTAGTCACCATCCCAATTGGTTTAAAGGCGTTCCAAAAAGCCAATTTATTAGAATACTTAGGAATTGTAATGACCTAGACTCCTTTTATAAGCAAGCCGATATTCTTAAGAAATGTTTTTTAGAAAAAGGTTATTCAAAAAACTTTTCGATGATGAAATTGAAGAGGTGGGGAAGATAGAAAGGAACCAACCCAATTTAATTCTATAGCTTTCGATATTCAAAGGATTATTAGGAGACATTGAGGTTTACTTATGGAAGACACATTTTTACATCAACAAATCCCCCAATTTCCTCAGATTATTTTTAGAAGAGTACCAGTTTCAAACAAATCTTGACACCAAGCACTTTTTCGGTCTACGAAAGACTTATTCATTCTAAAGAAGGAATTTACACATGTGGTAGCTGCAAGAGCTGCAATAATCAACCAAAGGTTTTTAAAGATTTCACTAGTACCCAAACTCTAGAAAATGTTAAGATTAGAAGCCATATATCCTGTTATTCCACACATGTTGTGTGCCTGCTCACTTGTGGTTGTGGTGTGCAATATGTGGGAAGTGATTGCCATGATATGCCAATTGTATGCATCTAAAGCTGATTGCCCTGGTGTGCTAATTCTATGCCTCGAAAGCTGATTGCCATAATGTGCCAATTGTATGCATCTAAAGCTGATTGCCATAGTGTGCCAATTGTATGCCCCTAAAGCTGCCATGTGCCAACTTTATGCATCTAAGACAGTTTGCCATGGTGTGCCAATTGTATGCTTTTAAAACGGATTGCCACAGTGTGCCAATTTTATGAAACTAAGACTGTTTGCCATGGTGTGCCAATTGTATACATCTAAGACTGTTTGCCATGGTGTGCCAATTGTATACATCTAAGACTGTTTGCAATGGTGTGCCAAATGTATGCATCTAACACTGTTTGCCATGGTGTGCCAATTCTATGTCTCTAAAGCTAATTGCCATGATGTGTCAAGTTTATGCATCTAAACGTGATTGCCATGATGTGCCAAGTTTATACATCTAAAGCTAATTGCCCTGGTGTGCCAATTGTATGCATCTAAAGCTAGTTGCCATGGTATACCAATTTAATGCACCTAAAATTGCAATGATGTCTCCCATGTGTTTTCAAAACTATAGTGATAGGAATGCATGTTTGTGCCAAGTTTATACATCTAAAAGTGATTGCCATGATGTTCCAAGTTTATGCATCTAAAGCTGATTGTCATGATGTGCCAAGTTTATGCATTTAAAGCTGATTACCCTGGTATGCCAATAGTATGCATCTAAAGCTGGCTAGATGCATGTTTGTATTCCTGTCACTATAGTGTTTCTTTACATTGCAATATTCTATAATACAACGACTTATGCACCCTTGGCGTGACACAGCTAATAAATACATATTCAAATAAATAAAAGCAAAACATGTACACTTACAAAATTATACAGAGGTTATCTTATGGTGCATGGTAATTAAAATCAAACTATGAAGTAAATAATGTATCTCTTATCACAAATATATCATGTGATCGTGGCTTGTGACTACTTTTTAAAGAATGAGTTGTCACATGTTTAAATAAGCATTTCTAATAGCTTTAATGTGCCCTTTGCTCTGGTAAAAATTTTCAGATAGATCCACACTTATTGACTTGGGGTTACCGTATATACTCGTGTATAAGTCGATCTCATGTATAAGTTGAGTGCAGTTTTGTGACCAACAATTGTGAAATATGCTATGCCTCGTGGATAAGTCGAGGGTAAAACTTGGGGCTATGAAATTCTGTGATTTTTATAATTATATACACACACACTCATACAAACACACACTCTGCATTATATATACACACACACTCATACAAACACACATTCTTCATTATATACACACACACACTCATACAAACACACACTGCATTATATACACACACTCTGTGTATATAATGCAGAGTGTGTATATAATGAAGAGTTTGTGTAGTGTGTGTGAACTGGGCGGGGGGGAGGGCATTTTTATTATTTTTTATTTTTTTATTTTAATATTATTTTTTTTTATTATTTAAATTTTTTTTTGTCCCCCCTCCCTGCTTGTTAACCGGTCAGGGAGGGGGGCTATCTTAATCCCTGGTGTTCCAGTGGCATGGGCTGTGAAGTGGGGGGCCGGCAGGAAGCATTTACTTAACTTTCCTGCAGCTCCTGTCAGCTCCCTTCTCCTCCGTTCCGGTCAGCTCCACTGTAAGTCTCGCGGTGTGGTTGCCGCGCGGATTGTTGCCGCGGCTCTCTAAGTTGCCATAATACAGACAGTGACTCGAGTATAAGTCGAGTGGGGGTTTTTAAGCACAAAAAATGTGCTGAAAAACTAGACTTATACTCGAGTATATACTGTAATTAATTTCACAGTAAGTTACACTGAATGGACAACCGATTTATTAAGGCAAATTGGCCACATTGCAAAGAAGCAAGCAATTTCTTTAGCTTATTATTTTGCAAGTTGGTTGTCGACTTAGACTAATTCACTGCTCTGTAAATACATGCGTTAGAATGAATCACTACTGTGAGAAACTAGAGACAATTGTATTTTTACATACTTACATTAACTTACATACACAAAAGGACATTTGTTAAAGTGATAATTCAAAGTGAATTTCAAATTTCATGCCAAAGTAGCTGGTAGCCTGACAGATTTGTGTGTACATTAGTGTCTACATATTCAGGGTTTTCACTAATGTATCCTCCCTAATACACAAGTATGTTCGGTCTAGGCCCCCATGCTCTGCTGAAGACCTGTCTCTATGCTCCTGTGCATCCAACCTGTCTGGTTACAAATACATGTCGGTTCGCCCACCCATTGTACAGCACTGCAGAATTTGCGGGAACTTTATAAATAATAATAATAATAATGTGAGAATTCAAAGTAAATTTAAAGAAATTTAAAGGCAATTTAGCAGAATTGGAAACATATCTGAGTTAGAGTATTGTTTTTACCTAGTCTTGAAGAGGCCTTTCCCCCATTAAAAGCTCATTCTGCGTCGACCCCTTGCGGGAATCATACTGATTTATAATTGTTGTGGTGGGGTTTTATTTTTCCACCTGGATTTGGTTCTTTATATATATTTTTTTATAGTAATGCCTGGAATTAATTGGTGTTTCTTGGCCTTTTGTGGAGCTGAAGAAAACAAGATTTAAGAATACATTTGATGGTAAGTATTCTCATTAACACCACTACTGGGGGTGAAAGGGTTAATAATAAGTAATTGCCTGTACTAGACCAAAATAATGATAACAAATTACCCACACTAAACTCCAGTATCAAAATGGGGCACCTTAGATTACCCCCACAAAATCAGATTTTAAAACACACAAAACAAAATGATTAAATAGGCAAAAGGTAGAACTTGATGGACGCAAGTCTCTTTTCAGCTATGTAACTATGTAATGTAACTATGTAACTTAATAATGGAATAGTTACATAGTTACATAGCTGAAAAAAGACTTGAGTCCATCAAGTTCAGCCTTCCTCACATTTGTTTTTTGCTGTTGATCCAAAATAAGGCAAACAAATAAACAGCAACAAACTAGGAAAAAAATTCCTTCTTGACCCCAGAATGGCAGTCAGATTAATCCTTGGATCAAGCAGTTATTACCCTACAGTGAACATTTTAATCCTTGAATATTCTATTTTTGCAAGTATGCCTCTAGTTGCTGTTTGAACATCTGTATGGATAAAAACACTTCTTCAGGCAGAGAATTCCACATCCTTATTGTTCTTACAATAAAAAAAAACACTTTTTTGCCTTAGACAAAATCTTCTTTCTTCCAGTCTAAATGCATGACTTCGTGTCCTATGTAAAGTCCAGTTTGTGAATAGATTTCCACATAATGGTTTGTATTGGCCCCGAATATATTTGTATAATGTTATCATATCCCCTCTCAGGCGACGTTTTTCTAAACTAAAGAGGTTTAAATTTGTTAACCTTTCTTCATAGCTGATATGTTCCATTCCTTTTATTAATTTTGTAGTTATAATGAAAAAAATAGTTATGGTGCACAAACAAAAAAAGATACATTATTTACACTAACAAGCAATTAAAAATAAGAAAAGGAAAAAATTAACAGAAAATACTAGTTATTTAGCTTTGAAAGTACAATAATACATTTAGTTAGTTAGTACAATAATTGCAATTTCTGTTCTGGCAGGGGGAATGTCAGCTCACTCAAAATTTGATTTTGACTCCCAGTAAACACACCTGTAATTTTTGTCATAGGTTTTATACTCTTTTGCCCATCTAGAGTTTCTATGCCGGCCGTGAAGAAGGTAGAGGTTGGAGTGTAGACATGACTGCAGGAATTCTAGGTTGATCTAGGTTGATCCTGTCTTACCTCGGGTCCATTTAAAAACCATTTTATATAACAGAGTTTTAATGAGTGCTCCTATCTTTTTTTTGTACACCTCACCTCAGTGATGGCGAACCTATGGCACACGTGCCACAGCTGGCACGCCGAGCCCTCTCTGTGGGCACATGGCCATAGGTCGCTTGTAGGGTGGTACATTGATCACGAGGCTAACAAGGCATTTGCCTTGTGCGGCACTGCCTTGTTAGCCTTCTGTACTGGGGGGCCCAAGAGCTGGCCAGCTGGCCACCTTTGGGCATCCCCGAGGCAGGCGGCAGCTTGATTTGCAGCTTGATTTGCGGGCTTGCAGCAAGGGAGTGCTGTAGTCTGAGCTCTTACTGCTCCCTGGTGTGCCATTTAGTGATGTCGGGAGCCGGAATATGACGTCAGACCGGCTCCCGTCATCATTAAGCGGCGTGCGAGGGAACTGAGCAGGAAGATTAGAGTTCCCTCGCTGCCTACTCTGCTAGTTTGCCCCCTGCCTGCCTGTCCAGCAGCACAAGCAGCCCCTGCAGCCCCACTGGACCCAAGGTGAGGAATCCCCTCCAGTTCCCCCGGAGGCTGGGTGGAGTTAAATTAAAATAAAACATAATAATAGTAATTTGTGAGGGTTGGGGGAAATGTGTATGAGTGTGTGTCTGTCAGTTAATGTGTGTGTGTGTATGTATGGCAGTGTTTGTGTCTGTGATTGTGTGTCAGTCAGTCACTCTGTGTATGTCTGTCAGTGAGTTTGTGTGTATGTCTGTCAGTGTTTGTGTCTGTGAGTGTGTATCTGTGAGTGTCTGTGTATCTCTGAGTATGTGTGTGTCAGTGTGTGTGTATCAGTGGGTGTCAGTGTGTATAATTGTTGTGTTTAATTGCTGTGTTGGCACTTTGAGGAAAAAAGTTGGTTTGGGCACTCGGACTAGTGAAAAAGGTCTGGGGGGGGTTAGAGAGACAGGGTTAAGGGGTTAGAGAGACAGAGGTTAGAGGGTTAATTACTGGTGGGCCATATTGGTTTTTTTTTATATAACTTCTTACCAACGAATTTTTGAAGCTAGGTGCTCCCCTAAAAGTAATATTAGGCCTATCAGGTAGTGCATCACCTAAGTCCATGTCCATTTTTAGGGCCCATATTCAAAAGAATATGACATAAGGGAGCACATTACGTGCCATAGTAATAATGTAATATACTTATTACAATGTTCCTGCAAACTCCACTATATAGGGAAAACTACACGCCCACTTTATAAGAGAATATGGGAACATGTGTACAACATACGCAAAGGAGTTCAGTCATAGTGTTTCAGACCATTTTAAGCATTCACATAACCAAGATCCCTCAGGCTTGGATTGTATAGGCATCAAAAGATTGTTTAAAGACTGGAAAATTGGACAGGGGGAGATGAGATGGGTGTTGGACAAAAACACAATGAATGAAGGAGAGACAGAGAGGTAAGGCAGTATAAACACCTCTCAAATCTACCCTCTCCAAGGAGGAGAGACACCAAATTGTGAAATAATAATATTAAAACATCACTTTTAATGAATTAACTTTAAAACCCAAATCAGAGAAAGGCAAAAGGAAAAACCCAAATGTGAATCATTATGGTGGTCAGAATATCCAAATAAATGTTGGTTACCAGAAACATAGAGGCTTAAAATTAAAATAGGTGAGTGTTAAGAGGGAGAGAAAGGCAAAAGGAAAAAAATCAATGTCTATTTGTCAATGTTGGAGTGAGCAGGGATAGAGCTAAGAACGGATTAATAGGTCCTAAGTAGCTAGTATCCTACCGTGCCTTTGAGGGCACCCCTTAAAAAGTCTAAAGCTCCAAAGTACCTCCCATCTACCCACACAGGGACTTCCAAACAAAAGGAGGAAGCCCTACTCCCACCACCCTCAGCCACACCAATCTCAAATAGTGAAAGAAAAAACAAATAAATAAAAAATAATAATAAAGAAAATATATAGTTATAAATCTTAGTGAGGAGGCTATCTGATTATAATAAAGGTCTCAAGACAATATCCCTAATCTGAGTGTCAAAGCCTCCACTAACTAATCGCCCAACGCGCGTTTCGCCAAGTGCTGGCTCTTCCAGGGGAAAAGATGTTCTGAATACCGGATATTTAAATATTCCGCCCTTTGCTATGATTGGATGCTGATTCAACTGCTCCATGCAATGGGCGGGAATGACGTCACGTAGATAGTATTACCCTGTGGCATGCCTGTAAAGACAGGGAAAAACCAACAGAATACATACTTATTAAAAAGTTATGTTACATTCATAATTAAATAAAATTAAATGTAATTACATTAAATCCATTGATCAGAGAATGAATAAACCGAAAATGATTAAACTATAGTGCATCCAGATGAAAGATAGATTACTTGCGGTCATATTTACAGTTAACAGGGTAATCAACTCCTGGTGTAATAGAAGTGGTTGTGTAAAAACTTGAAGGACCACTATAGTGTCAGGAAAACAAACTCGTTTTCCTGGCACTATAGTGCCCTGAGGGTGACCCCAACCTCAGGGTCCCACTCCCACTGGGGTGAAGTGGGAGGAAGGGGTTAATCCCTTACCTTTCTCAAGCACCGGGCTCCCTCAGCGCTGGGGACTCTCCTCCTCCTTTGGACTTTATCGGCTGAATGCGCATGGACGGCAGTGTCTTCCCACTGTGATTTCAATAAGTGATTCAATAAGACAGCCACTAGGGGCTGGATTAATACATATGTAAACATAGCAGTTTCTATGAAACTGCTATGTTTACAGCAGGCAGGGTTAACCCTAGATGGACATTGCACCCAGACCACTTCATTGAGCTGAAGTGGTCTGGGTGCCTATAGTGGTCCTTTAAGTTTCTTAAAGACTGATGAAGGTTTTGGAATGCCAATACCCACTTAATGTATGGTGTTGCCTTCAAGAAAATATTTATAAGGCAATGTACGTACAAACTAATCCATTATTATTGGCTAACAAAACATTTTTGATATTATTAATGAGAGAAAGGGATAAACCAGTCCGTTCCACGCACGGTAAAATACTTGGTAACAAATAAATTTATTAAATTGCAACAATCCGCAGGAAATGAGTAACATGTTAACCAGCTTAACTGGCAACTAAGTATAAACATTGAAGTGCCGATATGTATATAGAGTGATTATAAATTCTAACATAGCTGTTATATGAGAGTTATAAAGTAATAATATACGTTAGAATAAATAGTTCAAAAAAGTAGATAAACTAGAGGAACCATAAGCCTAGAGATAAAGAGTTACCAGAGACAAACAAGTTCCAATATATTGTATTAGAACAAATATCAATTGACTTTGTGTTGTAATTATTATTAAAAAAAATAATATTAATAATTATTAAAAGAAACTGGATATCTTTCTAAAGTTTATTTAGTCATAAGGTATAGCAATATAGTATAATTTAGAAATAAGGTATATGGGTATAATAAGGTAGATGGGTGTTCTATGTGGATATATAGCTCCTGCTGGGCTCAATATATACTTCGACCTCTTCAACGTTTTATAATAATTTTCACTGTAACCTTATACGTTATATTTATTTTCGGCACTAGACTCTTATCTCAGGAGATGAGTTTACTTTTCCATCTCTACTATAGGATTGTGCTACATTTGATGTTTATATTAATTCATTGTTGGAATAGTTGGGACACTTTCCCTTTAATATTTTCCATCTATTCATATATTTATATATACATCTATTTTCTACCAAGGATTTCCTACACTTTTATAAGTAGGATAGTACTCCTAAGGAATGAACTGCCTATATAGGACTACATGTTTGGGTTTTAAACCATATAATAGTTATTTTGTCAACATGTTGGGTTTAGACGATGTACAGCCTTTTTTATGTGTATAGATTTTGGCCTATTATTGGTCATTTTTACTATCTATTGGGTCCCACTTAATTGCTATAATTGCACTATCTGAGCCATATACACTTTGGTGTCACTAGACAGTACTGTGACTTGATGTACTTAGAAGACGTGCCCCTATTTTCTGATATTTTTTTCTGATAAGGCTCAGAGCACTCTAATTGGTGGGTTTAAGCCATCCAATCAGAGTGCTCTGACAGGTAAATGAAGAAACTGACAGGTAAGTCTCTACTTTTACCTGTCACAGCACTCTGATTGGTTGGTTTGAAATCCACCAATCAGAGTGCTCTGTGTCATTTTACACAGCGGGGGAAAGTTCTTTGGAATTTTCCCACACTGTGTAATTTGACTCATAACACTCTGATTGGTTACTTAATCCACCAATCAGAGTGTTGTTATGAGTCTAAATCCCTATGTACATTTAAACAAAATGGAGGCTCTTTGGTTTTATTCCAATGGCCATTTGAATATAAGCTCACCTGCCACGTCAAGGCAAGCCCCAAAAGGTGAGTCCTACACTGGCCATTAGATTTGCTGATATCAGCCCCTTCCTGTCTCAACAGATACATTTGCCTTTTAGCTGATACCGGCAAGGTGATTTGTATGTTTTATAGCCTTATTTAGGGTTAATAAGTATGTAGGGGTTTATAAAACACGCTTTACGCTTTGTCTGATACCAGCAAAGTTTATTGTATGTGTAGAAGCCCTATAGAAGGTTAAATGTGAAAGGGTTTATAAAACATCCCTTCATGTCTCATTGGAGATGTTTACACGTTGTCTGGGTGGGGGCCAGAGGGAAGGACATTAGGTCCCCCCATTCATATTTTAGGGCCCCCACCCACCGCTCATGGGTGGGGGCCAGGGGGGAGGAGATTAGGTCCCCCCCTCATTCTAATTTAGGGCCCCCACTCACCGCTCAGGGGTGGGGCAGGGGGGAGGACATTAGGTCCCCCCCAATTAGTATTTAGGGCACCCACCCACCGCTCAGGGGTGGGGGCCATGGGGGAGGACATTAGGTCCCCCCACTCATTCTAATTTAGGGCCCCCACTCACCGCTCAGGGGTGGGGGCCAGGGGAAGGACATTAGGTCCACCCTAATTAGTTTTTAGGGCCCCCACCCACCGCTCAGGGGTGGGGGCCAGGAGGGAGGACATTAGGTCCCCCCTCATTCTAATCAAGGGCCCCCACCCACCGTTCAGGGGTGGGGGCCGGGGGGGAGAACAATAGGTCAATTTAGTTCTTTAGGTCTTTCAGCATTTTGGTAGATAACTCCCGAATTAGGGAGTTATCTACCAAGTGGCTGCAAGGTAAGTTCAGAAGTGCCGAATTGCCGAGGTCCCAAAATTACCGAATTTCCAAAGTGTCGAAGTGCCAAATTGCAGAATTGCCGAATTACCGAAGTCCCGAATTTCGGAATGCCGAACCGAACCAAAAATTTTTCCCATGCGCATGCCTAGTCAGTTTGCAGAAGCAACGCAAAAATCGAGAAGCCAATATGCATTGTTGAATACAGCAAGCAAAATGAGGGAGTAGATTTGACTGATCAGTATATGCAGTCATATCTTGTCCACCATAGAACAAAGACCTGGTATAAAAAAAGATGCCACCTACCTTGTCCAGATTGCAGTAATGTAATGCCTACATACTGTACAAAAAAAGCAACCACAGGAAATCAATACACTTTTCTGTGGTTCACCCTGAAGCTTTTGTTTTATGTTTTATTTCACCAGCCCCCTAATCCCTCATCATTGCAATCTGAAGATATCCAAAGACTCTGTGGAAAACACTTCCCTAGTAGAATCCCCCCACAGCCCAAGAAAAAGTGTAGAGTCTGCTAAAAAAGTGGACTTAGGAGGGACATATTATTTCCCTTACTGCCCATCTCTACATGACCTCCACATATCTGATTATATAAATTGCACAGAGTAAAACTATGAATTCCGAACATTCTGTTTGTGATTCTTTATGTTATTCTGATTTCTGACCTCGGCTTATCATGATTTCCCTTTTTCAGCTGCCTGTACCGACTTATTGCATATTATTTCTGTATCCAATGACCTCAGCTTGTCCCTTGTTTATCTTATTCTCAGCCATTATAAAGTGGCTAGACCAAACATCTCAAAATACATCATTTGGAATACTCCGGGTTGCCTACTTTTGAAAATTGTATTTTTTTTCACCCAGGATGCCATACTCTCTCAATAGGCCACAAAATCACTTTGTCAAATTTCCAAATTTGAAATGGGCACCTGATATATTTGACCTTGAGACTTTCCCCCAAAAAATCTGGATAACTCGTACATGGAAATACTGTTACATTTGTGAGACAATGTTGCATTGAATAAACTGAGGCTTTATTGCAGTAACTCATATCAGGAATATGAACTGTCCAGTGAAAATTGAGGTTGTGTGTACACCCACAAAAATAAATATTACCACTAAATGGGACCTGCATTCGTAATAAAGTGGCTAGCCCAAACTTTTAAAAATACGTAATTTGGAATACTCTGGGTTGGCTACTTTTGAAAGTATATAGCCATTATGGTGGAAATGTTAATAACCAGGCCACCATTCTCTCAAAGGCGACATAAGTCCAGAAAATCAGTTTGTCAAGTTTCCAGGTATGAAGACTGAAATGGGCAAGCCCTATATTTGACCCTGTAAATTTCCAAAACCCCATATTACATGTACATGGGGGTATTGTTGTTCTCGTAACACATTGCTTAACATAAATATGAATGTTTAAAAATCAGTAAAACATATACTGAATCAATTTTGTATGAAAAATGCAAATAAACATATGAACACTAAGTTTGGCCAGAGTTGTTACTAAAAAAGACTGGAAAAAAACCATTTTCAATACACTGGGTTGTCTGCTTTCGCAAATGACGTACCATAATTTTCATTCCTGGGCTGCCATGCATCCTAAAGGCCACACAGACCCAGCATACCAATTTGGCGGATTTCAATGTCTAAAAACTGGAATGGGCATGCCCTATATTTGACCCTGTAGTTTTTAAAAACACCGCAAAACCTGTCATTTGGGCTCATTGTTGTACTCATAGAACATCACAATATACAAATATGTGCATTATATTGCAGTGAAATCCTACAGTATTATGACAGTCACTGTTAAAATGCCATGTAGAACTTTGTAAATAACATTTCTTAATTTATCCTTTTTTTTTTTTTTTAGATTTTATTTATATCAAAGAAACACTATAGGGTCAGGAACACAACATATATTCCTGACCCTTTTGTGTTAAAAACACCATATAGACCCTCTGCCCTCCCTTTCTTCCATAAATATAGTAACATTTTACCTTTATTCCAGTCTACTGCTGGCTCTGCACCTGATCTGCCTCTTTGGTTGACATCATTATAAGTGTTGATCTCTGCCAATCACAATGCTTTCCCATAAGAAAGCATTTGATTGGCTGAATTTGTCAAAGCGGTAGATCAGGGCAGAGCCAGCACAAGCCAAACACTGCCCTGGTCAATCAGCATCTCCTCATAGAGATGCATTGAATTAATGCATCTCTATGAAGAAAGTTCAGTGTCTCACTGCCCCAGGAAGCACCTCCAGTAGCCATATGCAAAGTGGCAATTGGAGGTATGCCTAGCTCATGTAAACACTTCATTTTCTCTACAAAAAGCCTGAAGTGAATGAGTGCACTCACCAGAACAAATATAATAAGCTGTAGTTGTTCTGGTGACTATAGTATGTCTTTAAATTAAGTTTCTTTCTTAAAAACCGTATTTACGCGAATCTAATGGACACCTCAATTTTTTAAACCTGGAAGCTGAAATTATTTTTGCTGGCAAATGGAATGTGCATTTATACAAGAAGATACTACTATACAACACTGTGCTACAATGAAAATGTTTATTGCCATATACTATAGTAACATTGATGGTATTTCAGTTTTAGTGTTACATGTTAAAAGGACACTATAGTCACCAAAACAACTTTAGCTTAATGAAGTGGTTTTACTGTATAGATCATGTACCTGCAGTCTCACTGCTCAATTCTCTGCCATTTAGGAGTTAAATCACTTTGTTTATGAACCCTAGTCAGACCTCCCTGCATTTGACAGCCTTCTTAAACACTTCCTGTAAAGAGTCATCTAAAGTTTATCCTTCCTTTATTGCAAGTTGTGTTTAATTTAGATTTTATTATCTCCTGCTATATTAATATTGCTTGCTAGACTCCGCAAGAGCCTCCTGTATGTGATTAAAATTCAATTTACAGAGAAAGACACAACAGGTTTTTTTTTTTCATGCAGGCTGTAACAATCATCAGCCAGGGGAGGTGTGACAAGGGCTGCATAAACAGAAACAAAGTGAATTAACTCCTAAAGGGCAGTGAATTGAGCAGTGAAACCTGAGAAGCATGATCTATACACTAAAACTGCTTCATTAAGCTAAAGTCATTTAGGTGACTATAGTCAGGGGCGTATTAGCCGCAAGGCTAACAAGGCATTTGCCTTGGGCGGCATTTTTCAGGGGGCGGCAAAAAACGCCGCCCCCCAAATGCCCAGGGCAAATGCCTTGTTAGCCTTGCGGCTAACAGACATCCCGAGCGGGCGGGCGGCGCTGGCAGGCGGGCGGCTGGCGAGGGAGCACTTCCTCTGAGCTGTCAGCTCAGCTCCCTCGCGCACCGCAAAGTGAGACTGGGAGCCGGAAGATGTCATATTCCGGCTCCCAGCCTCACTCTGCAGCCGGCGCGCGAGGGAGCTGAGCTGACAGCTCAGAGGAAGTGCTCCCTCGCAGCCGCCCGCCTGCCAGCCCGACCTGCAGCCACTGGTGTGTGTGTTTGTGTCTGACTGTGTGTGTGACTGTGTGTGTTTGTCTGACTGTGTATGTGTCTGACTCTGTGTGTGTCTGACTGTGTTTGTGTATGACTGTGTTTGTGTATGTGTGTGTGTGTTTGACTGTGTTTGTGAGTGTGTCTGTTTGTGTATGTGTCTGTGTATGTGTCTGACTGTGTGTGTGTTTGTGTCTGACTCTGTGTGTATCTGACTGTGTTTGTGAGTGTGTGTGTGTGTGTGTTTGTGTCTGACTGTGTGTCTGTGTGTGTGTTTGTCTGACTTTGTTTGTGTCTGTGTATGTGTCTGACTGTGTGTGTGTTTGTGTCTGACTCTGTGTGTGTCTGACTGTGTTTGTGTATGTGTGTGTGTGTTTGACTGTGTTTGTGAGTGTGTCTGACTGTGTTTGTGTCTGTGTATGTGTCTGACTGTGTGTGTGTTTGTGTCTGACTCTGTGTGTGTCTGACTGTGTTTGTGAGTGTGTGTGTGTTTGTATCTGACTGTGTTTGTGAGTGTGTGTGTTTGTGTATGTGTGTGTGTGTTTGTGTCTGACTGTTTGTCTGTTTGTGTATGTGTGTGTGTGTTTGTGTCTGACTGTGTTTGTGTATGTGTGTGTGTTTGTGTCTGACTGTGTTTGTGAGTGTGTCTGTTTGTGTATGTGTCTGTGTGTGTGTTTGACTGTGTGTGTGTATTTAGAAGGTGGGGCGGGGGGAAGGGTTGGGTGGGGGTGGGGCGGGGGGAGGGGGGCGCCTGAGTTTTGTCCTGCCTAGGGCAGCACAAAACCAGGATACACCACTGACTATAGTATTCCTTTAAGTCTATTCTTTCTTAAGCTCTTTTTCAGGAATGACATTCTCCTGTTTGAATTCACTTGTTTTAATTAGCCTGTGGGAATTTGCCAGAAAATTTCGAATTTTGACCCAAATGTAATGCGTCATTGAATCTAATGAGCATTAAAATTCTAACCTTTATGTTCCAAAAAAAGGTGCACAAAGGATTCGAGTAAATATGTTTATTGATGTGAAATTAAAGCCTTATGTTTTCTGACAACTTTATATATATTTATAATAAGTGTGGGTGCACTATATACTACCACCAGATACGAGGTTCAGCAATGGGCACTCCGTGTGCACCTTCTTACGCCAACCTCCACCTAGGGTGGTGGGAGGAACAGATTAAGACATCTACCTATTTATCACCGTTTCTGTCCAAGATTATGTTTTGGTACAGATACATAGATGATGTCATCATAGTGTGGCAGGGTAACAGCAATGAGTTTGATGAATTTGTGTCTCTCCTTAATGTAAATGAGGATAACCTTAAATTTACAGCGGAGTTTGGAGGGTCTTCTCTGAATTTTCTGGACCTTACGATTTCAGTTTCTGAAAATGGGTCTCTTGTTACTACCCTATTTAGCAAACCCTCAGCATCTAATTCCCTTCTCAAATGGAACAGTTGCCATCCAAGATTTCTAAAACAGGGTATCCCTACGGGACAATACCTTAGATTACGATGCAACTGTACAGATCTGGCTGATTTTCAAATAAAAGCCAAGATCTTGAGACAACAATTTAAAGAGAAGGGTTACCCTAATAGATGTCTCATTGAGAGCATTATGAGAGCATTGACAACTGATAGGGCTGACCTCCTGTCAGACTCCCCAGTGTCAACTATGATCACCAATAAAACCATCAGGATGATTGGTACATTTGATACTGGTTGGGATGAGGTTAAAAATTATTTGCAGAAGTTCTGGCCTATTCTACTTAAGGATACTCATTTGAAAGAGATTTTGGGTCCACAGGTTTC
>OW240914.1:275121302-275143138 GCA_933207985.1 Pelobates cultripes | reverse complement strand
TTATGCATCTAAAGCTGATTGTCATGATGTGGCAAGTTTATGCATTTAAAGCTGATTACCCTGGTATGCCAATAGTATGCATCTAAAGCTGGCTAGATGCATATTTGTATTCCTGTCACTATAGTGTTTCTTTACATTGCAATATTCTATAATACAACGACTTATGCACCCTTGGCGTGACACAGCTAATGAATACATATTCAAATAAATAAAAGCAAAACATGTACACTTACAAAATTATACAGAGGTTATCTTATGGTGCATGGTAATTAAAATCAAACTATGAAGTAAATAATGTATCTCTTATCACAAATATATCATGTGATCGTGGCTTGTGACTACTTTTTAAAGAATGAGTTGTCACATGTTTAAATAAGCATTTCTAATAGCTTTAACGTGCCCTTTGCTCTGGTAAAAGTTTTCAGATAGATCCACACTTATTGACTTGGGGTTAATTCATTTCACAGTAAGTTACACTGAATGGACAACCGATTTATTAAGGCAAATTGGCCAAATTGCAAAGAAGCAAGCAATTTCTTTAGCTTATTATTTTGCAAGTTGGTTGTCGACTCAGACTAATTCACTGCTCTGTAAATACACGCGTTAGAATGAATCACTACTGTGAGAAACTAGAGACAATTGTATTTTTACATACTTACATTAACTTACATACACAAAAGGACATTTGTTAAATTGATAATTCAAAGTGAATTTCAAATTTCATGCCAAAGTAGCTGGTAGCCTGACAGATTTGTGTGTACATTAGTGTCTACATATTCAGGGTTTTCACTAATGTATCCTCCCTAGTACACAAGTATGTTCGGTCTAGGCCCCCATGCTCTGCTGAAAACCTGTCTCTATGCTCCTGTGCATCCAACTTGTCTGGTTACAAATACATGTCGGTTCGCCCACCCATTGTACAGCACTGCAGAATTTGCGGGAACTTTATAAATAATAATAATAATAATGTGAGAATTCAAAGTAAATTTAAAGAAATTTAAAGGCAATTTAGCAGAATTGGAAACATATCTGAGTTAGAGTATTGTTTTTACCTAGTCTTGAAGAGGCCTTTCACGCATTAAAAGCTCATTCTGCGTCGACCCCTTGCGGGAATCATATTGATTTATAATTGTTGTGGTGGGGTTTTATTTTTGGCCAAAAAAATCAGTTAATGTGTGTGTGTATGTATGGCAGTGTTTGTGTCTGTGATTGTGTGTCTGTCAGTCACTCTGTGTATGTCTGTCAGTGAGTGTGTGTGTATGTCTGTCAGTGTTTGTGTCTGTGAGTGTGTATCTGTGAGTGTCTGTGTATCTGTGAGTATGTGTGTGTCAGTGTGTGTGTATCAGTGGGTGTCAGTGTGTATAATTGTTGTGTTTAATTGCTGTGTTGGCACTTTGAGGAAAAAAGTTGGTTTGGGCACTCGGACTAGTGAAACAGGTCTGGGGGGGGGGGGGTTAGAGAGACAGGGTTAAGGGGTTAGAGAGACAGAGGTTAGAGGGTTAATGTGAAATACCTTTGTAAAAACTTTTTAGATCCCCAAAACAATTACTGGTGGGCCATATTGTTTTTTTTTTTATATAACTTCTTACCAACGAATTTTTGAAGCTGGGTGCTCCCCTAAAAGTAATATTAGGCCTATCAGGTAGTGCATCACCTAAGTCCTTGTCCATTTTTAGGGTCCATATTCAAAAGAATATGACATAAGGGAGCACATTACGTGCCATAGTAATAATGTAATATACTTATTACAATGTTCCTGCAAACTCCACTATATAGGGAAAACTACAAGCCCACTTTATAAGAGAATATGGGAACATGTGTACAACATACGCAAAGGAGTTCAGTCATAGTGTTTCAGACCATTTTAAGCATTCACATAACCAAGATCCCTCAGGCTTGGATTGTATAGGCATCAAAAGATTGTTTAAAGACTGGAAAATTGGACAGGGGGAGATGAGATGGGTGTTGGACAAAAACACAATGAATGAAGGAGAGACAGAGAGGTAAGGCAATATAAACACCTCTCAAATCTACCCTCTCCAAGGAGGAGAGACACCAAATTGTGAAATAATAATAGTAAAACATCACTTTTAATGAATTAACTTTAAAACCCAAATCAGAGAAAGGCAAAAGGAAAAACCCAAATCAGGGATGTGAATCATTATGGTGGTCAGAATATCCAAATAAATGTTGGTTACCAGAAACATAGAGGCTTAAAATTAAAATAGGTGAGTGTTAAGAGGGAGAGAAAGGCAAAAGGAAAAAAATCAATGTCTATTTGTCAATGTTGGAGTGAGCAGGGATAGAGCTAAGAACGGATTAATAGGTCCTAAGTAGCTAGTATCCTACCGTGCCTTTGAGGGCACCCCTTAAAAAGTCTAAAGCTCCAAAGTACCTCCCATCTACCCACACAGGGACTTCCAAACAAAAGGAGGAAGCCCTACTCCCACCACCCTCAGCCACACCAATCTCAAATAGTGAAAGAAAAAACAAATAAATAAAAAATAAAAAATAATAATAAAGAAAATATATAGTTATAAATCTTAGTGAGGTGGCTATCTGATTATAATAAAGGTCTCAAGACAATATCCCTAATCTGAGTGTCAAAGCCTCCACTAACTAATCGCCCGACACGCGTTTCGCCAAGTGCTGGCTCTTCCAGGGGAAAAGATGTTTTGAATACCGGACATTTAAATATTCCGCCCTTTGCTATGATTGGATGCTGATTCAACTGCTCCATGCAATGGGCGGGAATGACGTCACGTAGATAGTATTACCCTGTGGCATGCCTGTAAAGACAGGGAAAAACCAACAGAATACATACTTATTAAAAAGTTATGTTACATTCATAATTAAATAAAATTAAATGTAATTACATTAAATCCATTGATCAGAGAATGAATAAACCGAAAATGATTAAACTATAGCGCATCCAGATGAAAGATAGATTACTTGCGGTCATATTTACAGTTAACAGGGTAATCAACTCCTGGTGTAATAGAAGTGGTTGTGTAAAAACTTGAAGGACCACTATAGTGCCAGGAAAACAAACTCGTTTTCCTGGCACTATAGTGCCCTGAGGGTGACCCCAACCTCAGGGTCCCACTCCCACTGGGGTGAAGTGGGAGGAAGGGGTTAATCCCTTACCTTTCTCAAGCACCGGGCTCCCTCAGCGCTGGGGACTCTCCTCCTCCTTTGGACTTTATCAGCCTTTATAAGAGCCGCGCGCGCATTCAGCCAGTCCATAGGAAAGCATTCTCAATGCTTTCCTATGGACGGCAGTGTCTTCTCACTGTGATTTTCTCAGTGAGAAGCGCGGAAGCGCCTCTAGCGGCTGTCAATAAGACAGCCACTAGGGGCTGGATTAACCCATATGTAAACATAGCAGTTTCTATGAAACTGCTATGTTTACAGCAGGCGGGGTTAACCCTAGATGGACATTGCACCCAGACCACTTCATTGAGCTGAAGTGGTCTGGGTGCCTATAGTGGTCCTTTAAGTTTCTTAAAGACTGATGAAGGTTTTGGAATGCCAATACCCACTTAATGTATGGTGTTGCCTTCAAGAAAATATTTATAAGGCAATGTACGTACAAACTAATCCATTATTATTGTCTAACAAAACATTTTTGATATTGTTAATGAGAGAAAGGGATAAACCAGTCCATTCCACACACGGTAAAATACTTGGCAACAAATAAATTTATTAAATTGCAACAATCCGTAGGAAATGAGTAACATGTTAACCAGCTTAACTGGAAACTAAGTATAAACATTGAAGTGCCGATATGTATATAGAGTGATTACAAATTCTAACATAGCTGTTATATGAGAGTTATAAAGTAATAATATACGTTAGAATAAATAGTTCAAAAAAGTAGATAAACTAGAGGAACCATAAGCCTAGAGATAAAGAGTTACCAGAGACAAACAAGTTCCAATATATTGTATTAGAACAAATATCAATTGACTTTGTGTTGTAATTATTATTAAAAAAAATAATATTAATAATTATTAAAAGAAACTGGATATCTTTCTAAAGTTTATTTAGTCATAAGGTATAGCAATATAGTATAATTTAGAAATAAGGTATATGGGTATAATAAGGTAAATGGGTGTTCTATGTGGATATATAGCTCCTGCTGGGCTCAATATATACTTCGACCTCTTCAACGTTTTATAATAATTTTCACTGTTACCTTATACGTTATATTTATTTTCAACACTAGACTCTTATCTCAGGAGATGAGTTTACTTTTCCATCTCTACTATAGGATTGTGCTACATTTGATGTTTATATTAATTCATTGTTGGAATAGTTGGGACACTTTCCCTTTAATATTTTCCATCTATTCATATATTTATATATACATCTATTTTCTACCAAGGATTTCCTACACTTTTATAAGTAGGATAGTACTCCTAAGGAATGAACTGCCTATATAGGACTACATGTTTGGGTTTTAAACCATATAATAGTTACTTTGTCAACATGTTGGGTTTAGACGATGTACAGCCTTTTTTATGTGTATAGATTTCGGCCTATTATTGGTCATTTTTACTATCTATTGGGTCCCACTTAATTGCTATAATTGCACTATCTGAGCCATATACACTTTGGTGTCACTAGACAGTACTGTGACTTGATGCACTTAGAAGACGTGCCCCTATTTTCTGATATTTTTTTCTGATAAGGCTCAGAGCACTCTAATTGGTGGTAAGTCTCTACTTTTACCTGTCACAGCACTCTGATTGGTTGGTTTGAAATCCACCAATCAGAGTGCTCTGTGTCATTTTACACAGCGGGGGAAAGTTCTTTGGAATTTTCCCACGCTGTGTAATTTGACTCATAACACTCTGATTGGTTACTTAATCCACCAATCAGAGTGTTGTTATGAGTCAAATTACACAGCGTGGGAAAATTCCAAAGAACTTTCCCACCCTGTGTAAAATGACACAGAGCACTCTGATTGGTGGATTTCAAACAACCAATCAGAGTGCTGTGACTGGTAAATGTAGAGACTTACGTGTCAGTTTCTTCATTCACCTGTCAGAGCACTCTGATTGGATGGCTTAAACCCACCAATTAGAATGCTCTGAGCCTAATTGCAGGGCGGGGCAAGGCTTTATAAGCCTTGCCCCGCCCTGCAGAGCTCAGTCTGCACAGAGCCCTCGCCGGGTGAAGAAGGATTATTTTATTTTATATATTTTTATAAAAAAATTTTTTAATTGCGTCGGTTATTATGGCTTTTTATTTGGCCTTTTTTGGGGCTGAAAAAAGAAGATTTTAGAAGAAAGAAAACAGGTCCCCCCCAATTAGTATTTTAGGGCCCCCACCCCCCGCTCAGGGGTGGAGGCCAGGAGGGAGGACATTATGTCCTCCCCCCTCATTCTAATTTAGGGCCCCCACCCACCTCTCAGGGGTGGGGGCCAGGGGGGAGGACATTAGGTCCCCCCCAATTAGTATTTTAGGGCCCCCACCCACCGCTCAGGGGTGGGGGCCAGGGGGAAGGTCATTAGGTCCCCCCCTAATTAGTATTTTAGGGCCCCCACCCACTGCTCATGGGTGGGGGCCAGGGGGAAGGACATTAGGTCCCCCCCATTAGTATTTTAGGTCCCCCCCCTCATTCTGGTACAAAGCTCATGAATGAAAAGTGTTTATGTGAATAACCTTTTGTTAAATATTTAGGAAAAACAAAGAGAATGTTACCTGCGCTCTGGCCTAAATCCCTATGTACATTTAAACAAAATGGAGGCTCTTTGGTTTTATTCCAATGACCATTTGAATATAAGCTCACCTGCCACGTCAAGGCAAGCCCCAAAAGGTGAGTCCTACACTAGCCATTAGATTTGCTGATATCAGCCCCTTCCTGTCTCAACAGATACATTTGCCTTTTAGCTGATACCAGCAAGGTGATTTGTATGTTTTATAGCCCTATTTAGGGTTAATAAGTATGTAGGGGTTTATAAAACACCCCTTCATGCCTCATTAGAGATGTTTACGCTTTGTCTGATACCAGCAAAGTTTATTGTATGTGTAGATGCCCTATAGAAGGTTAAATGTGAAAGGGTTTATAAAACATCCCTTCATGTCTCATTGGAGATATTTACACGTTGTCTGGGTGGGGGCCAGAGGGATGGTCATTAGGTCCCCCCCTAATTAGTATTTTAGGGCCCCCACCCACCGTCCATGGGTGGGAGCCAGGGGGGAGGAGATTAGGTCCCCATTTGTATTTTAGGGCCCCCACCCACCGCTCATGGGTGGGGGCCAGGGGGGAGGAGATTAGGTCCCCCCTTCATTCTAATTTAGGGCCCCCACTCACCGCTCAGGGGTGGGGGCAGGGGGGAGGACATTAGGTCCCCCCCAATTAGTATTTAGGGCACCCACCCACCGCTCAGGGGTGGGGGACAGGGTGGAGGACATTAGGTCCCCCCACTCATTCTAATTTAGGGCCCCCACTCACCGCTCAGGGGTGGGGGCCAGGGTGGAGGACATTAGGTCCCCCCACTCATTCTAATTTAGGGCCCCCACTCACCGCTCAGGGGTAGGAGCCGGGGGAAGGACATTAGGTCCACCCTAATTAGTTTTTAGGGCCCCCACCCACCGCTCAGGGGTGGGGGCCAGGGAGGAGGACATTATGTCCCCCCTCATTCTAATCAAGGGCCCCCACCCACCGTTCAGGGGTGGGGCCGGGGGGAGGATGATAGGTCCTCCACATTATTTTACTTTAGGGCCCCCACCCACCGCTCAGGGGTGGGGGCCAGGGGGGAGGACATTAGGTCCCCCCTCATTCTAATCAAGGGCCCCCACCCACCACTCAGGGGTGGGGGCCGGGTGGCGGAAAAATAGGTCAATTTAGGTCTTTAGGTCTTTCAGCATTTTGGTAGATAACTCCCGATTTAGGGAATTATCTACCAAGTGGCTGCAAGGGATGTTCTGAAATTCCGAAGTGTCGAAGTGCCAAAGTGCCGAAGTTGCCGAAGTTCAGAAGTGCCGAATTGCCGAGGTCCCGAAATTACCGAATTTCCAAAGTGTCGAAGTGCCAAATTGCCAAAGTGCCGAATTACCGAAGTCCTGAATTTCGGAATGCCGAACCGAACCGAAAAATTTTCCCATGCGCATGCCTAGTCAGTTTGCAGAAGCAACGCAAAAATCGAGAAGCCAATATGCATTGTTGAATACAGCAAGCAAAATGAGGGAGTAGATTTGGCTGATCAGTATATGCAATCATATCTTGTCCACCATAGAACAAAGACCTGGTATAAAAAAGATGCCACCTACCTTGTCCAGATTGCAGTAATGTAATGCCTAAATACTGTACAAAAAAAGCAACCACAGGAAATCAATACACTTTTCTGTGGTTCACCCTGAAGCTTTTGTTTTATGTTTTATTTCACCAGCCCCCTAATCCCTCATCATTGCAATCTGAAGATATCCGAAGACTCTGTGGAAAACACTTCCCTAGTAGAATCCCCCCACAGTCCAAGAAAAAGTGTAGAGTCTGCTAAAAAAGAGGGACATATTATTTCCCTTACTGCCCATCTCTGCATATCTGATTATATAAATTGCACCATTCAGAGTAAAACTATGAATTCCAAACATTCTGTGTGTGATTCTTTATGTTATTCTGATTTCTGACCTCGGCTTATCATGATTTCCCTTTTTCAGCTGCCTGTACCAACTTATTGCATATTATTTCTGTATCCAATGACCTCAGCTTGTCCCTTGTTTATCTTATTCTCAGCCATTATAAAGTGGCTAGACCAAACATCTCAAAATACATCATTTGGAATACTCCGGGTTGCCTACTTTTGAAAATGGTATTTTTTTTTTTCACCCAGGATGCCATACTCTCTCAATAGGCCACAAAATCACTTTGTCAAATTTCCAAATTTGAAATGGGCACCTGATATATTTGACCCTGAGACTTTCCCCCCCAAAATCTGGATAACTCGTACATGGAAATACTGTTAAATTTGTGAGACAATGTTGCATTGAATAAACTGAGGCTTTATTGCACTAACTCATATCAGGAATATGAACTGTCCAGTGAAAATTGAGGTTGTGTGTACACCCACAAAAATAAATATTACCACTAAATGGGACCTGCATTTGTAATAAAGTGGCTAGCCCAAACTTTTAAAAATACGTAATTTGGAATACTCTGGGTTGGCTACTTTTGAAAATATATAGCCATTATGGTGGAAATGTTAATAACCAGGCCACCATTCTCTCAAAGGCGACATAAGTCCAGAAAATCAGTTTGTCAAGTTTCCAGGTATGAAGACTGAAATGGGCAAGCCCTATATTTGACCCTGTAAATTTCCAAAACCCCATATTACATGTACATGGGGGAATTGTTGTTCTTGTGACACATTGCTTAACATAAATATGAATGTTTAAAAATCAGGAAAACATATACTGAATCAATTTTGTATGAAAAATGCAAATAAACATATGAACACTAAGTTTGGCCAGTTGTTACTAAAAAAGACTGGACAAAACCCATTTTCAATACACTGGGTTGTCTGCTTTCGCAAATGACGTACCATGATTTTCATTCCTGGGCTGCAATGCATCCTAAAGGCCACACAGACCCAGCACACCAATTTGGCGGATTTCAATGTCTAAAAACTGGAATGGGCATGCCCTATATTTGATCCTGTAGTTTTTAAAAACACCGCAAAACCTGTCATTTGGGCTCATTGTTGTACTCATGGGACATCACAATATACAAATATGTGCATTATATTGCAGTGAAATCCTACAGTATTATGACATTCACTGTTAAAATGCCATGCAGAACTTTGTAAATAACATTTCTTAATTTATCCTTTTTTTTTTTTTTAGATTTTATTTATATCAAAGAAACACTATAGGGTCAGGAACACAACATATATTCCTGACCCTTTTGTGTTAAAAACACCATATAGACCCTTTGCCCTCCCTTTCTTCCATAAATATAGTAACATTTTACCTTTATTCCAGTCTACTCTTGGCTCTGCACCTGATCTGCCTCTTTGGTTGACATCATTATAAGTGTTGATCTCTGCCAATCACAATGCTTTCCCATAAGAAAGCATTTGATTGGCTGAATTTGTCAAAGCGGTAGATCGGGGCAGAGCCAGCACAAGCCAAACACTGCCCTGGCCAATCAGCATCTTCTCATAGAGATGCATTGAATTAATGCATCTCTATGAAGAAAGTTCAGTGTCTCACTGCCCCAGGAAGCACCTCCAGTAGCCATATGTAAAGTGGCAATTGGAGGTATGCCTAGCTAATGTAAACACTTCATTTTCTCTACAAAAAGCCTGAAGTGAATGAGTGCACTCACCAGAACAAATATAATAAGCTGTAGTTGTTCTGGTGACTATAGTATGTCTTTAAATTAAGTTTCTTTCTTAAATACCGTATTTACGCGAATCTAATGCACACCTCAATTTTTTAAACCTGGAAGCTGAAATTTTTTTTGCTGGCAAATGGAATGTGCATTTATACAAGAAGATACTACTATACAACACTGTGCTACAATGAAAATGTTTATTGCCATATACTATAGTAACATTGATGGTATTTCAATTTTAGTGTTACATGTTAAAAGGACACTATAGTCACCAAAACAACTTTAGCTTAATGAAGTGGTTTTACTGTATAGATCATGTACCTGCAGTCTCACTGCTCAATTCTCTGCCATTTAGGAGTTAAATCACTTTGTTTATGAACCCTAGTCAGACCTCCCTGCATTTGACAGCCTTCTTAAACACTTCCTGTAAAGAGTCATCTAAAGTTTATCCTTCCTTTATTGCAAGTTGTGTTTAATTTAGATTTTATTATCTCCTGCTATGTTAATATTGCTTGCTAGACTCCGCAAGAGCCTCCTGTATGTGATTAAAATTCAATTTACAGAGAAAGACACAACAGGTTTTTTTTTTCATGCAGGCTGTATCAATCATCAGCCAGGGGAGGTGTGACAAGGGCTGCATAAACAGAAACAAAGTGAATTAACTCCTAATGGGCAGTGAATTGAGCAGTGAAACCTGAGAAGCATGATCTATACACTAAAACTGCTTCATTAAGCTAAAGTCGTTTAGGTGACTATAGTATTCCTTTAAGTCTATTCTTTCTTAAGCTCTTTTTCAGGAATGACATTCTCCTGTTTGAATTCACTTGTTTTAATTAGCCTGTGGGAATTTGCGAGAAAATTTAGAATTTTGACCCAAATGTAATGCGTCATTGAATCTAATGAGCATTAAAATTCTAAACTTTATGTTCCAAAAAAAGGTGCACAAAGGATTCGAGTAAATATGTTTATTGATGTGAAATTAAAGCCTTATGTTTTCTGACAACTTTATATATTTATAATAAGTGTGGGTGCACTATATACTACCACCAAATACGAGGTTCAGCAATGGTCACTCCGTGTGCACCTTCTTACGCCAACCTCCACCTAGGGTGGTGGGAGGAACAGATTAAGACATCTACCTATTTATCACCGTTTCTGTCCAAGATAATGTTTTGGTACAGATACATAGATGATGTCATCATAGTGTGGCAGGGTAACAGCAATGAGTTTGATGAATTTGTGTCTCTCCTTAATGTAAATGAGGATAACCTTAAATTCACAGCGGAGTTTGGAGGGTCTTCTCTGAATTTTCTGGACCTTACGATTTCAATTTCTGAAAATGGGTCTCTTGTTACTACCCTATTTAGCAAACTCTCAGCATCTAATTCCCTTCTCAAATGGAACAGTTGCCATCCAAGATCTCTAAAACAGGGTATCCCTATGGGACAATACCTTAGATTACGACGCAACTGTACAGATCTGGCGGATTTTCAAATAAAAGCCAAGATCTTGAGACAACAATTTAAAGAGAAGGGTTTACCCTAATAGATGTCTCAAGAGAGCATTGAGAGCATTATGAGAGCATTGACAACTGATAGGGATGACCTCCTGTCAGACTCCCCAGTGTCAACTATGATCACCAATAAAACCATCAGGATGATTGGTACATTTGATACTGGTTGGGATGAGGTTAAAAATTCCTTGCAGAAGTTCTGGCCAATTCTACTTAAGGATACTCATTTGAAAGAGATTTTGGGTCCACAGGTTTCTATCACAGCAAGGAGGGGTAAAAACCTCCGCGATATCCTTGTACCGAGCCACTTTACCTCTAAACAATCTTCTAACATCACATGGCTTGGATGAAAGATTCCCGTTGGTACATTTGGCTGTGGTAGGTGTGTAGCCTGTAAATATATCCTTAGAGATTCTAAGGAGGTGACGGACAGTGAAGGTAAACAAACATTCCAGATTGCTCACTTCTTCAACTGCAACTCAGCGGGGGTAGTGTATCTACTTACCTGCAACTGCAAGTTGCTGTATGTGGGCAAAACCTTTCGACCATTTAAGGAACGTATAAAAGAACATGTTAGATCATGTAAGAATCGACTTGATATCTTCATTTCAAAAACACCTAAAGGAACAACATGGTGGTTCATCTAAAGATATACGGTTCTGTGGTCTTGAACTTGTCAAGTGTGATCAAAGACGGGGGGATTTCGATAAAATCCTACATCAAAAAGAATGTAGGTGGATCTACAAACTGAACACCCTTAACCTAAAAGGTCTCAATGAAGGGTTTTCCTTCTCTCCATTCATTTGATTTATTAGTGCCTGGTTCTATACGATTTTTTTGGTTTCCTGTCTATTCAGCACAACCCGTTTTACCGGCCTCACTATTTAGTGAATTAATTTATCTGTCTGTGATCATCTTAGTATACATTATATGGTATACTCATTACCTTTACCCTGGTATTTGTACTGTGGAACCTTAATATGAATATTTTTTCTTCATATGTATATATATACAACAATTTTTCTTCCCCCTCTCCTCTTTTTCAGTCTAATTATCAGAAGCTTCTTCCTTCTGTATTTAATGCATTTAATATTTTTTTGCACACTAGCTGCAACCTACCCTATCATGGTGAAGATTCACACTTAATGTGATTTTGAAAAGTCTGGCTTGGTAATTCCTAATCTCATCTTGTTGTTTTGCTATTACGGTTTTTATTTATGGTTCATCCATTTGCCCAGTTATGTATATACCAGTGGCAGGGAGTTTAATTAGTTAACTCTGGGCAGTCTCTGTTTGTCCAATAATTTAAATCCATCCCTTTAAGCAACTCAACAAGCTGTTTTCTGCCATTTAATTATACTTGCAGTAAGTTCATTAGAAGTGTATTTAACTCTTCAATGTAAACATTGCTAATCCAAAACTAAAGGGCAACTGCATCCAAACCACTTTATTGAGATGAAGTGGTCAGAGAGCCCTTAGGGGTCCTTAATAGTGGGATATTGTCATGGATTGGTGCCCTTCCAGTGATGTACTTATCGCAAGTGCCACCTCCATCCTTCTCTGTTTATATGTCAGTGTTACATGTATGGAACCTTTCCGTTACTGTATCAAGGTCTAATTACTCTCCTTGATGTGTTTGAGTAGTTTCCATTTGTTTTCGAGTCATACTTGTAACACTGCTATAGATTTATTATTTTGACGTGAAACTCCTCCCCCTGGATACACGGAGGTAACGTGATTACCACACCTACCTCCTTTGATTGGTCCAGTTTGCGGGGGAGGTAAGCGGTTACGTCTTCGCAATCTATGGGTTCTGATTGCAGGTTCTAATGTTTGGGGGTGTGGCTACTTGCCTTTATAACTGGTTCCCGAGCCACTTACCAGGCTGCTCTTGATAAAGGCGTATTCCAAACGCCGAAACACGCGTCGAGATTATTTTCAGCCGATGCTTTTGAATTAAGTTGTTTACTTTTACTTTTTGGGTCTCCCACAAGCGCTATCAACACGCTTTATAGTGATATAGGGACTCGGTTAGGCTGCCATGAAGCAGCAGGGAGCTGTGTTGTTCACTCTAGGTTAGAGAGTTTCTTTAGGGCGATTCAGGCGGTCCCGTCCCCCCCCTTTTCATCTGTTTGGGGAGAGGGTTCTTCATTTCATGTATACTTTTTCTTCCTTAAGGAAATTTCCTATTTAAATTTAGACACCCTGGTACTTAAGTTTGTGGGCCTTTAGTCCTACCTAGAGTTCTGTCTCTATTGTTATTGGATTACCATCTATCCATCTAAGCTCCTTAACAATGCACTTTCCTTATGGGACTTGACTAGCCCGTGCAGCTACATATCTATTTAATATTTAGATAGAATTTTCTATTTCTTACTTTAATTATATGTTTAGCTGTATGTGTCTATAGGATTAGCCTTCCCAGTTCCCTACAGGCGCAAGCGTTCACTATTTTCTATATATTATTTTGGGGGTATCCAGTATTACAAGTACTATTATTACTGTTTTTATGTTTATTTCTTAGCATTCTTTCAATAAAGGTTATTTACCCTATATATGTCACTTTCTACGCTAGGAGGTATCTTTGAATGGGTTAGGTACTCCACCCACTTGTTGTGAGTGGACTTCCCACCACATTTTCTTCATCTTTTTTATCATTAATTTTGGGGTCAAGCCCCGTATACCTCCTTTAACCTCTCCTTTGGAGGAGTGGTGGTAGTCTGTCTACCCCATAACCCCTCCTCCTTTCTTTATTTTTTTTATATATGAAAGAGGTCAATTATCGCTGATCAAACATATAGCTCATATTCCTGATTTTGTTTTGGTCATAACTTGTATAACTTGTATAACTGCCTATCTCCTTAAGAGGTCAATTTTAGCATAATATTGGAAGCAAAAATAAGTGTGGAAATTTGGCAAAGGTTTTGCAAATGTAGTTCAAAATTGCTGACATCATAGATCAGGATGGAGGATTAGGATGAGGGTTTAAGCGGTGAGTTTTACTTAACCCTACTTCCTTGGCAAGCTGGTATTGCTGTCCCCCCTCTACCTGACTGAGATCATCGATCTTAGCCAATCCAATGCTTCCTGATAGCGAAGCATTAGGAAGCTATACAGTATGCACAGGAAATAGGAATGCTGCAAAATGAAATGCTCTTTAGGAGAAGTATTTCATTGAGGATCCAGTCTGATATACTTCTCACAGAGAAAGCACTTGCAGTAAGATCATTAGAAGTGTATTTAACTCTTCAGTGTAAACATTGCTAATCCAAAACTAAAGGGCAACTGCATCCAAACCACTTTATTGAGATGAAGTGGTCAGAGAGCCCTTAGGGGTCCTTAATAGTGGGATATTGTCATGGATCGGTGCCCTTCCAGTGATGTACTTATCGCAAGTGCCACCTCCATCCTTCTTCCATGTGATCGCTCCTCCATCTAGCTTCCTGTATGAAGCAAACCGCTGTATATTGTAACCTTTTCACGTGTCCGTCCTCCACCTTCTCGGGTCGGTTGATGACTTGGACGTGCCTGTGTCATCACGCCGATGACGTGCACTCACAACATGACTTCATAGGAATCAAACAAACCAATATCTGCTCACTTAAAGCTATATATACCCACATTAGATGTTGTACTGAGCCCTGTCATGTGTTCCTTTTAGAGGTTATCTGAGGTTATCTGAGAGCATGATTTTCCTTCTTAAATGCATAGGCTTTTCTGAACTTGGTTTCTTGTTAGACTATTTTCCATTGTTGTCCCTGGCCTTTGTCTTATATATGCTATTACGTCTCCTTGACTTCAGTTTCTTCTATACTTCTCTATATTTGCATTAAGTCCGGCCACTCTAAGGTCCGGTAATACACATTATTCTTCTTTGTCAGTTGACTCATAGTTCAGTAAACTTTTTGTGCTGGTTTTATGTGCTGGGTCATATCTCTACATTTCTTTTCATGATCTGTTTTAAGATGCTATCCATATTTTCTTTTTATATGTCTGTATATTACAGCTCATTAAATTAAACTGTTTTTTTTTTCTAAAATATGGAAGCAACAGATGTTTGCTATTTTGGCATATGTCCTGCTGTCCTACTGCAGGAACAGGATAATACCAATGATGGGGAGCTTAAAATTATATTGTTTAAATATTAATCTTGTGTTTTTATACATATTATAATATTTATTACTTAATTATATTTATTTAGCTATATTATTCATCTGTCTTATACCAGAAGTTTTAAAATATTGATGAATTAATTGTGTGAAGTCATTTGTAATAAAAATAAGATTGGATGTGTTTTCTTGTTGCAAATAATAATATTTCAGTGTATGTTTATTTCCCTCTGCACTGGAAACATATTTTTATACAGTATCAATGGGAAAATATTCATATTTGAATATGAAATAATAACGTTTGTAATTGGTTTAATGTTAAAGAACTATCCTTTGCAGGATTTTTAGTACTACAGTTGTGCTCAAAAGTTTACATACCCTGGCAGGAATTGTGAAATTTTGGCATTTTTTGGATACAAAGAAAAATCCACAGGTAATCACAGGAGAAATACAGGCTTTGGAAAAAGATGATGTGGTTGTTTCAAGGAGCACAATATGACGATACTTGAATAAAAATGAGTTGCCAGAAAGAAGCATTTACTGAGCCAATGCCACAAAAATCCTGTTTACAATATGCCTGAGAATACCTTGACACACCTCACAGATTCTGCATGCTGTAATTTTGAATGACAAGACCAAAATAGAGCTTCATGGTCAGAACCATAAGCGCTATGTTTGGAGAGGGGTCAACAAGGATATAGAGAAAAGAATACCATCTTACTGTGAAGCTTGGTGGTGGTTAACAGATTTATTTGGGTGTGTGTGAGCTCTAAAGGCACGGGGAATTTTGTGAAAATTGATGGCAAGATGAATGCAGCATGTTATCAGCAAGTACTGGCAGACAATTTGCATTCTTCTACATGAAGGCTGCACATGGGATGCTCTTGGACTTTCCAGCATGACAATGACACTAAACACAAGAACAAGTGAACATCCAATATGAATCCCATAATAAATAAAAGAAATGTGTTTTACCTGCTCACTCATGTTTTCTTTAAGAGAGAAGAAAACACAGGCAAAAAAATATGCCTTCCCCCAACCCCGCAAAACAAAATGCATCTTCAACAGTGTTTCTCTTAACCTCCATTTTGAATTTCTTGCCCTCTTTTATGTTTCTTAGCCAATATTTGCATTGTTTTACCTGCTGTAGTTTATCTTTTGCCCATGTTTCTCCCCTCTTGTGTGTCTCTAGCAGCCCTCCTTTGTGTATCTTTTACTTCCTCCAAAATCATATTTGTGTCTCTTTTTCCCCTACTCCAGACCATTTGTATGTCTCTTTTCCTCAGCCCCTTTGTATGTCTTTTTCCCCCAAGCCCTTTTTGTTTGTCTCTTAGACCCAGACCCTCTGTTTGTATAATTTTCCACCAGCACCTCCTTGTGTCTCATTCATTTAGCCTTTCCTTGTGTCTTATTCTCCCTCAGCCTTTCCATGTGTCTCATTCTCCCCAGGCCCTCCATGTGTCTCTTTCCCTCCTTAGCCCCTCCATGTGTTTCATTCCCCTCAGCCCCTCTATGTGTCTCATTCTACCCCTTCAGCCCCTCCATGTGTGTCATTCCCTTCCCTCAGTCCCTCTATGTCTCTCTCCTCCCCACACCCCAAAGCCCCTTCACATGGATTTCAAGATCAGAGACAACATTGGTTTACTTCAGGGAGATCACGCAAAACTAATCATTGATTTTTTGATTGGGTAACTAAAATAATCGATCAGGGTGGTGCAATAGACATTGCTTACCTAGATTTCAGTAAGGCTTTTGACACTGTTCCACATAGAAGGCTCATCAATAAACTGCAATCTTTAAGTTTGGATTCCAATATTATTGAATGGGTTAGGCAGTGGCTAAATGACAAGCAACAGAGGATTGTAGTCAATGGAGTATATTCAAAGCAAGGTCTAGTTACCAGTGGGGTACCTCAGGGATCTGTACTTGGACCCATTCTCTTTAATATTTTTATTAGTGAAATTACAGAAGGTCTTGGTGGTAAGGTATGTCTTTTTGCTAATGATACTAAAATTTGCAACAGGGTTGGTGTTCCACGAGGGATAAGCCAAATGGCAAATGATTTAGACAAATTAGAAAAATGGTCAGAGCTGTGGCAACTAACATTTAATGTGGATAAGTGCAAGATAATGCATCTTGGGCGTACAAACCCAAGGGCAGAGTATAGAATATTTGATACCCTACTAACCTCAACATCTGAGGAATGGGATTTGGGAGTAATTATTTCAGATGACTTAAAGGTAGGAAGACAATGTACTAGAGCAGCAGGAAATGCTAGCAGAATGCTTGGTTGTATAGGGAGAGGCATTAGCAGTAGAAAGAAAGAAGTGCTCATGCCACTGTAGAGAACATTGGTGAGACCTCACTTGGAGTATTGTACACAGTACTGGAGACCATATCTTAAGAAGGATATTGATACTTTAGAAAGAGTTAAAAGAAGGGCTACCAAACTGGTTCATGAATTGCAGGATAAAACTTACCAGGAAATATTAAAGGATCTTAACATGTATAGCTTGGTGGAAAGACGAGACAGGGGGTATGATAGAAACATTTAAATAAATAAAGGGAATCAACACAGTAAAGGAGGAGACTATATTTAAAAGAAGTAAAACTACCACAACACGAGGACATAGTCCTAAATTAGAGGGGGGAAAGGTTTAAAATATCAGGAAGTATTACTTTACTGATAGGGTAGTGGATGCATGGAATATCCTTCCAGCTGAAGTGGTAGAGGTTAACACAGTGAGGGAGTTTAAGCATGCATGGGATAGGCATAAGGCTATCCTAGACTTAAGATAATTCCAGGGACTAATGAAAGTATTTCAAAAATTGGGCAGACTAGATGGGTCGAATGGTTCTTATCTGCTGTCACATTCTATGTTTCTATGTGTCTTATTCCCCCCAAAGCCCCTCAATGTGTCTCATTTCTCCCCCTCAACCCCTCTTTGTATCTCCTGTTCCAGCTCTGCCCCTCCATGTGTCTCATCCGCCAGTCCTTCCATGTGTTTTATCCCTAAACCCCTCCATGTCTAATTTCCTATCCATGTGTCTTATTCACCCCCCAGCCCATCTATGAGTCACTTCCCTGCCCTCCTGTGCCTGCCAACCTTCTTGTAGCGTGGCCGAGCTGTACTCCACATATAGAGAAGCTTCTGTTTCCTCTACCCAGTCTGACAGGGAGGTGTTTGTTGCTTACTGAAAGCACTCCTGGTCGGATAGAGGTTACAGAAGTCCCACAACCCATGGCCCGCAGCCCGGCCAAGCTACATACAGTGACTGGCAGGAAGAGAGCACTTCCTGCTAATTATTGTGCCCTGGTGCACACTAGATGGCTGAGCACTGGCCCGAAGGTATGCCGGCCCTGGCTTTGCATTATCTAAACTGAATTATGAAGGATTTTATTTTACGTTTAATAAAAATGTAAAAGAAAACAGTGCATCTCATGAAAATGATAGCACACGTTCAAGGTGATTTTCAATGTTTTATTCAATGGTACAATTTACAGAAAGCCAAGAACTTTGCTCCCAGAATCAAGTAGTTAAAAAATCTTTTTACTTTCATCTATTTTGCAGAGTGAAATTAAGTCCATAATACCTCACTTACCCTCATTTATACTCTTGTCATGACAGCCTTAGAGAGTCTGTAGGGAAGCAAATTTCTTTGCCAGAATCCACTGATCAGGTTGAAGGGGGAATGGAATGAATGGACTCATTGTTAGTAATCCATTACGGTTCCAGAGGTTGATAAAGATTTTATAGCAGTTTTAAATAGCTTTATTTTAGAATTATATTTAATTGTATTTACAATTTATAGGCATTATGCCCAAATGTGGATTTAGTTTTTAGATTATATTGCTACTTTTATCAGGCTGTAATGCTAATAATGGCTTCAGTGTTTTTACAGATACATGTAAGCAGGCTATTTGGCCATTTTTATTGATCTATTTTGTCACACTTACTGTATGTGAGAAAAAATGTATTCATGCTGTTATACTAACATTTTAAACCCTGTTTGAAATATTGCTAGATAATGGACTTTGTCTGCTCACTAAAGTTTTCCATTTTGCAAACATATTTATAAAGGATGAACGAATACTTGAAAATTGTGTAGATTTAGGTAACTTATTGATTTAATTTTTAAGTTTGTCTGGAAAGCAATTTGTAAACAACATTGTTGTGCTACATTTATATGCTGGCTATGCATCCATTGCATTCAAATAAATGTTTTCAATCAAAAAGTGCTCAGTACTGAAGTAATTATTTAAAAAATTGATTTACTGTTACTATGTTCTACCATGTTCTCTGTGATATTAACTGTTCCCTGCCTAACTTATTTATTTTCAATAGAGATTATTTAGGTACAACATATGTAAGTTAGAACAGTTTTAATTAAATTGAAATTAACTCTATAACTGTAGCTTACAAAGCTGTTATTACCTGCCATTGCCTTTACCAATATACCATTCATTAGGTTTTTGAAAACAAAAGGCAAACTTTGCAGTAAACGGCTTAATTCACAGTGCTGATGCTCAAGCAATACATTACACTCTGGGTAATTGAGAAAACATGCACTGTTAGAGAATTTGTCAGAACTGGTGAAAAGCTACCATATGTCTGTAGACCATTTGTTAAAATTGGGTATGGATTGTGGAAATCAATTTACTTCCAGAAGATGAATTAAAGCGGCACTGTCATGCCGAATCCTGTTTTGTTTTTTTCAACCCCCCTCCCACCTCCACTACATCTAACTGACCCCCTAGTCACCCCCAAATGACCCTAAGCCCCCACATTACCTATCTTTTATTCTTTATTTTCTGCCCCGATCTTTATTCAGGGCGCCGCCATCTTTGTGTGGGTAGAGGAAGTCCCTGTGGGACACGTCATCTGCCCACACAAGATAGACTGTGAGATTCCCGCACATGCCCAGTTAAACACCAGGACATGCGAACGGGAATTTAATCTATTCATTCATTCATTCATCAGACAGACAAATGAATGAATAGCATTGTCAGACAAACAAACTAACACTGTGTATCAATGTTCGTTTGTTCAATTTATTACAAGGAGGGAGCTACCGGCACGCAGCTCCCTCATTGTAATATGTAAAGATAGAAGCGGCAGGGAGCAGTGCTTCCCACCACTTCATAAGCCCCCCCCATGTACTCCCTCACTCTATGGGGGTCAATATGACCCCCATAATAGCATAAGGGAGATTAAAATCTCCCCAATGCCCCAACTCGCTATACCGCGAGTAGGGGCATGTCCACTAAACAGTGAGCAGCCTGTGGCTGCTCACTGTAAAAAAACAAAAAAAAACTATTGGCCCCCACCCCTAAACGACGCGTGGGGGCCCTAAAGTAAGATAAGGGGGGAGACCTATTGTCCCCCCCGGCCCCCACCCCTGCGCTGTGGGTGGGGGGGTCATAATGATAATGAGGGGTGGGACCTAATGTCCCCCCCGGCCCCCACCCCTGGGCGGTGGGTGGGGGCCATAATGATAATGAGGGGGGGGGAACTACTGTCCTTACCCCCCCTGGCCCCCACCCCTGGGCGCAGGGGGCCCTAAGTCAAATTCACCCCCCCAATCAAAGGTGACTGGGGGTCCCCAAGCCCCTAGTCACCCACCGCCCCACCCAAATAAAAAGTCCCCTACCTACCCCCCTCACCCTAAAAAATAGTGAGGGGGGAGTCAAATAACTAACCTGTAAAGTAAAATTAAACTTACCATTCGACAGTTCCAAAGAACTTTCCCACGCTGTGTAAAATGACACAGATCACTGTGATTGGATGGATTTCAAGCCATCGAATCACAGTGCTCTGTGTCATTTTACACAGCGTGGGAAAATTCCAAAGAACTTTCCCACGCTGTGTAAAATGACACAGAGCACTGTGATTGGAAGGATTTCAAGCCATCCAATCACAGTGCTCTCTGTCATTTTACACGGCGTGGGAAAATTCAAAATAACTTTTTGTCCCCCCCCCCTAATTGTCAAAGCTCACTGTTTAATAGACATGCCCCTACTCGCGGTATAGCGAGTAGGGGCAGATCATTTACTAATACTAAGTAATTTTTACCGTGGGAATTAGGGAGTTATCTACTAAGCGGCTGCAAGATGCAGCCACAGCACGAATAGGATCGGAGTTTCATTCATTCGAATGAAATTGCGATCCGAACACTTTGCTCCTCCGCTGGTCAGAGCTGGTCAAGCGGAGGAATCCTCCATAAGGCAAAGAGTCCCTACTTTGTCTTATGATTTTAAAGAAAACTAAAGAAGACAGGAAGAAGACAGGAAGAAAAGAAGAACAGATCCTGAGAGAGGGGGAGAAGAGGAAAGGTAAGTCCTGCATGACAGTGTCGCTTTAAATTATTTTTTAATGTCGTGATACCAATTGCAGACATTGCAGTTTTTATTTAGTTTATATAATTGTAGATTATGCTAGCTTTAGTGTACCTATAATCTTAATTTTAATAATGACAGGAGGCGAGTATTTGCTTAAGTCTCTCTTTACTAGAACGCCACTGCAGCACAGAAAAACAACCAATCAGAAAAAAGTTAGGTACTATAAAACTCCCCTACCCATGCATCATTTCCTCTTTCAAGCTGCAACAAAACAGAACAAAAGGCAGAAAATATAATGGGGAAGAAACAAAGTCCTAGATATAATGAATACGACAATGTCCACCATCCGAGAAGAACTGCCGAACCAGATAGTGTTGATGGACTGTAAACTGAAACAAGAGAAAAAACAGAATTGAACAGGTTGTTTAGCCAATTAAATGTACCCTGAACAAACATGTAGGTACCCAAAGTAGCAAAATTACCGTAATCTGCATAGATCCCAACCTGACTTATGAAAAACAGACATAAGTG
>OW240914.1:275091012-275107572 GCA_933207985.1 Pelobates cultripes | reverse complement strand
GGGCACCCTCAGGGCACTACAGTGCCAGGAAAACAAGTATGTTTTCCTGGCACTATAATGGTCCTTTAAAGTGCTTAGTGCCAAATCACCATACGAATTATAACTCTATACACTAAAGTACAAACAAATATACATATACAATTATAATACTGCCTGCCAACAGTTCCTATGCACAAAGCAAATAACTAGGATAAATAGAGGGCACACAGATGTCAGTAATATGTGCCACAGAGTTCCTGACGTATACTTAAAGTGTCAATGATCTGTCCCAATTCTGAGTGTATGGTGGTAGATCCAATACAGAAAAAATGAAAGTTGCTTCCTTTGCTGAGTTGTCAGATACAAGTGAAGCGGTTGATGATGACGATGCGTCCGTGGATGTCACGTGGGTGTCCGCTAGAAGAGAAGAAGAACAGGGGGAAAGGTCAGATGGGGAGACAGAGAGGAGGAGGAGGAGACGAGTTGGAAGCAGGGGGAGGTCGTCGCAAGGAGCTAGTGGCACAGTCAGACAGCATGCATCGGCACCCGGAGTCAGCCAGACAGCACGCCAATCAACGCATGCTGTTGCCACCACCAGAATGCCGTCATTGCAGAGCTCAGCAGTATGGCATTTTTTTGTGTATCTGCCTCTGACAACAGTGATGCCATTTGCAACCTGTGCCAAAATAAACTGAGTCGTGGGAAGTCCAACACCCACCTAGGTACAACTGCTTTGCGAAGGCACATGATCGCACATCACAAACGCCTATGGGATCAACAAATGAGTACAAGCAGCACACAAACTCAAAGCCGCCATCCTCCTCCTGGTCCAGCATCTTCAGCCACGTTAACCACTGCTGTCCTCATTGCCTCCTCTCAACCATCCTCCCCTCCGTCTCTCGCCTTGAGCAGTTCCTGCTCATCTGCCCACAGTCAGGTGTCTGTCAAGGACATGTTTGAGCGTAAGAAGCCAATGTCACAAAGTCTGACAGCTGGCTTGACTGAACTCTTAGCCCGCCAGCTTTTACCATACAAGCTGGTGGAGCCTGAGGCGTTCAAAAAATTTGTAGCTATTGGGACACTGCAGTGGAAGGTACCCGGCCGAAATTTCTTTGCACAAAAGGCAATCCCCAACCTGTACTCGATTGTTCAAAAGGAAGTAATGGCATGTCTGGCACACAGTGTTGGGGCAAGGGTCCATCTGACCACTGATACCTGGTCTGCAAAGCATGGTCAGGGCAGGTATATCACTTACACTGCGCATTGGGTAAACATGCTGACGGCTGTCAAGCATGGAATGCGTGGCTCTGCAGAGGAGTTGGTGACACCGCCACGACTTGCAGGCAGTCCTGCTGCCACCTCCTCTACTCCTCCTACTCCATCCTCTTCCATAACCTCCTTGGCTGAGTCCTCTTCTGCTGCTGCGTCTTGCTCCACATCAACGGCACCCCCCCAGCTCCCCAGGTACTATTCCACATCCCGGATACGGCAGTGTCATGCCGTCTTGGGGTTGACTTGCCTGAAAGCAGAGAGTCACACCGGACCAGCACTCCTGTCCGCCCTGAACGCACAGGTGGATCAGTGGCTGACTCCGCACCAACTGGAGATCGGCAAAGTGGTTTGTGACAATGGAAGAAATTTGTTGGCGGCATTGCATTTGGGCAAGTTGACACATGTGCCGTGGGTGTAATCTGATCGTACAACGCTTTGTGCATAAGTACCCAGGCTTACAGGACGTCCTGAAGCAGGCCAGGAAGGTGTGTGGCCATTTCAGGCATTCCTACACGCCCATGGCGCACTTTTCAGATATCCAGCGGCGAGAAAACATGCCATTGAGGCGCTTGATTTGCGACAGCCCGACACGTTGGAATTCAACACTCCTAATGTTCGACCGCCTGCTCCAACAAGAAAAAGCCGTTAACGAGTATTTGTATGACCGGGGTGCTAGGACAGCCTCTGCGGAGCTGGGAATTTTTTTGCCACGTTACTGGACGCTCATGCGCAATGCCTGTAGGCTCATGCGTCCTTTTGAGGAGGTGACAAACCTAGTCAGTTGCACCTAAGGCACCATCAGCGACATCATACCATTTGTTTTCTTCCTGGAGCGTGCCCTGCGAAGAGTGCTGGATCAGGCCGTAGATGAGCATGAAGAGGAAGAGTTGTAGTCACCATCACTACCAGAAACAGCCTTATCAGCATCGCTTGCTGGACCTGCGGCAACGCTGGAAGAGGATTGTGAGGAAGAGGAGTCAGAGGAGGAGGAAGACCAACCACAACAGGCATCCCAGGGTGCTCATTGTCACCTATCTGGTACCCGTGGTGTTGTACGTGGCTGGGGGGAAGAACATACCTTCAGTGAGATCACTGAGGACGAGGAGCAGGACATGAGTAGCTGGGCATCCAACCTTGTGCAAATGGGGTCTTTCATGCTGTCGTGCCTGTTGAGGGACCCTCGTATAAAAAGGCTGAAGGAGAACGATCTGTACTGGGTGTCCACGCTACTAGACCCCCGGTATAAGCAGAAAGTGCCTGAAATGTTACCGAATTATGGCAAGTCGGAAAGGATGCAGCAGTTCCAAAATCAATTAAAAAGTATGCTTTACACAGCGTATAAGGGTGATGTCACAGCACAACAGGAATCTAACAGGGGAAGAGGTGAAAGTAATCCTCCTCCCACGACCACGCCGGCAAGGACAGGACGCTTTACAGACGTGTTGTTGATGGAGGACATGCAGAGCTTTTTAAGTCCTACGCATCGCCACAGTCCTTCGGGGTCCACCCTCAGAGAACGACTCGACCGACAGGTAGCAGACTACCTCGCCTTAACTGCAGATATTGACACTCTGAGGAGCGATGAAGCCCTTGACTCCTGGGTGTGCAGGCTTGAACTGTGGCCTGAGCTATCCCAATTTGCGATAGAACTTCTGGCCTACCCCGCTTCAAGTGTCCTGTCAGAAAAGACCTTCAGTGCAGCAGGAGGTATTGTCACTGAGAAGAGAAGTCGCCTAGGTCAAAAAAGTCTAGATTACCTCACCTTTATTAAGATGAATGAGGGATGGATCCCGAAGGGACTGACAGTGGGCGATACCTTCGACTAAAAAAGGCCTGATGAGGGGGACGTAACAGGGTGTCGCAGCTGCCGGCCCGCCACGTGATATTTAAATCCCTAGCTCATCCCAGTACCTTGCCCTGTCGTGGTTTCCTGATAGTGCTTTATCATTGTGAATCTGATTTCCTGGTATCCTGATCTTGGCTTTTCCCTGGTTATTCTGAATTCTGGTTTCCCTGACTTGGCTTGTGTAAACGGTATTGTGTATTTTCTGGCTTCCTTGACCTCAGCTCTCCCTTTGACCATTCTCTGTCTCTAGCGTAATAGTCCGGCCATTCTATGGTCCGGTTTACGCTCTGTCCTTTTATTTTCCTTTTCTTGCCTATGTATATGTTTACATAGTTTCTGCGTGCTGGACCACACTAGTAGTCGTGACATTGGGATTAAACTGATAAGAATAGTACTACTTAACACACCACTCCTATCTGGTGGTACATTAGATTACACTCGCAGTGCCCCAAGTTGAAACAATTTTTCCATCACTGTTGTGGCCAGAAAGAGTCCCTGTGGGTTTTAAAATTCGCCTGCCTATTGAAGTCTATGGCGGTTCGCCCGGTTCGCCCGTTCGCGAACATTTGCGGAAGTTCGCGTTCGCCGTTTGCGAAACGAAAATTTTATGTTCGCGACATCACTATATACCAATGAATTTGTCTGAAGTAACCTTGTGTGCATGTCAGAGTTTGTACTAAGTTTATGTGTGTACCAGTTACTTGTCTGTGTGTGTCAGTGATATTGTTTGTGTCTGCATGTGAGTATGCTTACCTTATAATCACAATTTTACACTGACAGAATTCTTATTTTGAATTAAAAAAGAAAATAACAATAATATATATTTATACACACATACACACACATGCTAACACTGCCTTATGTCTTCCTTACATTCTTTTACAGGGCTGCTTTGTATCCCAGTCCGGTCCTGCAAAAAGGGTTAGAGCATGGATGTCATTACAATTATCCCCCTCACCCTCCAGAAAAATTTCTGTGGATGCCCATGCCACAGGGGTACCCAGAAGCCACCCAAGGATGAGCTAAAGCAAAGGGGAAATAAGTAAGTAGGAATAAACAGACATCCAGAAACAGACTAGAATACAGTAAAATTAAGGTAAATAAAGAACAGAGAGAGGATAACCAAAACTTATCTTGTGATGGAGCAGCAAAGAAAGAGGAAGTGCTTCGGTGATACACGCCTCTTATAACCGTTGCTTGTTTATGATTGGTTCTTAGTTTTCTCATTACTTTTCTTTATGGAGAAAGATTATGCAAAATATGAAGCCTCCTGTCATGTGCTAAAATTATGATCATTCAATTAAAAAGTTAATTGTGGGGGTGGGGCCTGGCTGCCATGGAGGAGAGACATGTTTTGCAGGAGCTTCTCTCCTAGGCAAGCTTGAACCGAAGCAATCACCCATATTCTGCCTAAGTGGTAAAAATATAAATTAATTATACAACTCCTGACCCTACTGAGACCCACTGTGGGGGGTGATAATCTGCTATGCTGCCCAAATCATGCGGCCTGAGGCGCACCGGAAGGGGGATGCGGCTGATCCACCGGCCCGGAGCTGCTCAAAGGCACACAACATGGCACGAGAACCCCATTACCCCCCCTAGGACCGGTGGGGGTTACCCCGGTCCACCCCTGAGAGGCCCCCAACAACATGGAGGACAACCCTGACATCGTGGCCAGGCTGGACAGGATATTCACCAATTTCTGGTGAGTAAGCAATACCAACCTGTCTGGAGCCAACCCGGTGACCGCTCACTGCACAAGCCGACCCCAGTCATGAAACAGAAGATCGCAGCGGCAACATCCCAGCGAGCCCTAACAAGGCGGCGGGGCGGGGCGGGAAAAGTGGATCCAAATTGGATCCAAAGAATAACAACATAGGCGTGCGCAGCCTATTGTATACGGGTGTGCACCCTAAAGCACAAACACACACGCCACATGTTTATATATATATATATATATATATATATAATATATATATATATACACATACACACATATACTGCTGTGTGTGTGTGTGTGAGGGTGCTGTGTGTGTGTGTGTGTAGGCGCTCTGTGTGAAGGCGCTTTATGTGTGTGTAAGGGCGCTGTATGTGTGTGTGTAAGGGTGCTGTATGTGTGTGGGTCAAGTTAATTTGCTTGTGTGCATATGTAAGGGTGCTGTGTGTGTAAGGGTGCTGTTAGTGTGAGGGTGCTGTTAGTGTGTGGGTGGTGTGAGGGTACTGTGTGTGTGTATGTGTAAGGGTGCTGTGTGTGAGGATGCTGTTAGTGTCTGTGTGTGTGTGTGTGTGTATATGTAAGGGTGATGTGTGTGTAAGGGTGCTGTGTGTGTAAGGGTGCTGTATGTGTAAGGGTGCTGTGTGTGTAAGGGTTCTGTGTGTGTAAGGGTGCAGTGTGTGTGTGTGAGGGTGATGTGTGTGTGAGGGTGCTGTTAGTGTTGTGTGTAAGGGTGATGTGTGTGTGTGTGTGTGTGTGAGGGTGCTGTTAGTGTGTGTGTGTGAGGGTGCTGTTAGTGTGTGTGTGTGGGATGTGTGTGATTGTGTTAGTGTGTGTGTGTATGATGTGGGGCTGTGGTGTGTGTGTGTGTGGGGGTGGTGTGTGTGTGAGGGTGCTGTTAGTGTGTATGTGTGAGGGTGATGTGTGAGTAAGGTTGATATCTGTGTGAGGGTGCTGTTGGTGTGTGTGTGTGGGGTGCTGTTAGTGTGTGTGTAAGGGTGATGTGTGTGTGTGAGGGTTCTGTGTGTGTAAGGGTGATGTATGTGTGAGGGTGCTGTTTGTGAATTGTGTGTGTGTGTGTGGGTGCTGTTTGTGTGCTGTATGTGTGTAGATGCTGTGTGTGTGTGCTGTATGTTTGGGTGATTGTGTGTATTGTGATTAGTAAATATCCCCCCTCCATGTATACCTTATGCCTGGGAGGGGGGGATCCTGCTGATGCTGCCATCCATTCCCTGGTGGTCCAGTGGAGAGTGTACTCTAGCCGCGGCAATGCTCTGACCTCGCGAGAGGAACGCGGCGGAGCTGCTGGCAAGAGCTACCCGGGTCCTCTCCTGCCTCCCTCACTGCCTGTGGGTCGGTGAGGGGAGGCTTAGAGCAGAGCCGGCGCTCAGATAGCGCCGGCTCTGCATGAGCCAACAGGGGGGATACTGAGATCTCCCCTGCCGGTCTCAATCCAGAGGCGTGCCGCTGGCATTAGGGTATGCCCAGGCACACCCAGCACACCCCGTGTGCACACATATGTATAACTGTATGCTAAGGACCAACCAATTCCAGGGCTCAGACTGGCCAGATGTCTTTTCGGCATGCATAATTTAATTTGACAGGTTGTCAATAATAAGTGGTTCTTTTCTTTGTTTATCAATGGAGATAAGTCTGGGATTTATTCACTAAATCAAGATTTGATGGTGAGTTAATGTGACCTGAAATCTTATATCATGATCTATGACGTTAAAATGCATACTCCAGCATATTAATCCTACAAGTACTAAGGTTGGATAAACTTTGTGTAACACATTTTGTGGTATACCTATTTGACTTCAGATACGGAATACTAAACCTTAAAATGAATACATTGTTAAGAATGTATGGATTACAATTTTTACAAAATTACATAAAATAGCATAATTTGAAGTTAAAGGCCCTAGGTTGTAGAAATCTATTTGCCAATTTAATTTCCAAAACATGGGGTTTACTGAATAGGTCACTTTATGGTCATGACACAAAATAACTGCTTTTGTTTGCTTAATATTTTCTTAGTGATCTGAAAACCGTGTGGATGCCAGCTAGGAATATGAAACCATATCATACATCATAAGCAGAAAAGGTGATTGTGAGTCAGATCAGCCAAATGTAATGAGATACTAGGATTTTACCGCATTTGTAGTCTGTATGTGAGCTGTACACTGAAAGTGATATGTAACTGTGAGCTAATGAGGCAGATATCTCTGTGTGAAGGTGTAAATCCCTCAATGCTGTTTTAGGTCATGTAGAGAGATTCTTATCAGAAAAATACACCTAAGGCTCTCTCCGTGATGTTTTTTACACTTTGGTTATTTAAACCACTGACAGTCTGGCAAAAGTTAAGCTAAATCCAGTCATGTACGTATTTATCAACCTCACCAACTGTAACTACGCAAATGCTTGTCAGTACAAATGGAGAGTGAAAACAAATCATTTAAAAAGATGGCTCTTATTATTTTCATTTGGGGCCAGAGTTTTACCATGCAATTTTGAATATATTTACATATGTGCCAAATAAGTTGTGGTGTGACCAAACATGACAAAATGTCCCCAAATTTGACTCAAATTCAAAAATTACTGTGCATCACATGCATATCTCAAGTTGAACCTTTGGAAAGTCTGCCTCATTCCCAATACTCATGCTTTCATAATAATTCCTGAATTCACCACTCAACATGCAAATGAGCTCAGACAAGTATTATGCTTTCAAACTTCATTGTTGTATTTCTACAGGCACCCTTAAAGGACCACTCTAGGCACCCAGACCACTTCAGCTTAATGAAGTGGTCTGGGTGCCAGGTCCAGCTAGGGTTAACCCATTTTTACATAAACATAGCAGTTTCAGAGAAACTGCTATGTTTATGAATGGGTTAAGCCTTCCCCTATTTCCTCTAGTGGCTGTCTCATTGACAGCCACTAGAGGCGCTTGCGTGCTTCTCACTGCGATTTTCACAGTGAGAGCACGCCAGCGTCCATAGGAAAGCATTATGAATGCTTTCCTATGTGACCGGCTGAACGCGCGCGCAGCTCTTGCCGCGCGTGCGCATACAGCCGACGGGGAGGAGAAGAGGAGGATCGGAGGAGGAGAGCTCTCCGCCCAGCGCTGGAAAAAGGTAAGTTTTAACCCCTTTCCCCCTTCCAGAGCCGGGCGGGAGGGGGTCCCTGAGGGTGGGGGCACCCTCAGGGCACTATAGTGCCAGGAAAACGAGTATGTTTTCTTGGCACTATAGTGGTCCTTTAACAATGAACACTGTTTTAAACAGAGCTTATTAAATAAAAACATGGATCCAAGCGGGTCGATTTTTCAAACAAACCAACATAGAGCACAAGAAAATACTGAGAATGGATAACAGTTCAATAAGCTTGCCCATCTGTGGGTGTCCGCACAGCTCTGAAGTTGGTTTTAGATTGTTTTAGCCAGAAAATAACTCAGCTATAATATCAGTTTGACTATTTTAGCTTAAATCTTATGAAATAATATTCAAGTCACTGCGAATTGGTATTTACTGCAGAAACACAGTTGCAAGAGCAAGATATTACAAATAAAAGAACTTACAAAGAAAAAACACATTTAATACACAAGGTAGTTCTAGGACCTGGTACAGATATACATTAAATGATAGATTCTTAGAAAAGAGGTAAACATAATTCATATGTGTTCATATTTCAATTAGCAGAGATATTATCTCTCTAAAATAATCTTGCCCTAAGTAAGAGGTCAGTTTTGACCATGAGTTCTTCTGTTTGGCAACACTTCACGGTAACTCATAGACAAGTTATAACACTCTCCCTGTCACTAAATTCCTGGAATATAGAATGAAAACAGAGAATCCAATGCTTACTTGTAGCAGATGGAGAAACAGTTCTTTGGAAAGCTGACTGCAGAGCTACAGTCTATTTAGTGTTAAAAATCTTTTAAAACCCAAACTGATGTTGTCTAGCCATCTATCCATCTAATCCAACCATCCATCTAACCATCCATCCAATCCAACCATCCATCTAACCATCCATCCATCTAACCATCCATCCACCCATCCACCCATCTATCCATCCATCCATCCATCCATCCATCCACACAATTGCAACATTCTAAGGGACACATAACAGATGGTATGATTAGGTAACAGCTCTGCTCTCTTAAAGGTGTCACATCATGACTTACCTCTGAATATTTGCATATGCACAATGCTTGCTTCCATGCCAACATATTTTTTATGCATGTTCAGTTTTTAGCATGCATTCTGATTTGGGAACATCCAGATATTCCTTCTCAAATGACAAAAACACTATACATCCAAATGTTCTACACCCTTGAGTCTGCTGCTTCTAAGTGAAAACTGAACGCGTCTATTATTCAGAAAGTGCAAAGGTGTTGATATGGAATAATATACTTATATTTATTTATATTATTGAAATTCTTTAGCACATCCATTACATTCCCCAAATTAATGGAAAATTATGTATTTTTCCAGTTTGATTTTTAACATACTCAATGAATGTTGTTCATATGTAGAATATTTGAATTTATTGCAGTTAACCACCAGCCAACTTTGTTACGTATCTGTTTAAAAAGGTAGTCTCTGTAACTGCTGTATTAAACATTGAACGTTTTACAATCTATTAAAATGCAATGTAAAAAAAAAAAATGTTTGCTATTGACATCTCTGTTTACATTATTCCAGTGCTTCCCATATTGTTTATTATACGTATGTCTCTTTCATTGTTTTCAATGCTCACCGTGTCTCTCTTCACCTCTTTTCTGTTGCTTCCCCTTCATTTTCATTAATCTCCCCACCTTTCTTATATTGTTACATAGTTACATAGTTACATAGCTGAAAAGAGACTTGCGTCCATCAAGTTCAGCCTACCTCACATTAGTTTTTTGCTGTTGATCCAAAAGAAGGCAAAAAACCCAGTTTGAAGCACAATTTAGCAACAAGCTAGGAAAAAAATTCCTTCTTGACCCCAGAATGGCAGTCAGATTTATCCTTGGATCAAGCAGTTATTACCCTACATTGAAAGATTATATCCTTGAATATTCTGTTCTTGCAAGTATGCATCTAGTAGCCGTTTGAACATCTGTATGGACTCTGATTGAACTCCCTCTCTTGTCACAATGCCCTTTCAAATTGCATTTCAAAAAATGAAGTCAAAAGGTTTGATCTCCTATCACATGCCTTCACTCTGAGAGACAAATTCAGGATTCCCTTGCAGTCCTATTCACATGACTGAATACATGTGAATAGGACTGCAAGGGAATCCTGAAGTTGTCTCTCCTAGCAAAGTATACACAGACAGCTATCTCACTCACTTGCTCACAATGTACACTGCAGGGTAGAAACATAGAAACATAGAATGTGACGGCAGATAAGAACCATTCGGCCCATCTAGTCGGCCCAATGGTGACAGTCAAAGGAGATATTTTGATCTTCCAAAACTGGACCTTTCCACGGTATGGCAAGTAACAAAATGACCAGTTGGCCTAAACATCAGAGTACTAAGAAACCCATTGCCCCTGCCACTAGATGCAAACAGCTTCTGCCTGTTGGAGGTGCAGAATTAAAAGTAAGAATGTACTAACAACACTGTTGACCACTTGCTTTTTACTTTTTTTCTTAATTAGTTTTAGTGTTCAGCACAATGCACACTATATATTATTTCATGAGTCATAAAGAAAACATATGCTTGTAGACTGACTATCCATGTTCACAAGGCAAAAACAACTATAAATTACTGTTGGAATTAAATTATAGTAGTTATGCAGTTTTTATTTAGGAAAAAAAATATCTGTCTTTAAACCATATACATTTATTTCTGTGATAGTTAGATTTTTGACATAATTTTCTAAATAAATGCAAGCTTTCATTCTCATTATTTTTTTCAAATAAAACTACCTTCATCTGAGTGTTGTATATTTTTTACTTTGACAGTCTTTATTTTTTGTGCAAATAGAGATATACAAACACAGTTAGTAAGTCACCATAGCATATGGGCATGACATTGATGGACATTGTAAATTTTTTTATAGAAACTGGAAAGGCAAATACAGTGAGCCATCAGTTATATAAAACATTGCACGACTAAATAAGTGAAGTACTAAGTGGTCATGCATTACAAATAACATTTCTACCACTAGTAGAAAAAGGAACTTACGCGGGACAAAGTTTAAGTACGACTAGCGGTGACTTAGACGTGGTTAGATAACATCATGTTCATGGTAGAGCTAGGCAAGATGGTTATCTTAAATGGCTATGGAGAGGTGTGCGAAGTGTGAGCTAACATAAGCAGAGCGGAAGTGTGGTCGCTGATGCTGGGTACAACCGATCATACATGTCATAGCATGCAATGTGGGTTTTAATGGATTGCATTACCTTAGAGAGGTGCTCTGGAGCAAGTAGTGCCCCTAGATTATGGGGTAATGGAGGGGAGAGGGCATGTCACCGGTGCATAATCTGGCAGCCCTGAGAGGACTTACATGTGTCTTATGGGCACCAGGTAGGGTGGTTCTCTTGACCACCGAGGGCTGAGATAAGCAAATATAGAGAAGACTGAGAAAAGGCATAAAAACATACAACTATAACCAGGGCTGGCTTTAGGCCACTAGGCGCCCTGTGCGAAAATTCTTTAAGAGCCCCCCCCCCACCAAGTTGCCTGTATACAGTCACACGCACAGGCAGACAGTCACACAAAATGTTACAAGCAGACAGTCAGACATGCTCAATTACAGGCAGACAGTCACACACACACACAGTCAGTCACACACACACACAGTTATGGGCAGACAGTCACACATGCTCAGTTACAAGCAGACAGTCACAGAGTCAAACACACAGTTAAAATCAGACAGTCACACACAGTTACAGGCACACAATCACAAACAGGTACAGGCACACAGTCACACACAGTTACAGGCAGACAGTCACAAACACAGTCACAAGCAGATAGTCACACATACTCCATTACAACAATCATACACACTCGGTTACAGGCATGCAGACACTCACGCACGCTGATAGGCACACACAGGCAGACAGTCACACATAGGCAGACAGTCACACACACACACAGGCAGACTGTCACACACACAGGCAGGCATACACACAGACAGTCACACACACACACACATACACACGCAGACAGTCACACACACAGGGAGGCAGTCACACACACACAGGCAGGCTGTCTCTCACACAGACACACGCACGCAGTCAGTCACACACACAGGGATGCAGTCACAAACACACAGGCAGACAGGCAGTCACACAAACAGACAGTCAAACACACACACACACAAGCAGACAGTCACACACACTCATGTAAACAGTCACACACAGGCAGGCAGACAGTCATAATCACAGGCAGGCAGTCACACAGACAGTCACAGACACAGGCAGGCAGTCACACACACACAGGCAGGCAGGCAGGCAGACAGTCACACACACACACACAAAGGCAGGCAGACAATCACACACAGGCAGGCAGTCACTCACACAGACAGTCACACACACACACAGGCAGGCAGTCACAGGCAGGCAGGCACACACACAGGCAAGCCGGCAGGTAGACAGTCACCACACAGACAGGCAGACACACAGGCAGGCAGTCACACAAACAGTGATTTTTTAGAGAGAATGAGAGAGAGAGTAGTTTTTTCACCTCTGAAAAGGAGGGCAAGAGATGAAGAGGATACAGAGAAGGAGTCAAGCTACAGAATCGAAAAAAGAGGAAAAACCTTAAAAAGGATGGAATAATTAATTTATCCAATCATCCACTTATAAAAGATGAAATTGGAGTACTAAATAACGGACTAAAGTTTGCTCCAAGCACAACATTTGATTCTTTCTCTGCATATATAGATATTTTCAAATATTCTAGGGTTTTAACTTTAAAAATATTTTTTTCAATTAATAAGTGTAAAGAGAAAATTATAGATGATACACATACTACACTTAAATCAAGTTTTTATCCAATAAATTTTAGAACAATAATTGAGGATTTCGAACAACTAGAGTATAAAAATAAGAAAATTAATAATAATATTAATTTTAATAACAGAAGAGCCTTACAACAATTAAGGAATCATCGAGACATAATTATAAAACCATCAGATAAGGGGGGGGGAGGAGATTGTAATTCAAAATACGACTGATTACCTCAGTCAATGTTTTAAACAATTGAAAGATGCAAAAGTATATACAATTTTAGAGAAAGATCACTCACAAGATGTACAATAATCTTTATTTGCACTTTTGAACAGGGGTAAGGATGATGGCATTTTAACGGAGGAGTTTTCCAGGCTGCCAGTCTTTAATACCTTGCCAATGGTGCACAAGAATAAAGAATGCCCCCCTGGAAGACCAATCATCTCAAGCATCTATGCAGTTTCTGCGAACCTTTCCAAATATGTAGATACCTGGTTACAGGATTTAGTTAAAAATATACCTTCTTATTTAAAAGACACTTCAGATGTTATTAATATATTTAGTAAAAAGTGATGTATAGTGATGTCGCGAACCCGAAATTTTCGGTTCGCGAACGGCGAACGCGAACTTCCGCAAATGTTCGCGAACCGGCGAACCGGGAAAACCGCCATAGACTTCAATGGGCAGGCGAATTTTAAAACACACAGGGACTCTTTCTGGCCACAATAGGGATGGAAAAGTTGTTTCAAGGGGACTAACACCTGGACTGTGGCATGCCGGAGGGGGATCCATGGCAAAACTCCCATGGAAAATTACACAGTTGATACAGAGTCTGGTTTTAATCCATAAAGGGCAGAAATCACCTAACATTCCTAAATCACAATCAATATGGATTGACACCTGACATATGACATATTGACACCTTGACATATGGATTGACACCTGTCCTCAGAGCCCCTGATGCACACGGACACAGAGCAGAATAGAGACTGGTCCCCCTACATAGGGTCACTTGGCAGATATGGATTGACACCTGTCCTAAGGATCCCTGATACACACTGACACAGAGCAGAATAGGGACTGTTCCCCCTACATCGGGTCACTTGGCAGATATGGATTGACACCTGTCCTAAGGTTCCCTGATACACACTGACACAGCAGAATAGGAACTGGTCCCCCTACATAGGGTCACTTGGCAGATATGGATTGACACCTGTCCTCAGAGACCATGATACACACTGACACAGAGCAGAATAGGGACTGTTCCCCCTACATCGGGTCACTTAGCAGATATGGATTGACACCTTGTTACAAACTGCTATTTGTAACGGGCCCTTTAAATGGCAAATTGCCCTGCTTCCCTGGGTTGTGGAGAAGCCTATTTGCCAACCTCCTCCCGCATGACTATGGCCCCTGGGAGATTGTGAAAATGTATGCACTTTTATTTGGTGTGTATGGCCCTTTAAGACTGTCGGTGGGCATATTGGGGCTTATGGACTCTTTATGTGACTGGTGCTGGCCCTTTAAACACCTTTTTGGGACATCAGGAAGATTGGGACACTGCCCCTTTAAGGCCGTGTCCCCAGACTTGTTGGGGACACTGCCCCTTTAAGACGATGTCCCCTGTGTCCCCAGACCTGGTGCAAACCCTTTGTGCCTGCCTGGCTAATTCCCACTTGGTTCAGTAAATGGGGCTTACTGAACCAAGTACCACATAGGCAGACCACCCAGAAGTGGAAGTGTGCAGGCAATTTACCTCCCAGAAGCTGCGGTTAACCGCAGCTTAATTGACAATGCTGGGAGGTCTTTGTTAGTTTGCCGAACACGTGGCGGCGGCCATCTTTGATCATTCGACGAGGTCAGCGGTATGTGTAGCCAAATTCATGGAACTAAAATCGGCTACACATTTCCGCGAACACCGCTGAGCTCTACCTTCTCCCCTACTGGTTTTACAGCTGCAGAGACTCGGCGATGGGACTTAGTCTTTTTTTCAGCCTTTTTTTCAGCCTTATTTCAGCTGCAGAGACTAAGTTCCATTCGGCGATCGTTTTTTTCAGCCTGAAATAGACCGACCTCACAGCCCAAATCTATGGAACTGTTTTGGGCAGGAAAATGTGCTTGCGGTCGGTCATAAAGGGACCTCCAGCTAACTTTTTAACCCCTGGATGTATTTGGCTGATTTTTGGTTATGTTTATGTTTTAAGTGTGCTGATTCCAAATATGTAATTATGAAGATTTTTACTGCCTGTGTTTAATTATGTTAATCTCTTCCCAAACGTCATTTCGTTCAAAGTGGAGAGAATGTTAAAAAAATATATTTTTGTTCGAGTGTGAGAAATGCTTTTCAGCCGCTTCTAATCTTAAGCATCATTTGAGGAGCCATACAGGAGAGAAACCTTATTTGTGGTGTGTTTAGTATTGTTCTGATCAGTTTAATACCTTCCGCGTCTCCTATCAGTGGACGTGTATATGGCAGCCATTTTAGGAACCGTACACCTGGGACCCGAGCAAGGTCACATCGTTCAACAGGCTTGCAGCGTATCCTCCAGGAAGAAGAGCCTGAACCCTTACCGGCTGCACGTGTCTTACCTGTACATGGAAAGCTACTCTGGTTCCTTGATGAGCCAGCTGCCGTGAGTTAACATGTCCCGTGGAGAAGCACTCTGTCCTGTAAAGCCTCACCAAAAAAGGAGTGGTGTGTTTAGTATTGTTCTGATCAGTTTAATACCTTCCGCGTCTCCTATCAGTGGACGTGTATATGGCAGCCATTTTGTCAGATTCAAGTTCTTGTGCCCCACAGTTCAAAATAACATTCAAATGACAATTCATGACAGATCACACAAGTAAAAAGCCCTGCCAACGTCTTCTCAGAATTTTTTCGTTTTCTATGAAGAAATAGAAATGCAAGAGCAGAATAGAGACTGTTCAGTTTAATACCTTCCGCGTCTCCTATCAGTGGACGTGTACACGGCATTGATTTTTGTAACAGGGAGATGGAAGAAGAGGCTTAGTCGGTCCTCTTACTGCAAATTTGGGGCACTGCGTGGTCAAGCTAATGTGACACCAGATAGGAGTGGTGTGTTTAGTACTATTTTTATCAGTTTAATACCTTCCGCATCTCCTATCAGTGGACGTGTACACGGCATTGATTTTTGTAACAGGGAGATGGAAGAAGAGGCTTGGTCGGTCCTCTTACTACAAATTTGGGGCACTGCGCGGTCAAGCTAATGTGACACCAGATAGGAGTGGTGTGTTTAGTACTATTTTTATCAGTTTAATACCTTCAGCGTCTCCTATCAGTGGTCGTGTACACGGCATTGATTTTTGTAACAGGGAGATGGAAGAAGAGGCTTGGTCGGTCCTCTTACTGCAAATTTGGGGCACTGTGCGGTCAAGCTAATGTGACACCAGATAGGAGTGGTGTGTTTAGTACTATTTTTATCGGTTTAATACCTTCCGCGTCTCCTATCAGTGGTCGTGTACACGGCAGTAATTTCTGTAACAGGCAGATGGAAGAAGATGCTTGGTCGGTCCTCCTAACTGGAGACTGTGTTGCTGTACGGGTGGCAGGTGGAGCCATTTATAAAGTACACACTGCTTTATAAAGCAATTTATAAAGTACACACTGGCGGCTTGAACCCTAGTTGGTGGCGGATAAGTCACGCAAGTCAACCGGCATTCAGAGTTATAATACAGCAGCGTGTGGACCATTTTTAGCCCAAGGTAGCTCATCTCATCAGGCCTTTTTTACATAGGGTCACTTGGCAGATATGGATTGACACCTGTCCTAGGGATCCCTGATACAC
>OW240914.1:275069761-275090912 GCA_933207985.1 Pelobates cultripes | reverse complement strand
TGCTTGCACTAATTCAAACTGTATACCTGCCCTAACCTTAACATTACACTACCCCTAACTCTAAAACAGCATTAACCCTAACCCAGCATTAAGCCTTACCTTGCCTTACCCTAACACTAACCCTACACAAACCGTAACTCTACCCCTAAACCTACACTAACCCTAAGAATTGGTTTCTTTGTTAAAACAGTAGCGAGTCTGTTACTGCCCTCTACAGGCTGCTTTTAGTGTTAGAGGTCCATGTTATGCTGAAACTCATGCATGTTGATTACACTGGGATCCATGCTGGAGAGGTAGCAAAGCCCAGTAATGATCACAACTGACATCCTTGGAGACCCTGTCAGGATCTAGTTATGTCTCACCTGAGCACCTTCCAGCCTAGAATCCCTGCTGTGTTCTCAATTAATTTAAAGGGCTGTGGTTAATTTGAGCGCTGCATCCATCGCATTGTCTTTCTTTGGCCACTCAATGCAGCCCCAGCTGACAGAGTGGAACTACAAAAATTGAATTCTGCTTACACCCCATTGCTTCATTAGGTATTAAATTGTCTATTAAAAGGCTGTATGCGGTGCTCAATTTGTTACTAACAATTGACCCAGCTGACAGAGGGGAGGCCCAGGTACCTGAGTCTCTTGGTCTGAGCAGAACTTTAACCCTGCTCACACAACATTGCAACTAATGGTAATTTAAATCCCCAATAAAGGTCTGTATGAAGCACTCACTTTTAGCACTGCATACAGCTCATCTATCAGCCTGTAACTAAAAATGGGTCCATCTGACAGAGGGAAGCCCTAGGTATTAATTTACACATCGGACTTCCTGGCATACAAAGGGAATTAATCCTGCTGACACCAAAATATTAGGCTTTTTCATACCATCCTAACAACATTTAAACCAACTCTGTGGAAGAAGGTGTAACCGCAACTGGTTCCCTTATTTGCCACTATAACGTCTTAAAGCATAGAATTTAGCAGGGCTAAGCATACAGATATCTTTATATAGTCCGTAAGAGATGCTCTATTTAAAATATATAAATAATTGAGAATACAATATAAAATAAGGATTATCTTGAAAGCAATAATATTTTGTCTTTTTAGATATTTGTTATATAAAAATATAACTATAGACATATAAAATCCATTACAATTATTTATAGCAGAGTTTATAAGATTAAACTATATGCTTGTAAATATCATTTTAAAAACTTTTAAAACTTGTAATATTTGCATTTGTCCATAACAAAGGCATTGTAAACGAGTTAGGGTTACTGAATTTAAAGAGGAACTCTCACTTCCCAGGATATTTAATATTATTTAGCAAATATGTATTTGTGAGGTGTGAAAAATAATAATTACATGTAGAAATCCTCACTTCTACTTTCTGAAACTGGACTCCCCTACCTTGGCTATCAGTAACTGTTATAACTGTTTTATTGCCTAAAGCTGCTTATATAAGAGCTTTGCTAAAGACATATCTATTAATGTTATTCATTGCTTTTTTCATAGATATTTTTCAAATGTTCAGCGAATTTACTGCTGCCAAGGTAACACAGTGATTGTGGTGTTAAAATATTGGCTTTTTTTAATCATTGTTATAAGCTCTGTGCTCTGCACCTGGCAATCAGCATAGGGGATGTATATAGAGAAGAGGAGAAGTGAAACAAGGTTTTTCCTCATTTGCAATGTATGTTCAGGTTGTGTTGGGCTTGCACTTGATTGTGATGTCATTTTCTAGATCTCTAATATAAATGTAAAAAAGTGGGGCATCACTTGAAACAAAGATGAAAACACAAGTTATAGATGTTTTTCAAAGTTTTACTGAATTATGTAATTTCCAGAAAAGTGACATGTCCTCTTTAAAGGGACACTATAGTCACCCAGACCATTTCAGCTCGATGAAGTGGTCTGGGTGTCAGGTTCCCAGGTTTTTACCCTTCAGATGTAAACATAGCCGTTTCAGAGAAACGGCTATGTTTACATTGCAGGGTTAATCCAATCTCTAGTGGCTGTCTTCCTGACAGCCGCTAGAGGCACTTCTGTGATGCTGGATGCGAAATTTGCATCCAGCGTGCAGAACGTCCATAGGAAAGCATCTTGCTGCGCATGCACATTCCGCTCCACTCAGGAGCCGACGTCAGAGGGGGAAGAGGTCACCAGCACCGAGGGATTAAGCGCTGGATTAAGGTAAGTAACTGAAGGGGTTTTAACCTCTTCAGCACCAAGGGAGGGGGACCCTGAGGGTGGGGGGGGGGGTCCTAAAGATGCTATAGTGTCAGGAAAACTAGTTTGTGACTATAGTGATCCTTTAACTTACATATGTCTCCAAAGAGGGGATGATAATAAGTGAGCACTAGAGCAAAAGGGTACAGGTAATATTTTAGGCAGTAAAAACAATAATAAAAGGCTGCGCCAATAAGAGAGTAAAATAAAGTGACTAAGAAAAAATGTCCAACGTAATAGATAAAAATCAAAATAGAAATAAAAGTTCAACTTAAGTGTCCTTGCGGATAGTCTTTATAGTAAGTATTGCAGCAGTGAAGTCTTCATAAGCTGTATAGGTTCCACTCATATAAAAGACAAAAGGGGAGAGAGAAGGACGACCAGTAGTGCAATATTGTATTATTCCAAAAGTGACGTATGGAAAGATAATATTAAAGAACTCACATTTAATAGAGCTTATGTCCAGCTCTAGGATAGAAGCGCATACAGCGGTATAATCCCCGCTTGTGGGATGTGCTGTGGGTTTCTCTCCGTCAGTGGTGTCCAATTCTCAAACAAGAAAAAAGAGAGACAACCAATAGTGCTCACTATTTTAGTAGTCTTATTATAAGTAGATGAAAACGTACTTACAAATGAGGAGCAGACCAACTGCTCTTGTGTATCAGCATAGGTGGATTAATCCCCACCTTTAGGATTTCTTGGAGTGCAGGAGACTTCCGAAGTCAGTGTTGGTATATAATAGTAAAATGCTAAAAATATACTAAAATATACTAAAAAGCCAGGTATAAAAAGAGTAATGTGTATATAAAACTATAAAAAAGAATAGTTGGCACAAATAAATTACCAAAAATTGCTTTAATATTACAATACACAATATAAAATATCCATAACGCGTTTCGTCAACAGACTTTATCAAATGGAATAGCAAACATTACCTGGCTAGTAGTGTTATATAGGAGTTTAAATTTGGCGCCAAAAATGGTCCATCCAATCAAACTTAAGTTACATTTGGCAGTATAAAAACTTTAAAATACAGCAATAAAACCAAAATATAGGGTCTAAGAACACTCATAATTTACTTTAATAACCAAAACGAAGTTTTAAAGAGCATAAATTAAGTGATTAAAAATGCGCACGTGCGTCACTTCCGGTTTTCGGACTATATGCCGCTATGCTTTATGGGAAATGTAGTCAGTAAGCCGCGAATGGCGGCTAGGAGTATAATATAGGCGCTGCCACATATTGGGGGACATAGAAATGAAAGCCCAACTAGAGGGCAAAATCTGAAATGCATTAGACACTCTGCTAGTAAAAATAAAAGTATTGGAAGCATAAATTAAGCAAACGAAATTAAGCATGTGACTTACGGCACTTCCGGTATTCGGACAAAATGCCGCTATGCTTAATGGGAAATGTAGTCGGCTGAAGATAAGCTCGTTCAAATTAAAGGGACATGAAGAAAAAAAAAAAAAAAAGTTCCCAAAAGGGAGCTATATATAAAAAAGGCAAAATAAAAGGGACATATGATTTATGGGGCCATATACTAAAAGGGCACATATATATAAATATAATAAATTGAATTAAGAGATAATAAAACAATATATTAAAACAGAAAATAATAGATAAAAAATACAGTTGAGCTAAGTAAAAGGCATTGGTGTAAAACAGACATGTAAAATACTTTTGTATTACAAAAAATTATATAGGTCAAAGTCTGCATTGAGGCCATGGGGTATAAGGGTCTTAAGGTTATACACCCATTCCATTTCTATTTTCCCAAGTAGTTTTTTTATGTCTCCTCCTCGCCAGGGGGTAGGACATTTTTTTATACCAATACATTTTAGAAGTTTAGGATCTTTGTTATGCATAATAAAATGTTTGGATACTGTATGATTTAAGTATCCATTTTTAATATTTCTACAATGTTCGCTCAATCTTATTTTTAAGCACCTTGTGGTCATCCCCACATATTGGAGACCACATGGGCATTCGAGCAAATAAATAACATTTTTAGTATTGCAGCCAATAAAATCATAAATATTATACATTTTTTTAGTCTTATTGGACATAAACTGAGTAATTTTAGATGGGGTAGATGGATCTGTAGTTCTACATACTATACATTGTTTGCATTTATAAAAGCCTTTTGTTTGTGGGAAGAAGGAGAAACCCCTAACTGGCGATTCTCGAGTAAAATTGGTGGTTAAAATGGATTTAAAATTTGGTGCCCCTCTAAACACGATATTTGGCTGGTTGGGTAAAATTGAGTTTAAAATATCGTCTTCTTTAAGTATATGCCAATGTTTTTTTATAATTTTTTTGACATTATTACTTTTGCTATTGAAGTTAAAAATAATAGGAAGAGATATAGATTCATCCTTTTCTTTATTCTTATAAATCAGAAGATCTTTTCGTTCTTTTTGTTTAACTGTATTAATTGTGTTATTAAGCTCTTATTCTAAATATCTTTTTTCCATAAATTTATTTTTTAGGATATTAGCTTGTTCATTAAAATCTGTTATTTCTGAACAGTTCCTACGAAGACGTAGGAACTGGCTCTTTGGAGCACTCTCAAGCCAAGGCTTGTAGTGACAACTAGTTTTGTCGATGGCTGTATTAACACACACCTTTTTGAAAAAAGTTTTTGTGTGGAGTTGGCCTTCTTTAATAAAAATATTAAGGCCCCATAAATCATATGTCCCTTTTATTTTGCCTTTTTTATATATAGCTCCCTTTTGGGAACTTTTTTTTTTTTTTTTCTTCATGTCCCTTTAATTTGAACGAGCTTATCTTCAGCCGACTACATTTCCCATTAAGCATAGCGGCATTTTGTCCGAATACCGGAAGTGCCGTAAGTCACGTGCTTAATTTCGTTTGCTTAATTTATGCTTCCAATACTTTTATTTTTACTAGCAGAGTGTCTAATGCATTTCAGATTTTGCCCTCTATGTGGGCTTTCGTTTCTATGTTCCCCAATATGTGGCAGCGCCTATATTATACTCCTAGCCGCCATTCGCGGCTTACTGACTACATTTCCCATAAAGCATAGCGGCATATAGTCCGAAAACCGGAAGTGCCGCGCGTCACGTGCGCATTTTTAATCACTTAATTTATGCTTTTAAAACTTCGTTTTGGTTATTAAAGTCAATTATGAGTGTTCTTAGACCCTATATTTTGGTTTTATTGCTGTATTTTAAAGTTTTTATACTGCCAAATGTAACTTAAGTTTGATTGGATGGACCATTTTTGGCGCCAAATTTAAACTCCTATATAACACTACTAGCCAGGTAATGTTTGCTATTCCATTTGATAAAGTCTGTTGACGAAACGCGTTATGGATATTTTATATTGTGTATTGTAATATTAAAGCAATTTTTGGTAATTTGTGCCAACTATTCTTTTTTATAGTTTTATATACACATTACTCTTTTTATACCTGGCTTTTTAGTATATTTTAGTATATTTTTAGCATTTTACTATTATATACCAACACTGACTTCGGAAGTCTCCTACACTCCAAGAAATCCTAAAGGTGGGGATTAATCCACCTATGCTGATACACAAGAGCAGTTGGTCTGCTCCTCATTTGTAAGTACGTTTTCATCTACTTATAATAAGACTACTAAAATAGTGAGCACATGTATAGTATGTAGAACTACAGATCCATCTACCCCATCTAAAATTACTCAGTTTATGTCCAATAAGACTAAAAAAATGTATAATATTTATGATTTTATTGGCTGCAATACTAAAAATGTTATTTATTTGCTCGAATGCCCATGTGGTCTCCAATATGTGGGGATGACCACAAGGTGCTTAAAAATAAGATTGAGCGAACATTGTAGAAATATTAAAAATGGATACTTAAATCATACAGTATCCAAACATTTTATTATGCATAACAAAGATCCTAAACTTCTAAAATGTATTGGTATAAAAAAATGTTCTACCCCCTGGCGAGGAGGAGACATAAAAAAACTACTTGGGAAAATAGAAATGGAATGGGTGTATAACCTTAAGACCCCTATACCCCATGGCCTCAATGCAGACTTTGACCTATATAATTTTTTGTAATACAAAAGTATTTTACATGTCTGTTTTACACCAATGCCTTTTACTTAGCTCAACTGTATTTTTTATCTATTATTTTCTGTTTTAATATATTGTTTTATTATCTCTTAATTCAATTTATTATATTTATATATATGTGCCCTTTTAGTATATGGCCCCATAAATCATATGTCCCTTTTATTTTGCCTTTTTTATATATAGCTCCCTTTTGGGAACTTTTTTTTTTTTTTTTCTTCATGTCCCTTTAATTTGAACGAGCTTATCTTCAGCCGACTACATTTCCCATTAAGCATAGCGGCATTTTGTCCGAATACCGGAAGTGCCGTAAGTCACATGCTTAATTTCGTTTGCTTAATTTATGCTTCCAATACTTTTATTTTTACTAGCAGAGTGTCTAATGCATTTCAGATTTTGCCCTCTAGTTGGGCTTTCATTTCTATGTCCCCCAATATGTGGCAGCGCCTATATTATACTCCTAGCCGCCATTCGCGGCTTACTGACTACATTTCCCATAAAGCATAGCGGCATATAGTCCGAAAACCGGAAGTGACGCACGTGCGCATTTTTAATCACTTAATTTATGCTCTTTAAAACTTCGTTTTGGTTATTAAAGTAAATTATGAGTGTTCTTAGACCCTATATTTTGGTTTTATTGCTGTATTTTAAAGTTTTTATACTGCCAAATGTAACTTAAGTTTGATTGGATGGACCATTTTTGGCGCCAAATTTAAACTCCTATATAACACTACTAGCCAGGTAATGTTTGCTATTCCATTTGATAAAGTCTGTTGACGAAACGCGTTATGGATATTTTATATTGTGTATTGTAATATTAAAGCAATTTTTGGTAATTTATTTGTGCCAACTATTCTTTTTTATAGTTTTATATACACATTACTCTTTTTATACCTGGCTTTTCAGTATATTTTAGTATATTTTTAGCATTTTACTATTATATACCAACACTGACTTCGGAAGTCTCCTACACTCCAAGAAATCCTAAAGGTGGGGATTAATCCACCTATGCTGATACACAAGAGCAGTTGGTCTGCTCCTCATTTGTAAGTACGTTTTCATCTACTTATAATAAGACTACTAAAATAGTGAGCACTATTGGTTGTCTCTCTTTTTTCTTGTTTGAGAATTGGACACCACTGACGGAGAGAAACCCACAGCACATCCCACAAGCGGGGATTATACCGCTGTATGCGCTTCTATCCTAGAGCTGGACATAAGCTCTATTAAATGTGAGTTCTTTAATATTATCTTTCCATACGTCACTTTTGGAATAATACAATATTGCACTACTGGTCGTCCTTCTCTCTCCCCTTTTGTCTTTTATATGAGTGGAACCTATACAGCTTATGAAGACTTCACTGCTGCAATACTTACTATAAAGACTATCCGCAAGGACACTTAAGTTGAACTTTTATTTCTATTTTTATTTTTATTTTTATTTATTACGTTGGACATTTTTTCTTAGTCACTCTATTTTACTCTCTTATTGGCGCAGCCTTTTATTATTGTTTTTACTGTTTTGTTTTAAAAGGGCTTGGAGGGTTTCCCTTTTTAAGGTTGCTGCCTGTTTATTAATTAGCGCTGTCTCTCCTTCCCATATACTCCTTACCACTTATTTATTCCCTCTTGAGATAGCTGCTTTTTATACTTAGCCAATATGTCTATTTTTGAATTTAGGAACAAATACTCAATTGATGTAAATAATGTATTTAATACAGAAGTAATTAACTCCATTCAATCAATACCTTACAATTCTAACCAACAAGAATTGTTCATTCAACTAGAAAAAGCTTTAGCTACAGAAATTAAGCTAAAATGGGAAATCGCCACTTTTAAAAAATATATAGATGAGCAAATCACTCCCCGTGGCTTAAGACTTTTAAAATTACCCACCTCAGACCAAGATGATCTTGAATTTATGGAAGAATGGAACAATAAATTAGAATTATGTACTTTTGGTTTGATGGAAACCCTAATTGTAAAAAAAAGCAAGAAACTATCTATTTTAGACATTGAAATAAACAAGCTTAGAGAGAAACTCCTACCGTTTACAGATACGAAGGCCTACAAACAAAACTGTATTCTTATTCAGAACAAAATTGAAAAAGTTGAAGTAGACACAAAACATTTGAAAATTAAAAAATATATCAGAGACAAAACTGATTATTCTAACAAACAAGTCAGAACTTACCATTTGAAAAAAAAGTACACTTCTGATAATTACTCCACAAAGACCAATCACTATGATCACCAATATGTCTATCCTCACTCTTACAATAACAATCCACCACCTCCCAAATATCACAATTTTGCCACACGCAAATCTTACTACCAATCTCCATCTATGATGAGATCCACTAAAATTCCAGCTCAATACCATCATGCTGCTTCAAAAATACCATATCAAACTACCAATCAACACCCTTCATACAAACAAAAGAAACCTTTTCACTATGCTCATAATCCTGTAACACAATCCCCCAAATATCACTATTCTTCTGGTCCTAAACCTTCACCTAAACCCCAAAGATCACGATACACTAACAATTACCATGAATATTCAAATTATTCAAAATCACCTCCTATTCCTAATCACCACAACAGATATCAATTGTTGTCAATAGATTCTGATTTTGATAACGAGGACCATTTTTTAGAAATACGCACTCATCCACATCCGTCACGCTCCCAAAAACGAATTTTAAGTTTAGAGGAAGACGAAGTGGAAGACGGGAGCAAAAGGGAAAGACTAGAAAGACAATAATATCCCCCCAAAACTCCTGTAGTGGTATTTTTAACCTTTCTCAAAAAGTTTTATCTGCTGCTCAAGTGTCAGTTCTTAGCAAAGGTCTCAAATTCGCTCCCACCTCCTCTTTTAATCCATTTCAGGCTTTCCTTGACGTAAATAAATTTGTCAGAAAAGCTACATTAAAAAGATTTTTTAATAACAAAACAGATGTACCACCAACTCCCACCCCCTCTCCACAAGAACATGGTTTTATCAATACACACCTAAGAGAAAAATCAAAGTTTTATCCATCACACTATAAATCTGCCCCTCTTATTTTATTTGAAAAATTTGTCCAAAAAGATCTGGAAAAAATCAAATATAATAAATATGATGCAAATAACCTAACAAACGCTGAGAGGAAGGCAATTAAAGAACTTCAAGAAGATAAAGATATCGTTATAAAATCAGCCGACAAAGGTGGAGGAGTAGTTATTCAATCTAGTGAAATGTATATTAAAGAAGCTTTAAGACAACTAGAAGATAAAAATGTATACGAAAAACTCCCATCTGATCCTACAAATAATATCCAAATTACACTATCTACTTTTTTAAATAAAGGGTCTAATCTAAACATTTTAAACAAACAAGAATTTAATTTTTTAAACAAAGAATTTCCTATTACTCCTGTTATTTATTTCCTTCCCAAAATCCATAAAGATGAAAAGCAACCCCCAGGAAGACCTATTGTCTCAGGAATAGGGTCTCTTTTATGTAACCTTTCTCAATACATCGATACCCTTCTCCAGCCTTCAGTAAAATTAATGAAATCTTACTTGAAAGACTCAATGTCACTTTTAAATTTTTTAAATAAATTTAGCTGGAAACCCAATTTTATATTAGTTACCTGTGACGTTCAGTCACTTTACACAATCATCCCGCATGATATTGGATGTCAGGCCATAAAGAGGACCCTTACTCTAGAAGACAATATTCCTTCCATCCAGATCGATTTTATAATAGAAGGTATTAACATAATTTTAAAAAATAATTATTTCTGGTTTTTAGATTCATTTTATCTCCAAAAGAGGGGCACTGCTATGGGTACTAGGTTTGCCCCAAGCTACGCTAATCTGTTCATGGCAGACTGGGAATCCGAAGCTATCTGGGGCAACCATGCTTGGCGGGCAAACCTGGTCTCATATTTTAGATATATAGATGATCTTTTTTTTATTTGGGAAGGACCAGAAGAAGACCTAATTGTTTTTATAAATTATCTTAATACTAATGATAGGGGCATTATTTTAACACATGAATATAGCAAAGAATCTATTAATTTTTTGGACCTTAATATTTTTATTAAAGAAGGCCAACTCCACACAAAAACTTTTTTCAAAAAGGTGTGTGTTAATACAGCCATCGACAAAACTAGTTGTCACTACAAGCCTTGGCTTGAGAGTGCTCCAAAGAGCCAGTTCCTACGTCTTCGTAGGAACTGTTCAGAAATAACAGATTTTAACGAACAAGCTAATATCCTAAAAAATAAATTTATGGAAAAAAGATATTTAGAATCAGAGCTCAATAACACAATTAATACAGTTAAACAAAAAGAACGAAAAGATCTTCTGATTTATAAGAATAAAGAAAAGGATGAATCTATATCTCTTCCTATTATTTTTAACTTCAATAGCAAAAGTAATAATGTCAAAAAAAATTATAAAAAAACATTGGCATATACTTAAAGAAGACGATATTTTAAACTCAATTTTACCCAACCAGCCAAATATCGTGTTTAGAGGGGCACCAAATTTTAAATCCATTTTAACCACCAATTTTACTCGAGAATCGCCAGTTAGGGGTTTCTCCTTCTTCCCACAAACAAAAGGCTTTTATAAATGCAAACAATGTATAGTATGTAGAACTACAGATCCATCTACCCCATCTAAAATTACTCAGTTTATGTCCAATAAGACTAAAAAAATGTATAATATTTATGATTTTATTGGCTGCAATACTAAAAATGTTATTTATTTGCTCGAATGCCCATGTGGTCTCCAATATGTGGGGATGACCACAAGGTGCTTAAAAATAAGATTGAGCGAACATTGTAGAAATATTAAAAATGGATACTTAAATCATACAGTATCCAAACATTTTATTATGCATAACAAAGATCCTAAACTTCTAAAATGTATTGGTATAAAAAAATGTTCTACCCCCTGGCGAGGAGGAGACATAAAAAAACTACTTGGGAAAATAGAAATGGAATGGGTGTATAACCTTAAGACCCTTATACCCCATGGCCTCAATGCAGACTTTGACCTATATAATTTTTTGTAATACAAAAGTATTTTACATGTCTGTTTTACACCAATGCCTTTTACTTAGCTCAACTGTATTTTTTATCTATTATTTTCTGTTTTAATATATTGTTTTATTATCTCTTAATTCAATTTATTATATTTATATATATGTGCCCTTTTAGTATATGGCCCCATAAATCATATGTCCCTTTTATTTTGCCTTTTTTATATATAGCTCCCTTTTGGGAACTTTTTTTTTTTTTTTTCTTCATGTCCCTTTAATTTGAACGAGCTTATCTTCAGCCGACTACATTTCCCATTAAGCATAGCGGCATTTTGTCCGAATACCGGAAGTGCCGTAAGTCACATGCTTAATTTCGTTTGCTTAATTTATGCTTCCAATACTTTTATTTTTACTAGCAGAGTGTCTAATGCATTTCAGATTTTGCCCTCTAGTTGGGCTTTCATTTCTATGTCCCCCAATATGTGGCAGCGCCTATATTATACTCCTAGCCGCCATTCGCGGCTTACTGACTACATTTCCCATAAAGCATAGCGGCATATAGTCCGAAAACCGGAAGTGACGCACGTGCGCATTTTTAATCACTTAATTTATGCTCTTTAAAACTTCGTTTTGGTTATTAAAGTAAATTATGAGTGTTCTTAGACCCTATATTTTGGTTTTATTGCTGTATTTTAAAGTTTTTATACTGCCAAATGTAACTTAAGTTTGATTGGATGGACCATTTTTGGCGCCAAATTTAAACTCCTATATAACACTACTAGCCAGGTAATGTTTGCTATTCCATTTGATAAAGTCTGTTGACGAAACGCGTTATGGATATTTTATATTGTGTATTGTAATATTAAAGCAATTTTTGGTAATTTATTTGTGCCAACTATTCTTTTTTATAGTTTTATATACACATTACTCTTTTTATACCTGGCTTTTCAGTATATTTTAGTATATTTTTAGCATTTTACTATTATATACCAACACTGACTTCGGAAGTCTCCTACACTCCAAGAAATCCTAAAGGTGGGGATTAATCCACCTATGCTGATACACAAGAGCAGTTGGTCTGCTCCTCATTTGTAAGTACGTTTTCATCTACTTATAATAAGACTACTAAAATAGTGAGCACTATTGGTTGTCTCTCTTTTTTCTTGTTTGAGAATTGGACACCACTGACGGAGAGAAACCCACAGCACATCCCACAAGCGGGGATTATACCGCTGTATGCGCTTCTATCCTAGAGCTGGACATAAGCTCTATTAAATGTGAGTTCTTTAATATTATCTTTCCATACGTCACTTTTGGAATAATACAATATTGCACTACTGGTCGTCCTTCTCTCTCCCCTTTTGTCTTTTATATGAGTGGAACCTATACAGCTTATGAAGACTTCACTGCTGCAATACTTACTATAAAGACTATCCGCAAGGACACTTAAGTTGAACTTTTATTTCTATTTTTATTTTTATTTTTATTTATTACGTTGGACATTTTTTCTTAGTCACTCTATTTTACTCTCTTATTGGCGCAGCCTTTTATTATTGTTTTTACTGTTTTGTTTTAAAAGGGCTTGGAGGGTTTCCCTTTTTAAGGTTGCTGCCTGTTTATTAATTAGCGCTGTCTCTCCTTCCCATATACTCCTTACCAAATATTTTAGGCAGACAGAATTAGGAGAAAGCATAATACACGTAGCAACATAAAGCACCATAGACCAGTTTTACACTTCAGTCAGGTAAAACCATCTAGGACAGCCAGAATCCTAAAAAACGCACTGATATAAGAACGTTCTATGATTGTATAGAAATGCTGCTAAAAAGTGCATGGATATGTCATTGGAGCATGGCAAGCATATGAGTATCAAAATGTGGCTATATAGAACAAGTGATATGTTTTACTATATTTTAGTCTTTTTCAGTGTAGCAGCTAGAACACTAAGTGGGTGCTCCCAAATCACCCACTCATTGGAATATAAAAGATTCACACAGTACCAGGTGTAGAAGTGATGGACCCTTGAACCACCTGGTGATTTTAGTGCAGCACTATATAATTGTATTAAATGACTCACCCTTAAGGATTTAGGGTGGTTGAGATCATACATAAAAGCAAAAAATAAAGGTATATGGTATAATATTGTTAACACAAGGATATTAGTGATAGAAGTGAGTGATAAACTCACATGGTAGAGAGCCTTTAAACATAGGCTCTAAACTTTATACCTGGTATGCTTTTAGGTAACATGCAACCCCTTTGTGGATCTTATGAACGTGCAGATATCTCCTCCGAATATTGTATATGACAGAGAGAAAAATGGAGAGAAATACTCTAAATGTAGTGAGTTAAAAAGTTAATGGTGAGCTGTAACACATTCATAGATGTGATCACCTGACATAGAGCTTTCCAGACTGGCTCTAAGTACAAACGTTTGTGTGTCTGTTCTGGGTCTCTGATATCATAATTATCACAGTGTGGAATCTCCAAATTTGCCGATACGTCACTTCCGGGTTTCGGAACTACAGCACCCATGATCCTCTGCGCTAGTACATTTCAGCATTGTATAGACGTTCATTTAGATAAGAAAAATACATATATATGTATTTGTTTATTCATATTTTACAGGGTAGATAATAACATATCATATTAGGGCAAATGTGACTTAGAAGCTTCTCATGTTATTGTGTAATAAAATAACTTATAACTAATTCTCATTATAATGATAGTATCAAGTAGATAATATGTAAAAGATGTATAAAATTGTAGTCAATTAGAATAAATAAAATTAATCTAATATTCAACTAAAATGGAGTATTGTACCTGGTTGGTGCATGAATTAAACTTCCAAAAGTTAAAGGGACACTATAGTCACGAGAACAACTACAGCTTATTGAATTTGTTCTGGTGAGTAGAATCATTACCTTCAGGCTTTTTGCTATAAACACTGTCTTTTCAGAGAAAATGCAGTGTTTACATTACAGCCTAGTGATAACTTCACTGGCCACTCCTCAGATGGCTGTTAGAGATCCTTCCTGGGTCATGGCTGCCTAAAATGCATCCAAACATTCAGTGTCTCCTCCCTCTGCATGCAGACACTGAACTTTCCTCATAGAGATTCATTGATTCAATTCATCTCTATGAGGAGATGCTGATTGGCCAGGGCCGTGTTTGAATCATGCTGGCTCTGCCCCTGATCTGCCTCTTTGTCAGTCTCAGCCAATCATATGGGGAAGCATTGTGATTGGATCAGGCTACCACTTCTGATGATGTCAGCAGACTGCTTGTTTTTCTGAGTCTAACAACATGCAGAGTTACAGCTTCAGGCTTGCATACAGTAAGATGTTGCTATATTTATGGAGGCATGAGGGGCTCAGGGGCCTAGATGGTGGTGTTAACACTATAGGGTCAGAAATACATGTTTGTGTTCCTGACCCTATAGTGATCCTTTAATGTTATAATTACAGACTTAGATTATGTTTCATATTGAATGCAAAACCAAAATAAAATGTTAATCTAAAATAATATCTTAAACAGTAATATTCTAGTTAAAGGGGAAGGGCAGGAAATTCACAAAAAATGACATAATTCGAAATCTAGAGTATGCAAGTCAAAGATACACCGCATCTCTGTTTGACCCAATTTTTTTGTAATCTCTTCCCCTCTCCAATTTGTCGTAACTTTTTGGATTGCTAAAAATGTTAGGCATTTTGGGTCACAATTGTGTTTGTTTTTAAAATGCATTGATACATTGTGTTGTGTGAAACCTGTTTTTAATGTTTCTTACGTGTTCGTTAATTCTTACATATAGAGGTCTTTTAGTCCTATCTACATAGTATAAATCACACATGTATTTTAACAAGTACATTACTCGTTTTGTGTGGCAAGTAATTTGATTTCTTATTTTGTACTCTTTTTGTCCGTGAGGGTTTTTGAATGTAGTGATATGTTGTTTCTTGCTCCCAGTTTGTCGACAAGCTATACATACACCACATCCCAAAAAAACGTCCTTATGAAGGAACATTTTCTGTTTGTTTTCTCTCTTGTGGTTATTAGTAAGTTTGGTGGCTAAATTTGGGGCTCCTCTGTATATGATCATAGGCTTGTCTGGTAGTAAACTATATAATAGTGGGTCCCCTCTTAGGATCGGCCAGAATTTATTTATGATCCTTTTAATTTCCCTGCTTTTTGAATTAAAATTACATATAAAAAGTATATTAGATATAGAATCCTTATTTTTTTCTTTATATTCTAAAAGTGTCGATCTGTCCTTTATTTTAAACTCTTTAATTGGTTTTTGGAGAATATACTCTTTATATCCCTTCTCCAAAAAGCAATTTATTAGTCTATTTGCTTGGATGTCATACGTGGTTATATCTGTGCAGTTTCTTTAAATTCGAAGAAATTGCGATTTGGGTACATTAAGTAGCCACGGAGAGAAATTACAGCTCTGTAAATTGATGTAATTGTTTACATTGATGGATTTAAAATATGTTTTGGTCTTTATTTCACTGTTTTCAATATATATATTTAAGTCTAAAAAATTCACACTATGATTGTTAAAATTGGCTTTTAGGGTTATTCCCCAGTTGTTAAAATTAAAAAATGCTAAAAACAATTTTAAACTCTCTTCAGGGACCTTCCCATATAAAAAAAAATATCATCTATATATCGAAACAAGGTTTGCACTCTAGTCTGCATTTTGTAAGATGAAAATCTGTTCCCAAAGTGCCATAAATAAATTAGCATAACTTGGTGCAAACCTTGTTCCTATCACATTGCCAATACATTTGTAAATAAAACTTTGTAAAACCAAAAGAAATTATTGTGCAAAATTAGGTCTATACCTTGTATGATAAAATGTATTTGTTCTTGAGGGTATAGTCGTGATTGTTGTAAGAAAAACTCTACTGCTTCCTTTCCTCTATTGTGTGGTCCGCTGTTACTAATATCTAGTTGTCTTGCCAACTAATATTTTTCAAAATGTTTAGAATATTTAAGGTGTCTTTTAGATAGCTCTGGGTTTTTTGTACAATGGGTTGATTGATATGAGTATCAATGATACATTGTAAATTATCATTTTATCAGATAACACTTGGCTTTACACTGAAATGAGCCATAAAATGACAGGACTAAGGACTTATGGAAGTGAAAAGCTGATGCCACAACAGATGCTAAGGAGAGAGAAAATGTACATTACATAAGATGAGATCCTAAGTGGGGGGCAACACATGACTTATGGATGCTGGTCTGTTGTATCACTATTGCATGGGATGAAATATACACACAGATTAATTTTTCATTAATGTGAATTATGCAATTTAGTACAAACTAAATAATTTTACAAAATTGTGTCTACAGTCACAGCTTGATTATTTTAGCCTGAATTTGTTGTTCATTCCTAAATTCACCACAATACATTGTCTTGTGAATAAACCCACACATTTTACCTTGGCTTGCCACTGCTGAGCTGTTGATACAATGCTGAATTCTTGAATTGTTAGGCTAAAGCGAGATTAGACATTTTATTCCAGACAGGGGGCTTGCATCATGCCTAACCTTCCACCTACACATTCCCCCCCTCCCTCCATTTTGCAAACTCTTTTTTTTTTTCTTTAAATGTAACCAATCCCATCCCCCTGTCCATCTATCGCTCTCTTCTCTCACTGGCTCTAACCATGCAAATGCACTCAGAGATGGTGAAAATGGTCCAACAAATGCTTCTCTTTGAGAAGCATTTGACTGGACTGCAAAAGGGAGCCACCCATCGCTGAGTTCAAAGTAAGTTTACAGCAGCACTGTCATCATCTGGGGACCATGCAAAATTTGCAAAGATCCATCAATGGTGACATCACCACTGGGGGTCCAAAGTAAAGGTGAGATTAACTTACCTGAACCTGTCCCTCGATGGCGCTGCATTCTTTCTCCTTCTGCTCTATTTCAGCACCAGGAGCTGACGTAACTACTGTACTCTTGTGTGTGCTTAATCTTTCTGAAATAAAAAGTTTTGGGGTGGTGACAGTACAGCTTTAACTCTTTATTTTCTGAATTTTAAGTGGTAACCTCGTTAGTAATAATCAACAGGGCATTTAATTTTTAAATTACTAAAGGTAATTGAGGAAAAGAAGAGTACACCTGAATGAACTAGATGACAGCATTAAAGCTGAAACAGGAATGAAATGGACTTCCAGGGAAAAGGGACAGGGAAGGGTGGTTTGTCGAATGCAACATATGGATAGTAGATGCAATACTATGATTACTCCACCATCATTATTGTTGCAAGATCTGGCAGTGTGGGACAGCTGATGGCCACCAAACGAGAAGAAGGCAGGAGTAGCACTGGCAAAATAAGAAAGCAAGGGTTTAGTTAGTGTCAGGAAATTTACTGAATACTGGTAATTTCCCAGAGGAGCATTAGAATGTATTGTAATGATTTAGTATGTGTATGCTAAGCCGCAACTGTTGCAGCTAAAATAATAAGGGAAAACACTGACGAGTTGTAACATGTCATAAAATCAACTTTAGATAGTTGTAAACTCATACTGGCTAAAAATGCATTAACAGAGTGTTAGTCATAATGTCTTGTAAAAAAAAAAAAAACCTCTCACAATAGCAGTTAGCATTAACTTAAAAAATAACAACGTCAGGGTTTCAGCTTTCCTACCAATATGACACATTCTAATGGAGTAGAATTTAAATGTGTCTTTGAAATGTTTTGTTATTGTGGATTCCAAATATTAATCATACATCTGTATTCTTTGTGAGTTAATCATATAAACAACAATAATTCATTTTGGTAACATAATTCCGGTTAATGACCCCTTAACGTGCCAGAGACAAATTGCACAATAAACAAGTATTTACATACATTACTTATCATCATCAAAGCTCTTCGAGACAGCTATAGATTATACTTGGAGCTTCTGTCTGACATCAACATGTAATTTAACAACCAAACCTTTTTTTTGTGAAAATATGTGTGACGCTGCATTATAATAGCTGGCCTTTTTTTGTTTTACAAATGAGGGTTTTTGATATATGATGAAAATAACGAGTTATATTATTATTATTATCATTTGCATATCTATATATCATCAACATTTCTGCATTGCTTTTAATGTGAGAGTATAGTAACAAACATGAAACAAACTTGTTTTGAGGAGGTAAGCTAACAATCTAGAAGAGGTCAGGTATTACAACACAAAAGGAAGAACAATGCAGAGAATGATATCCTCAGGAGAGTGTACATGAAGGAATTAGAGTTGTAAGGTAGAGAACTGAAGTGGACTGCTGTGTCACAAATTATGGCCTCAATTTAATATTTTTCTATATGCTTTTCAAATTATTTAATGTTTTGAAAAATATTTAAAAAAAATGTATATGTGATATATTTCTTGTTATTTTTAAATCATTATTTTAAAACTTTATCCAAAATTATTAAATAATTTTGAAAGCTTATCCAAAAATATTAAATCTTGAACTATGTTAAAAGAAAGGGGAAAGATAAATTTCAGGAATAAGAATTAACCAGGGACTACAGGTTTACATGAAGAGATGAGTATTTTCAGGAATTTATTAAACAAGCAAAACCTAGGAGAACCTCTGAAGGGGGGATATAGGATGTTCCATAGGAATGGAGATGTACTTGAGAAATCCTGTCCCTGACAATAAATAGAATAGATTTGAACAGTGGAAAGAAGTGATTGCAAAACGGTGCACATATTAAAAAAAGAAATGTAATGGTGGTATAGTTATTAGAAGTTTTGTAATGTTAGGAAAGGAGTCTAACAGCATGTGTTAGGAACTTGAACTGAATCCTTAAGGGTACAGGAAGACAAGGTAATGAGGATGAAGTGTGAGAGGAGTAAGGAAAAAGTCAAATAAGACTATACAGGGGACGGAGCCTGGCCTCCATGGTGGATGAGTGTACTCTCCTGAACAAGTTTAGAGTCCCACCACATAGCCTATGACCTAGGACTATTTTGCGGCCTACACGCCTGGTGTGATCCATGGAGGGTAGAAACGGATGATCTCCTGGCCTGGACCTGCTGGCACCTGCTGTATCAGTGCCTGAGCCGTGCCCCCCCCTCCCCCTCCCCTTTGGACTGGTGGGGATATCCCGGTACCCACTGGTATAGTCTTAGGGCCTACTCTAAAAGACTGTGAAATTCTCAAAGTTTGGAATGTTATGGCCTACTACTTAAGATGGCTGTCACACCAGGGCCTACTGCGACACATGCCTAGCCACAGCCACCCACACATGTGGATCCACTTTTTCAGTCATTCGATTGCCTGTGTGCACAATTCTGGGTAAAACTCGGCAATTGAGTACTCACCCATACTCCTGTCATCCGTGCCGGGGTACCCCGTGTCTCCGTACACTGGCAGGTGGACACCACTCTGTGGTCACTCACACAGGCGGATGCCACTTTGGTTTCCATCTTATGTCTTGCAAAAGCTATTATTAATATTATTTCTGTTAGTCATAGTTGACTTTTTTTAATGTAATGCAGCGACATAACGCTTAGTTTTGTTACCAGTGGTCTCCTGCACTGCAAAAATAAAGAATTGTAAGTATGGACTGTAGAGAGGCAGTATGGCTTCCCGATAGGTCAGTTAGAGGAGGGTGACAGTAATGGTTCCAGTAAACTATAAGTACATGAACAAGCATTAGCAGAATTTTGCATAAGAAAAAGGATAATGTGGGCAATATTTTTAAGGGGAAAATGTCAGGATTTGGTGACAAACTAGATATGGAGTGTTACGGTTAGGCCAGAGTAAAGGTATTTGGTATCTTTAAATATGGCAATTTCACATAAGGATTGCAAATTAGGCAGCTATCTACTAAGATGCTGATAGATCAAAATTAGGATAATGTATTTTTCTCTGTTTTGATTTTTCATCTGTATAGTATTACTCCCTAAATTGGTACCCTTATGTAGGATTGTCATATTTGTGGATACCATATTAGGGAGCTGTTTAGCAGATAGTTTCCTTACTTGATGTCCATAAATACGGCAATCCCTGAAAATTAAGTAAATTAGGTAAACTGAAAGATTTTTTTTTGTTAATGCTGATCTTTCAGCTGTTTAGTAGAAAACTCCATCATTTGGTATCCATAAATATGGCAATTCCATTTAAGGATACTAAATTTGGGAGCCATCCGCTATAATACTCTTATTTTTTTAGCTATATAGATGTCTTCCATTCATTTGCAGCCATGGCATGTGGCTCTCATGTGGAAAAAGGCTGTTGCCCCTTGACATAGGTCATAGTATTTAATTTAAAATTCTCCAAGTCATTTATAGCCATTTGGCAGAAATGCACCAACATATAGTCAAGTCAGATTTCTACCACCAGACAGGTAATGGAGCTGAAACATTGGGTGTATTCTGTTGCACTTCTGCTTAAAAAAAGAATACTCCAAATTTGAAACCTAAAAGTAAATCTTTTTTGTTTTCTTCTCCAGCAGAGTGTCCTCTCTCACCATTGCTCTGCCAGTTCTCTCTTGCCAACAGTCTCTCTCCTCTTTCTATCATAACAGAATTGGTGCATAAACACAATTGCCACAAATGCTTAATTGACATGTGGTTATTGACCAAAAGAATGCTTCTCGTGGGGAAGCATTAGCCTAATGCTTCCCTATGAAAGCTCTCACATCCGCTTCAGTGATCGTTCAAGTTGATTGAATCAGGAAGCCTCCTGACTGTCAGTATGACTGCAAAGGGGTGTTCTCAAATTAATTCATAGACATGACGATTTCTCTTGAAATTGCCTGTTTTAAGAACTAGGGGGCATGCAGTTATCC
>OW240914.1:274992889-275062014 GCA_933207985.1 Pelobates cultripes | reverse complement strand
AAAGGCTGCGCCAATAAGAGAGTAAAATAAAGTGACTAAGAAAAAATGTCCAACGTAATAGATAAAAATCAAAATAGAAATAAAAGTTCAACTTAAGTGTCCTTGCGGATAGTCTTTATAGTAAGTATTGCAGCAGTGAAGTCTTCATAAGCTGTATAGGTTCCACTCATATAAAAGACAAAAGGGGAGAGAGAAGGACGACCAGTAGTGCAATATTGTATTATTCCAAAAGTGACGTATGGAAAGATAATATTAAAGAACTCACATTTAATAGAGCTTATGTCCAGCTCTAGGATAGAAGCGCATACAGCGGTATAATCCCCGCTTGTGGGATGTGCTGTGGGTTTCTCTCCGTCAGTGGTGTCCAATTCTCAAACAAGAAAAAAGAGAGACAACCAATAGTGCTCACTATTTTAGTAGTCTTATTATAAGTAGATGAAAACGTACTTACAAATGAGGAGCAGACCAACTGCTCTTGTGTATCAGCATAGGTGGATTAATCCCCACCTTTAGGATTTCTTGGAGTGCAGGAGACTTCCGAAGTCAGTGTTGGTATATAATAGTAAAATGCTAAAAATATACTAAAATATACTAAAAAACTCTTACAATAACAATCCACCACCTCCCAAATATCACAATTTTGCCACACGCAAATCTTACTACCAATCTCCATCTATGATGAGATCCACTAAAATTCCAGCTCAATACCATCATGCTGCTTCAAAAATACCATATCAAACTACCAATCAACACCCTTCATACAAACAAAAGAAACCTTTTCACTATGCTCATAATCCTGTAACACAATCCCCCAAATATCACTATTCTTCTGGTCCTAAACCTTCACCTAAACCCCAAAGATCACGATACACTAACAATTACCATGAATATTCAAATTATTCAAAATCACCTCCTATTCCTAATCACCACAACAGATATCAATTGTTGTCAATAGATTCTGATTTTGATAACGAGGACCATTTTTTAGAAATACGCACTCATCCATCTGCACTAGTTCAGACACCACATCCGTCACGCTCCCAAAAACGAATTTTAAGTTTAGAGGAAGACGAAGTGGAAGACGGGAGCAAAAGGGAAAGACTAGAAAGACAATAATATCCCCCCAAAACTCCTGTAGTGGTATTTTTAACCTTTCTCAAAAAGTTTTATCTGCTGCTCAAGTGTCAGTTCTTAGCAAAGGTCTCAAATTCGCTCCCACCTCCTCTTTTAATCCATTTCAGGCTTTCCTTGACGTAAATAAATTTGTCAGAAAAGCTACATTAAAAAGATTTTTTAATAACAAAACAGATGTACCACCAACTCCCACCCCCTCTCCACAAGAACATGGTTTTATCAATACACACCTAAGAGAAAAATCAAAGTTTTATCCATCACACTATAAATCTGCCCCTCTTATTTTATTTGAAAAATTTGTCCAAAAAGATCTGGAAAAAATCAAATATAATAAATATGATGCAAATAACCTAACAAACGCTGAGAGGAAGGCAATTAAAGAACTTCAAGAAGATAAAGATATCGTTATAAAATCAGCCGACAAAGGTGGAGGAGTAGTTATTCAATCTAGTGAAATGTATATTAAAGAAGCTTTAAGACAACTAGAAGATAAAAATGTATACGAAAAACTCCCATCTGATCCTACAAATAATATCCAAATTACACTATCTACTTTTTTAAATAAAGGGTCTAATCTAAACATTTTAAACAAACAAGAATTTAATTTTTTAAACAAAGAATTTCCTATTACTCCTGTTATTTATTTCCTTCCCAAAATCCATAAAGATGAAAAGCAACCCCCAGGAAGACCTATTGTCTCAGGAATAGGGTCTCTTTTATGTAACCTTTCTCAATACATCGATACCCTTCTCCAGCCTTCAGTAAAATTAATGAAATCTTACTTGAAAGACTCAATGTCACTTTTAAATTTTTTAAATAAATTTAGCTGGAAACCCAATTTTATATTAGTTACCTGTGACGTTCAGTCACTTTACACAATCATCCCGCATGATATTGGATGTCAGGCCATAAAGAGGACCCTTACTCTAGAAGACAATATTCCTTCCATCCAGATCGATTTTATAATAGAAGGTATTAACATAATTTTAAAAAATAATTATTTCTGGTTTTTAGATTCATTTTATCTCCAAAAGAGGGGCACTGCTATGGGTACTAGGTTTGCCCCAAGCTACGCTAATCTGTTCATGGCAGACTGGGAATCCGAAGCTATCTGGGGCAACCATGCTTGGCGGGCAAACCTGGTCTCATATTTTAGATATATAGATGATCTTTTTTTTATTTGGGAAGGACCAGAAGAAGACCTAATTGTTTTTATAAATTATCTTAATACTAATGATAGGGGCATTATTTTAACACATGAATATAGCAAAGAATCTATTAATTTTTTGGACCTTAATATTTTTATTAAAGAAGGCCAACTCCACACAAAAACTTTTTTCAAAAAGGTGTGTGTTAATACAGCCATCGACAAAACTAGTTGTCACTACAAGCCTTGGCTTGAGAGTGCTCCAAAGAGCCAGTTCCTACGTCTTGTTCAGAAATAACAGACTTTAATGAACAAGCTAATATCCTAAAAAATAAATTTATGGAAAAAAGATATTTAGAATCAGAGCTCAATAACACAATTAATACAGTTAAACAAAAAGAACGAAAAGATCTTCTGATTTATAAGAATAAAGAAAAGGATGAATCTATATCTCTTCCTATTATTTTTAACTTCAATAGCAAAAGTAATAATGTCAAAAAAATTATAAAAAAACATTGGCATATACTTAAAGAAGACGATATTTTAAACTCAATTTTACCCAACCAGCTAAATATCGTGTTTAGAGGGGCACCAAATTTTAAATCCATTTTAACCACCAATTTTACTCGAGAATCGCCAGTTAGGGGTTTCTCCTTCTTCCCACAAACAAAAGGCTTTTATAAATGCAAACAATGTATAGTATGTAGAACTACAGATCCATCTACCCCATCTAAAATTACTCAGTTTATGTCCAATAAGACTAAAAAAATGTATAATATTTATGATTTTATTGGCTGCAATACTAAAAATGTTATTTATTTGCTCGAATGCCCATGTGGTCTCCAATATGTGGGGATGACCACAAGGTGCTTAAAAATAAGATTGAGCGAACATTGTAGAAATATTAAAAATGGATACTTAAATCATACAGTATCCAAACATTTTATTATGCATAACAAAGATCCTAAACTTCTAAAATGTATTGGTATAAAAAAATATTCTACCCCCTGGCGAGGAGGAGACATAAAAAAACTACTTGGGAAAATAGAAATGGAATGGGTGTATAACCTTAAGACCCTTATACCCCATGGCCTCAATGCAGACTTTGACCTATATAATTTTTTGTAATACAAAAGTATTTTACATGTCTGTTTTACACCAATGCCTTTTACTTAGCTCAACTGTATTTTTTATCTATTATTTTCTGTATTTAAAATATTGTTTTATTATCTCTTAATTCAATTTATTATATTTATATATATGTGCCCTTTTAGTATATGGCCCCATAAATCATATGTCCCTTTTATTTTGCCTTTTTTATATATAGCTCCCTTTTGGGAACTTTTTTTTTTTTTTTTCTTCATGTCCCTTTAATTTGAACGAGCTTATCTTCAGCCGACTACATTTCCCATTAAGCATAGCGGCATTTTGTCCGAATACCGGAAGTGCCGTAAGTCACATGCTTAATTTCGTTTGCTTAATTTATGCTTCCAATACTTTTATTTTTACTAGCAGAGTGTCTAATGCATTTCAGATTTTGCCCTCTAGTTGGGCTTTCATTTCTATGTCCCCCAATATGTGGCAGCGCCTATATTATACTCCTAGCCGCCATTCGCGGCTTACTGACTACATTTCCCATAAAGCATAGCGGCATATAGTCCGAAAACCGGAAGTGACGCACGTGCGCATTTTTAATCACTTAATTTATGCTCTTTAAAACTTCGTTTTGGTTATTAAAGTAAATTATGAGTGTTCTTAGACCCTATATTTTGGTTTTATTGCTGTATTTTAAAGTTTTTATACTGCCAAATGTAACTTAAGTTTGATTGGATGGACCATTTTTGGCGCCAAATTTAAACTCCTATATAACACTACTAGCCAGGTAATGTTTGCTATTCCATTTGATAAAGTCTGTTGACGAAACGCGTTATGGATATTTTATATTGTGTATTGTAATATTAAAGCAATTTTTGGTAATTTGTGCCAACTATTCTTTTTTATAGTTTTATATACACATTACTCTTTTTATACCTGTCTTTTTATACCTGGCTTTTTAGTATATTTTAGTATATTTTTAGCATTTTACTATTATATACCAACACTGACTTCGGAAGTCTCCTACACTCCAAGAAATCCTAAAGGTGGGGATTAATCCACCTATGCTGATACACAAGAGCAGTTGGTCTGCTCCTCATTTGTAAGTACGTTTTCATCTACTTATAATAAGACTACTAAAATAGTGAGCACTATTGGTTGTCTCTCTTTTTTCTTGTTTGAGAATTGGACACCACTGACGGAGAGAAACCCACAGCACATCCCACAAGCGGGGATTATACCGCTGTATGCGCTTCTATCCTAGAGCTGGACATAAGCTCTATTAAATGTGAGTTCTTTAATATTATCTTTCCATACGTCACTTTTGGAATAATACAATATTGCACTACTGGTCGTCCTTCTCTCTCCCCTTTTGTCTTTTATATGAGTGGAACCTATACAGCTTATGAAGACTTCACTGCTGCAATACTTACTATAAAGACTATCCGCAAGGACACTTAAGTTGAACTTTTATTTCTATTTTGATTTTTATCTATTACGTTGGACATTTTTTCTTAGTCACTTTATTTTACTCTCTTATTGGCGCAGCCTTTTATTATTGTTTTTACTGCCTAAAATATTACCTGTACCCTTTTGCTCTAGTGCTCACTTATTATCATCCCCTCTTTGGAGACATATGTAAGTTAAAGGATCACTATAGTCACAAACTAGTTTTCCTGACACTATAGCATCTTTAGGACCCCCCCCCCCACCCTCAGGGTCCCCCTCCCTTGGTGCTGAAGAGGTTAAAACCCCTTCAGTTACTTACCTTAATCCAGCGCTTAATCCCTCGGTGCTGGTGACCTCTTCCCCCTCTGACGTCGGCTCCTGAGTGGAGCGGAATGTGCATGCGCAGCAAGATGCTTTCCTATGGACGTTCTGCACGCTGGATGCAAATTTCGCATCCAGCATCACAGAAGTGCCTCTAGCGGCTGTCAGGAAGACAGCCACTAGAGATTGGATTAACCCTGCAATGTAAACATAGCCGTTTCTCTGAAACGGCTATGTTTACATCTGAAGGGTAAAAACCTGGGAACCTGACACCCAGACCACTTCATCGAGCTGAAATGGTCTGGGTGACTATAGTGTCCCTTTAAAGAGGACATGTCACTTTTCTGGAAATTACATAATTCAGTAAAACTTTGAAAAACATCTATAACTTGTGTTTTCATCTTTGTTTCAAGTGATGCCCCACTTTTTTACATTTATATTAGAGATCTAGAAAATGACATCACAATCAAGTGCAAGCCCAACACAACCTGAACATACATTGCAAATGAGGAAAAACCTTGTTTCACTTCTCCTCTTCTCTATATACATCCCCTATGCTGATTGCCAGGTGCAGAGCACAGAGCTTATAACAATGATTAAAAAAAGCCAATATTTTAACACCACAATCACTGTGTTACCTTGGCAGCAGTAAATTTGCTGAACATTTGAAAAATATCTATGAAAAAAGCAATGAATAACATTAATAGATATGTCTTTAGCAAAGCTCTTATATAAGCAGCTTTAGGCAATAAAACAGTTATAACAGTTACTGATAGCCAAGGTAGGGGAGTCCAGTTTCAGAAAGTAGAAGTGAGGATTTCTACATGTAATTATTATTTTTCACACCTCACAAATACATATTTGCTAAATAATATTAAATATCCTGGGAAGTGAGAGTTCCTCTTTAAATTCAGTAACCCTAACTCGTTTACAATGCCTTTGTTATGGACAAATGCAAATATTACAAGTTTTAAAAGTTTTTAAAATGATATTTACAAGCATATAGTTTAATCTTATAAACTCTGCTATAAATAATTGTAATGGATTTTATATGTCTATAGTTATATTTTTATATAACAAATATCTAAAAAGACAAAATATTATTGCTTTCAAGATAATCCTTATTTTATATTGTATTCTCAATTATTTATATATTTTAAATAGAGCATCTCTTACGGACTATATAAAGATATCTGTATGCTTAGCCCTGCTAAATTCTATGCTTTAAGACGTTATAGTGGCAAATAAGGGAACCAGTTGCGGTTACACCTTCTTCCACAGAGTTGGTTTAAATGTTGTTAGGATGGTATGAAAAAGCCTAATATTTTGGTGTCAGCAGGATTAATTCCCTTTGTATGCCAGGAAGTCCGATGTGTAAATTAATACCTAGGGCTTCCCTCTGTCAGATGGACCCATTTTTAGTTACAGGCTGATAGATGAGCTGTATGCAGTGCTAAAAGTGAGTGCTTCATACAGACCTTTATTGGGGATTTAAATTACCATTAGTTGCAATGTTGTGTGAGCAGGGTTAAAGTTCTGCTCAGACCAAGAGACTCAGGTACCTGGGCCTCCCCTCTGTCAGCTGGGTCAATTGTTAGTAACAAATTGAGCACCGCATACAGCCTTTTAATAGACAATTTAATACCTAATGAAGCAATGGGGTGTAAGCAGAATTCAATTTTTGTAGTTCCACTCTGTCAGCTGGGGCTGCATTGAGTGGCCAAAGAAAGACAATGCGATGGATGCAGCGCTCAAATTAACCACAGCCCTTTAAATTAATTGAGAACACAGCAGGGATTCTAGGCTGGAAGGTGCTCAGGTGAGACATAACTAGATCCTGACAGGGTCTCCAAGGATGTCAGTTGTGATCATTACTGGGCTTTGCTACCTCTCCAGCATGGATCCCAGTGTAATCAACATGCATGAGTTTCAGCATAACATGGACCTCTAACACTAAAAGCAGCCTGTAGAGGGCAGTAACAGACTCGCTACTGTTTTAACAAAGAAACCAATTCTTAGGGTTAGTGTAGGTTTAGGGGTAGAGTTACGGTTTGTGTAGGGTTAGTGTTAGGGTAAGGCAAGGTAAGGCTTAATGCTGGGTTAGGGTTAATGCTGTTTTAGAGTTAGGGGTAGTGTAATGTTAAGGTTAGGGCAGGTATACAGTTTGAATTAGTGCAAGCATAGGGTTAGGAATAGGGTTAGTATAGCATTAGGGGGAGTTGGTATAAGGTTAGCGTTAAATTCCAAGATTCATTTAGATCCTAGACAATCAGGACTGATATGTTAATCTATTTTGAACTCTTTTTATTTGTAAAAATTATCATTAGCAAAAATTTGAAAAAAATTATCCCCCCCCCCCTTTATTTAAACTGTTTTATTTGCACCACGGAGTACCCAGTGCCCTAGTCTTAATTAATGAAGTACATTCATCTATCACGCTCAAGGTCACCAAGCAGTCACAATCCTCCATAATATATACCTTCACTACCCTCCTTCCCATAATGGGTATTAAGGATTGAATATACTAATACAAATAAAAACAAACAAAAATTATTTTATAACTAATGCACAAAAGCAGTGGCATAGACACGACCCATGGGGCACCGGTGAGAAAATTGATCTGTGGGCCCCTCCCCCACTCCCGCGCAGAGTACCGGGGCCGCATAAAATGGCGGCGGGCACCTGGTCGCAGGGGTCGCAGGGCCCCTGTGATTGCAGTATGTACGCCAGTGCATGAAGATACACATACACTTAAAGGACCACTGCAGACACGCAGATCACATCAGCTCATTGAAGTGGTCTGCGTGCCAGGTCCCTCTAGTTATAACTGCTATGTTTCACTGAGGGTTAATCCAGCATCTAGTGGCTGTCTCACTGACAGCCGCTAGAGGCACTTCCGCGATTCTCACTGTGATCGCTGGACGTCCATAGGAAAGCATTGAGTAATGCTTTCCTATGGGTGGTTTGAATGCGCGCACGGCTCTTGCGCATTCGGAGCTGAGAGGCGGATTGGGGCAGAGAGATCCCCAGCACCAAGGGCGTCCGGTGCTGGAGAAAGGTAAGTGCTGAAGGGGTTTAAAACACACACACTCTCACGAACAGACGCATACACACTAGCTAAAAGACACACACATTTACTGACAGACAGAAACTCACTAACAGACACCAAACAGACTCACTAACAGACACACACAAACTAACACACTCAGTAACAGACACTCACTGACACACACACACACACACACTCACTGACACACAAACTAACACACACACTGACACTCACTAGCAGACAAACTCAATAGCAGACACACACAAACTAACAGACAACACACACACAAAAACTAACACACTCACTGACAATCACTAGCAGACACACACTCAGTAACACACACACTGACACAAAAACTAAAACACACACACACACTCTAACACTAACACACATACACACACGTTTTTAACAAATTCTGATCCCCCTGCCTCCCTACCTTTGGGAGTGCTGAAGGGATTCCCTGGGGTCCAGTGGGGCTGCCCGGTGGCCGGTCCTGCACGCGACGAGGGAACATTGAGATCCTCCTGTTCAGCTTCCTTGCGCGCCGCTTACTGATGCCGGAGTCGGAATGACGTCATATTCCGGCTCCGTCATCACTGCGAGAGAGCTGGGCAGAGAGCGCTCAGGGGAGAGTGCTCCCTTGCGCACCCGCCAGCCCGCCCGGTGACACCAGGGCCAGCCTCGGGGGCCCTGAGGTGGCCAGCTCCTGGGCCCCCCAGGAGAAGAGGCTGGCTCCACTGGAATACATGCCGGGTCGCAGCCACGACCCCTGCGACCACGGTATGTAAGCCACTGCACAAAAGTAGTATGCTTAAAGTATTAAAACTGAGAATACTTCTTCAATCAAAACATGAAAACATGATAAATAATGCACTATCTAGTGCAAGTCAATTATATTAATGATCATATGCAAATAATTAGAAATACCCTGAAATGATTACATTATATGCCTAATAAAGTAATAAACCCAACAGTGCACAGTAAAATGTGATATGTCAGATGCTACATAAATAATGACCAATGTAATGGCAATGAAACCTATTTAAAAAGCCAACTCATTTCTTGGAAAGAAAAAACAAACACAATGTGACCCTTTTCTTGGAAAAAAAAAAATGGATTGGATTCAGACAGGCAACCAGAATATAATGGTCTATAGCAGCATAGGAATTGATCACACCAGAACTCACTACAGAAAGTACTAGCCCAGTCTTGGCTCTAATATCTGCACCCAGCTTGGATTAGCTGGCAAAAGCTACATGCTCCACTTCATTTCTACATATTGTCTCTCTTTGGTTCTTGTACCGTTGTGCTACATGCAGCAAGGAGAGGATATCAACGGAAGGTGAAGTATGAATTATTTTATTTGTGGCGCAATAAAACAATAGAAAATAATAAAAACTAATGAGACAAGGCATGGGCCTTGGAGGGAATAGTGGAATCGTCCCTGATGCGGAGTTCTATCAGAATGCTTTAACCTCGTGGCTGATTTCCATAAGTTCCTTCTCCTCCTACAGCTGGCATGCATCACATCAAACAAGATGCATTTTGCAATTAGTGCTTCTGCCACTTGGCATATATAAATGTTGTTTTATTAACAGTATTGTTGTGTTGGGAAATCCAAGTGCTTTGAGCACCTTTTTCATATTTGTCTCTCAACAAAAATGTTTTATACTCTGTTGAAATCTCACATGAAGATCATGTTTCATTAACGTTCTTTTTCTGCAACTTTAAGAAATAAGAAACAAACAACTGAATTTAAAACTCACTGTAGAGAACAACTGTAATTTATCTTTAAATGATGCATGCATATTGATTTTAAAAATAAGCACTATTTTATCTGGCTGAGCAGCCTAGAGTCCTGGGCTCTGTTCTGTGAATGGGGGCAGATGAGTATTGTATGCGAGACTGAGTGTTGTGTGTGTGTCTGTGTGGATAAGGCTGAGAGCCGTATGTGGTGGTTGGCTCATTGTACATGTATCAGTGATAACTGAATTTTGTGTGTGAAGAGGAAACTAGTAGGGCTACGTGTTGTGTATGTGGTGTCTGAATGTGTGTATAGCGGCCATAGTGTCTCTAGAGAGGATGTAGTGAGTGTATGTTTGTTTTTTATAGGGGCTGGAGTGTATGTGTGAACAGGGGGATGTAGTGTGTTTGTAAATAGGGGATGAAGCAAATGTTTGTCTGTAGTGTGTATAGGGGATCCAGTGTGTTTGTGTGTTCTGTGGCAGTAGTGTGTGTTCAGAAGATTCAGCGTGTTTGTGTGCGTGTGTGTGCATGTGCGTGTGTATGTGTAGGGGGCATCCACTGTGTGTTTTTAGGGAGTCCAGTGTGTGTGTACAGTGGCTGTAATTTGTGTTTGTATAAGTGAGAAAATATGTGGGGTGGGATAGGTGATGTATTGGGAATTAGAGGGGATACACATGATGTGTCTTCCCCCTGCATGCTTTTTACCTTATGCCAAGGGGGAGGGGGGCATAAGGTACGTTTATGTTTCATTAAATGTAATAATGTCAGTGGGGACTAAAGTAAAATGTCGTCACTTTAACTCTGACTAATATAATAACCACCTGCTATAATTATTATTTCAGTTTTATAGTGCCAACATACTCTGCAGTGTTTTATAGTGTATGTGCAAAAGATACAAGTTGTTTAAGTGGAGGGACGCTCAACAGGAGTTCAGCTCACAGATCGCATGCAATAGAACATAAATCACTAGTCAGAGAACATGAGTCAGGTTTGGGAAGTTTTTTTGGATATGTATACAACAAGCAACATTCCACTGACTGATACAAGATTCTGTGTCAGCTGGGCAAGTTATATTCCTCCAGCTCCTGTTATTGCTCCACCCAATTACTGCATCTTTTGTCTTATGAAACACTTTTACCCAAAGTGCATAATGTTCTAATAACAAATGAGAGAAAAAAATACACAGTTCTGTAATACATGTACTAGCTATTTCAAGTATTGGCCGTGACCCCATACGTCAGTAAACTAACCTCACTAAGCATTTTACATGACCGCAGCTTGATTATTCTTTGCTACATTTCCTCTTACGATTAAGTCAAAAAGTAAGGTAAAAATTATGAATCAACACTCGTAGCTTGGCTGTTATGACTAATACTACGCACTAACAGTAAATTAATATATGTCTTTTTTTTCCGCTCTTGTTATTGTAAATGTGCATTCTATTGCATCACAGTTGTATTAGTTATTCTCTCGGCCGCAGTAATTGATGTATTGTCTAAACTGGCATATATAGGATCTTTGATAAAGACATATCCGTTATTGTTATTCATTGCTTTTTAGAGCTATTTTTCCCACATTCAGCCAGTTTACAGCTACCAAGGTAACACAATGATAGTGCTGTTAAAATATTTTATTTTATTTTAGTTACAGTATAAATGGATTTATATAATAAGCGGTTCTACAAATGTAAAATGTATCTGTTCATTCAGTCTGGCAACTATTGATGTGAATTTTAAAAATGATGAAATTTAGAATTTTTATTCTACTTAAAAATCTCAAAATTAATTGAGTTCAAGAATTAAAAAAGGAAATGTTTTAAGTATTATTTAATTACATGTTGGGTCATTTTCAAAGTCCAGTGGTGCCAAACTCAACATGTCAACATCTAGTCTATCTTTCTTTCTTTCTTTCTTTTTTTTTCTTCCTTCTCCTTTCCTTGTCCTTCATTTCTCGTTGGTGATGAATTCGATATGGAAATACATATTTAATGGCCAAGAAGACATCTTTGGGCACTGGCGGAACTACCGCGGCCGCAGGGGTCGCAGCTGCGACCAGGCCCTTTACTCCAGGGAGCACGGCCACCCTGGAGACCTGCTGATACATATTCTGATATTCCTGCAGCCAGGCGGTGCTGAAAGCAGGTGAAATCAGACTAAGAGGGCTTGCAGTACAGGTGGAGGGCCCTTTGCTGGCAATAACCGATCAACCCACATCTAAGTGCCTTCATTCAGGTAAGTCTCACTAGGGGACACTGGGAGACATGGAGACATGATGGGACACTGATACACTGTGATACATAGGGACACTGATACATAGGAACACTGGGAGACCTGGGGAAACAGACACTAGTGGACACTTGGAAAAATGGGGACACAGAGACACTAGGGGACACTGGGAGACATGGGGACACTGAGACACAAGGGGACACTGGGCGACATGGAGACACGAGGGGACACTGATATACTTTGATACATAGGGACACTGATACATAGGAACACTGGGAGACCTGGGGACACAGACACTAGTGGACACTGGGAGAAATGGGGACACTGAGACACTGGGAGATTAGGGGACTGGGTGACATGGGGACACTGAGACACTGTAATGCACAGGGACACTGAGACAATGGAAGCAATCCATCTATACAGCAGAATCAAACTGTAAGTAGTTTTTTGGTGATTTTAATGAATTTTCTCTCATGTCACTCCTTGTGATTTACATCATATGATGTCACGCATACATAATTAATTATGCAAATAATTAAGGCCAGTATTTTTTTCCAAGAAAGGTGGCAACCATAACTACTCTTCATATTTTGCTTATGGAAGATTAAGAGGGATGTATGGGAACAAAACCTGTGTGGACTGGCTGACATTGAGGTAATTGGTTAAGGTAATGCTTACTTTGGCCTCTCTAACACTGTGGCATGTCCCCTTTCTTCTACACTCACTACATACACCTTTTCTCTGTCCCAGACTGTATAACAGGAGCTTCTGCCTGCTAGTAAGAAGGTAAGGAGACAAGTGGACATGTGAGTGCTAGAGGACAGTCCTTAGAAAGTGTGGAAAAGGCGCAATCATTTGACGTATTTATGTCAAGCTCAGGGTAGTATGCCCTTAGTTTGCCCTTAGTTTGCCAGCCTGCATAATTGGTAGGCAGCCTGACACGAATTCATGCCAGGCTGGCCTTCCAATTCTTTGGGCAGAAATGCCCTCTTTTTGGGCAAATTCGCCCCTTTCGGCATTTCTGGTTACGTGATTTGCAATAGTGGCACACCGTTTTACCCCTCCCATTGATGTCCTGCTTCACTGCACACTGCTGTTAGGGGGTATAAATTTACTTGAAAGATGAAAGCATAAATTAGAGAGAGATTAGCATAGGGTATGTGTTTTCTTATAGCTGCATCCTTTGAGTTTCCCTCCAGCACCATCTCCATCAATACATGACACTTGGGAGGTATGACTGCTTTTTTGGTTTTCAGTCGATATGATTCTGTAATTAGGCCCATCATAGTTGTCAGCACCAAGCCTAATGGGCTCTTAATCTGTCCCTGCCCCCTTCTCCCTAGCTATTGCAGAGCTGCAACTTTCTGATGCTTACATGAAGGATGTCAAAGCTTAATGGGAGTTGCAGTTCTGCAGTTGCACTGGTTTTATTGTAATCTGTGTAATTTGGTGAGTGAAGGGGCAGGGTACAGGCATTTCTTGGTCTGGTGACTGTAATTCTTTATTGCAAACACAGGCATTTGAAAAGCGTTGGATTTCCCAAGTGCCTGTATAGGACCACAATGTGTAGGTAATCTATTAGTAGGGCAGCCCCCCTGTAATTGGAGTAATGGGGAAAGTTGGTCATACTCTCATTAGTGTTGAGAGAATTCATTCAAAGTACTTGATTTTCTTCTCTGTCAAGCTTTTTGTGACTTTAGGAGGTTCAAAACAGATTTTGTTCAGACTTCTATTTAGTAGAGGCCAGTGACTGGACTACCATGGTCACAGTGAATGTGTCTGTTTCAAATCAGAGTGTGTGTCTGTCAATAAGTGAATGCGTGTCTGTCCGTGTATATATTTGTGTGTCTGTCACTGAGTGTGTGTGTTTGTCAGTGTGTGTCAAATCAGTGAGTGTGTTTGTCAATGAGAGTGTGTGTTTGTCAGTTAGTGTGTGTTTGTCAGTGTGTGTCAAATCAGTGAGAGCATGTGTCTGGCAGTGAGTGTGTTTGTCACTGAGACTGTGTGTCTGTCAGTTAGTGTGTGTCTGTCAGTGTGTGTCAAATCAGTGAGAGTATGTGTCTGTCAGTGACTGTTTTTCAATGAGGGTGTGTCTTTCAGTGAAAGTGTGTCTGTCAGTGTTGTCAAATTAATGAATGTGTTTGATTATGTGTTTCTGTCACATAAGTGTTAGTGATTATGTGTATCAAATAAGTGTTTTTGTCTGTCAGTGAGTGTGTTAGTTGTCAGTAAGTCAGTATGTCTGTCAGTAAGTGAGTGTGTTTGTCTGCCAGTGAATGTGTGTATGTCTGTTAGTGAGTGTGTGTTTCTGGCACTGAAAATGTTTGTTGGTTAAACACTGTGTGTCAGTGAGGTATGTCAATGTATGTAAATATGTGAGAGCATTATGGGGACCATGCGATTGCTAGTTACGCCTCTGTCTTTGGGCCAAGAAAGTGGACTTTTGCTTTGTGTTGGCATGGAGGAGGGTTATTGGGCTGTTTTGAACCTCGTAAGGTCACAAAAAGCTTGACAGAGAAGTTGACCTTATGAAATATTGAATAGCAGGAAACCATTTAAAGTGATTGATTTAAAAAATATATATATTTTATTGAATTGCTAATCTGATAACTGGTAAAAAAAAAAGAAAAAAAGCACAGCATTGATCATATCGACTTGTATCGTGCAGTAAAAGAATAAATCGCCAGATAAGCAGAAAGATGTTTTCTCAACAATTATGCTATGTTGTTGTTACACCTTTTCTATATCTATTGAAATAAACACGTATGACTAGGGGGATGCCTGAAAACAATCCATCACCTTTAAATACCATATGCTCATAATCTATTTGTTGCTATTAGAAACAGATGCCAGTTCCGAAGGCCACAAATGTGTGTATGTGCCTAGAAATGTATATGCAATTCAATGGAAAGATTCTTTCTTTATAACTGTAATGCATTGTGTTATAATAATCCTTTGTGCTTTTAGAAATTAAGTAAATAAAGGAGCTTTATTGTATGACATTATATCCCACCATGACTCAAGGTAAGCTTGTTTCACATTAATCAGAATGTTATTACATGGCATGAAGACTCACAGACACTCAGTGATATACATACACTCACTCACTGACAGACACACATACAGGCAAACACTCACTGACAGACACACACACACAGACACACACACTGACATACACACACACACACACACACACAGGCACACGCAGACACTTACTGACATACATACACTCACTCACTGACAGACACACACAGACATACACACACAGGCAGACACTCACTGACAGACATACACACACACACACACACACACACAATCACTGACAATCAAACACTCACACACTCACTGACACACAGACTCACACAATTTTATTTTTTGAGGCCCATGCAGCCTCCTTACCTCCCTGGGGTCCAGTGTGGGGCAGCTCCTCACTCTTCCAGAGCCTCCAGAGCCGTCTGGCTTCTCCTTCCCCCTCTCCTCCGGTCACTGACATTTGTTGGCAGAGCAGGCACCTGCCATCAAGGTAAGCAGGTGCCTGCTCTACCTTACCTAGCACAGCTTTGGGGGCGCCCTGAGGTGGCTCCCTGTGACAGAGCTCCTCTCTGCAACCCCACATTCAGGGAGGATTGCCACGATAGGGAAAGGAATGGGTGCTAAAACAAACCTTACACTTGGCTTACCAATGTTCTGATAGGTCCATGCCATCAGGGCCCCGCAGGGGAAGTTGTGCTCAGGGCCGGACTGGCCCACCGGGATACCGGGAAATTTCCCGGTGGGCTGCGGCACCTGGGGGCTGCGCTGCCACATAGGTGGCACACTGAGAGGGGGCCTGCCGCGTTCCAGACTGGAGCCGCCGGGCCGGGTGGCAGCTTTGCCGGTTCGGCGGCACTCCAGTCACTGGTGTCACTGATGGCTGAAGGAGGAGGAGCCTGTCTACCATGCTCCCTCGCAGTTCCTGTGCTGGGAATTGTGGGAACCAACGCTCCGGCTCTCACGAGGGTGAACTCTAGCCCTGGAGCTACGGGCTAGAGTTCACTCTCACCACTTTCTGGTGGTCGCAGTAGTAAGAGTGAACTCTAGCCCCATACACACACTGCCCACACACACCATACACATTCACACACTGCCCCCACTCACACACTGCCCCCCACACCCACACACTGAACCTTTCACACACATTGCACCCCTCACACATTGCATCACTGATCCTATACCCTACTACAGCCCCATATCCCAGCAGACTCCAGGTAAGTTGTCAAACTGTTCTTAAACGGTTTGACTACTTACACTGGGAGGGGGTGCCGACACTCCTGGCACCATAACCACTACATAGAGGAGTAGTGGTCTCATTAAGTAGCGCGCAGGATGAGGTAGCAGAGACAGCACAGCTTCCCCTGCAGCCGCCATCCCAGCTCCTCCAGTGGCCGCCATCCCAGCTCCTCCTGCGGCCGCCATCCCAGCTCCTCCAACGGCCGCCTTCCCAGCTCCTCCAGCGGCTGGGAATCGCAATGATGACGTGGTCACATTAAGAGTGGGCGTTACATCATGTCTTTATTTATATATAGATGTCCAGTTGCGTGGCCGTGTGGTTGGGTTAGAAGGAGTTCTGCGTGGCTCGAGGGAGGTGAGTCTCCCTCAAGGTGCCGTGTGGCCGCGTGGAGCAGTGTGTGTATTGTTTTGAGTCTCTACAGTGTCGTGTACAGATATTTTTTGTCATTATATTATAAAACAGAACCTAATATAAATATAGTTTTTTTTAAATGCTCTTTTTCTAGCATTGTGCACTGGTGCAGCTTATGAAGGTATATCTGAAACACTATATGTACAACTGTAAGATACCAAAGAAAAGGCTGCAAACACTAAATGTAAAGGACACCCTCAATCCCTTACTAAAGAGAAAATACCACAATATAAGAAAAAATAGGTTGCGCTAATAACACAGTCCAGTATATTAGGAAAATGCTTTTGTGCTACTTAGCTAAGACTCTCCAGACTTCGGCTTGTAATCCAATATATTAAATAAAATATATCCTGATTAAGGTTGATACATATCTGCTTTTACTGTTATAAGTGTATCTACATATAGAGATACCTAATTATAGGCATTTGCATGAATATATCAGCAGCTGCCGTACATCCAGAAGCAGCTAGACCTAGCAGTTATTAGGCAGGCTCCTTAGACTCCCCTTTTTTAAACATTTGCACATAATGCACTTGTTTTCTTTGATTACTGTTTTTGTTTTGTTCACATAATTAAGTGTCTATATCAAGTAAAGGCTTTTAACAATTGTAATTACCTATCTTTAAGTTGTTTCTATCATGTATGGGTAAAACCTTTTTGCTGGCTTTTTGAGATCTGGCACCTAAGCAAGACTTGGGTCCTCATCTCTAAGATACCGGCTTCTAGGAATTTTTTCTCTTGTGATAGCCGATAATAGTGCAATATGTTTAGTGCTAGGTATGGACTAACAACACAGATATGAAGACTAGCACTCGCATTTGATGGAGCTGTAAACCAGCTCTAAGTGAAATGGCAGACAGCGTCACACTCCCCACTGACAGATATGTAGTTTATAGATCAATATCTCAGCTGGCAGATGAATATACCAGAAAAAATATGAAAAACAAACAATAGTGTTCACTGTTGTAAAATATAATGTCAGATAAGAATAATAGTAATTTACTCATATTTAGTTGAGGTATATATTGTCGGGTAAATTCTCTATATAGTTATCCTCACCAGGGTACAAATGTAGGGTAGATAATACAAGAAATAGGTGTATCAGGAACAGAATAACATAAAATAAAACAATAAAGCATAAAAAGTAAAATAAATGTTCAAACACACAAATGAGTGGATACCAAATATACTTTAATGTTAAAAGATAGAATAGTAAAACAGCACAACACGTTTTGCCAGTATAAGAGCTTCTTCCAGTGTAAACAAAACATTTCTTTTTTTTATACACTTGAAGAAGCCCTTATATCAAGTGCAAACTCTATTTTAGGCATACATTCGCTAAAAAGTTGATTAAACAAAGCTCAAAGACAGTGGTTCCCAAACTTTTTAGGTTCAAGGCGCCCTTAATATTTCAGTATTTTTCCAAGGCATCCCAAATCAAAATTTCTAGGTTGTATATCTGTACAGCTCTGCGGCATTTACTGGCGCTATAGTGTAATGTACACTGTTGGTGTTTGAAGGGGTGATTGTATATAGTTTTAGTGTTTTAATACAAGGGTGTGTTTGTATATTATTATTTTTTAGTTTTAATGCAGGGGTGTGTGTATCTAATATTTGAGTTAGATTGCAGGAGTGCGCTTGTATGTTGTACTGGTGTTTGACTGCTTGGATGTATGCACATACACTACTTCATACATACATAAATACTTACACAGATATTCATGCACATTAACACACAGATGCATATAAACACACCGACACATACACCCAAATTCATATAGACACCGACACATACACACATATCGATACACACAGACACATATACACACATAGATACACAACAACATATACACACATGCACACACAAACATTGATACATGCCCACACCATGACACAGATACACACACTGACATAAAAACACACACCCTGACACACAGACACACAGACACACATACACAGATGTGTGCGCAGACACAGAAGCACACTGACATATATATGTATACACACAGATGCACACCCTAACACACACACACTCACAAACACCCTGACACACACACACACACACACTCATACTCACACACACTCAGAAACATACACACACAAACTCATACACACACTCATACACACACTCAGAAACATACACACACAAACTCATACACACACACATACAGACACTCATACTCACACACACACACACTCATACACACACACACACACACACACACACTCACTCACACACATACACACACTCATACTCACACACACTCAAAATTATACACACACTCATACAAGTGATTTTTAAAAAAATATCTCCAGCCACCCTCCTGTTCCCTTCAGTTTACCTTACGTGCCAGCTTACCTTACGTGCTGGTGGGATTGAGGAGTCGGGAGCTCTTGTGCTCCTCTCGCCTCACGCTGTGGCTGCCTCCTCCTGCGCTGCCTCCCTGCAGGATGCTGGGAGGAAGTGACATGCTGTCATTTTCTCCCAGTCGGCCAACATTACAGGGGTCTAGTCACGGTCTTAAAGGACAGCAGCACCTGACTGTGCGTATTAATATCCAGCACAGCTTACATCTTAGCCAGTGTAAACATGACTATTGTAGAGTAGGCAAAAAAAAAAAAACGAAAAAATGCAGTATTAAGTGGGATTCGAGGACAAATTGTTACAGTTGAATATTGGTTAAGCCGGGTTTCTGGAGACTTCTGAAGGGAATTTAAAATATTTGGCCAAAACAACAGATCTAAAACAATGCAAATTAGGAGAAATGTCCCATTAAACTGTTTTGTCCCAACAGGTGATTTCTAGTTAGCACTACCCATACACCACAAGTTCCTATCTAGGAGGGACATAAACTATTTTGGTCTCAAATCTCTTGGTCCCTATTTTTTTTTTATCCTAATGTCCCTTTTCTCTATACCCCCACTCACACCAATGAAAGGAAAATGCCCCTCTTTGTCCATTTCAAATGCTGGGAGGTATGAAAGAAGCAATCATGGTTTGTAATTACAACTTGAAAAATGAAATGCCTATAATAATTAGACATGGCACTGTGCTGTCCAGCTAGAAACCGTTTTTTCTAGCAAGCATATAATTAAACAACAAAGTAAGCTGTTTTATCTACATGCCTTTGACATGTAAGCCTATTTCTCTCAAATATTGTTCACAAATCTGTCTACATCTGTGTTAGTGAGCACTTCTCCTTTGCTGAGATAATCCATCCACCTCACAGGTGTGGCATATCATGATACTGATTAGACAGCATGATTATTGCACAGGTGTGCCTTAAACTAGCCACAATAAAAGTTCACTCTAAAATGTGCAGTTTTATCACACAGCACAATGCCACAGATATCTTGAAGTTTTGAGGGAGCGTGCCATTGGCATGCTGACTGCAGGAATGTCCACTAGAGCTGTTGCCCGTAAATTGAATGTTCATTTCTCTACCATAAGCCGTCTCCAAAGATTTTTCAGAGAATTTGGCAGTACATTCAACCGGCCTCACAACTGCAGACCAAGTGTAACCACACCAGCCAAGGACCTCCACATTCAGCATCTTCACCTCCAAGATCATCTGAGACCAGCACTCCCGGACAGCTGCTGCAAAAATCGGTTTGCAAAACCAAAGAATTTCTGCACAAACTATCAGAAACCGTCTCAGGGAAGCTCATCTGCATGCTCGTCGTCGTCATCGGGGTCTCAACATGACTGCAGTTTGTCGTCGTAACCAACTTGATTGGGCAAATGCTCACATTTAATTGCGTCTGGCACTTTTGAGAGTGTTCTCTTCACGGATGAATCCCAGTTTTCACTGTACAAGGCAAATGGCAGACAGCGTGTATGGCATCGTGTGGGTTAGCGGTTTGCTGATGTTAATGTTGTGGGTCGAGTGGCAGTGGGGTTATGGTAAGGGCAGGCGTATGTTATGGATAACGAACATGTGCATTTTATTGATGGCATTTCAAATGCACAGAGATATTGTGACGAGATCCTGAGGCCCATTGTTGTGCCATTCATCCACAACCATCACCTCATGTTGCAGCATGATAATGCATGGCCCAATGCTGCAATGATCTGTACACAATTCCTGGAAGCTAAAAATATCCCAGTTCTTGCATGGCCAGCATTCTCACCGGACATGTCACCCATTGAGCATGTTTGGGATGCTCTGGATCGGCGTACGACAGCATGTTCCAGGTGCTGCCAATATCCAGCAACTTCAAACAGCCATTGAAGAGGAGTGGACCAACATTCCACAATCAACAACCTGATCAACTCTATGTGAAGGAGGTGTGTTGCACTGCGTGAGGCAAATGGTGGTCACACCAGATACTGAACCTCCTCCGGATCCCTCCCAATACAGTAAAACTGCACATTTTAGAGTGGCCTTTTATTGTGGCCAGCCTAAGGCACACCCATGCAATAATCATGCTGTCTAATCAACATCTTGATATGCCACACCTGTGAGGTGGATGGATTATCTCAGCAAAGAAGAAGTGCTCACTAACACAGATTTAGACAGATTTGTGAACAATATTTGAGAGAAAAAGGCCTTTAGTGTACATAGAAAAGATCTTTGAGTTCATCTCGTGAAAAATTGGGGCAAAAAAAAAAGTGTTGCGTTTATAAGTTTGATCAGTGTATATACAGACAGATGTAATGTTAGAATGTTAAATAAAAGGGTTCTTAAAATACTCAAGATCATTTTTAAATATTTTATTTTTTATAATTTTATTTTCTTAAAATCATGTAACCTAAAGGATAAATGATAGGTCAGGTATCCATAAACCACTTAGCTTCTGGTGTATGCCTTCTTTTATCTCCAGAAACCATCAATAGTATTATTCTCCAATTATATGCAGTTTACTTTATTTAGTTACATTTTCTCTGTCTCTCATATACACGTGTTTTTTACTTTCATTTTTCATAACTCCCTTTCACAGCTGTTCTCTGTTCAAAACTGAGAGTTAACTGTTAAACGTTATTAGCTATAGTGACATCTAGTGTCCTTCATAGAATTTCAAATCACTAGGAGGCAATTATTATGGTAGGGGTCTTCAAGCTATAATATTTTGGGCTCTTTCACAATCACGTATTTATCCCAACTGGTCCTGTTTTATTTACTGGCCCGTGAGTAGAGGAAACAGGCCAGATCATATTTCACGAGAGACCAGCTTTTGATGACTCAGATCTGCCTCTCTTTTTCCCTTACTGATTTACTCCATTTGTGACTGAGGATAACACAATATAATAAAATACTTCAGTTCTTCTGTATCTTCTATTGCTCTTCTCACAAGACCATATATAGATCTGTGTCATCTAGGACACATGTTTTTTTTTTCTTCTTTGCAAAGAATATGGATGTTAATTAGTCAAGAAGGAATAACTGAATAATTTTCCTTTCTTTGCCTTCACAATAGTTATATGTACTTTCAATGCTTTGTTAGGTGTATTGCACTAGTGAGAATTTCAAAAAACAATTAACAGTAAGAGATGGTCAGCTTTTTTTTTTATTCTTTATTTTATCGTGCATATATAAAACATAGTAGCAAGCAATGCCACGACAGCAGTTGCCAGCATAAACATTAACATTCAAAGCAGTAATGTGCATCTGTGAACATTGCACATTTTATATTAAAGTTTGCAATAGGAGAGACGTAGGTAGAGATCAGCCATTGTACCCTGTGTGGATGTGTTGCCAGTGTTATTTTCTATGTAGGTGATGGCCACAGAGAGGATCCCCCCTTGCCTAACGACTATGTGAATGTGAGTAGTAGTGAGGTCATCCATGAGCCGGCATGGGGGGGGGGGAGGTTGGAGGAGGAAACTCGAGTGTGGCTGGGCAATATGAATGAAAGCTCAGCTGTGGTCACGTAGTATGAAAGCTCTTCGGTTGAGATGGTCAGCTTTTAATACAGATTCCACCATTGTTAAAAAGAAATTAGCAGAAAGTAGAAAAGAACCCAAGGCACACCAGATTTTGCATATACAAATGTTTTTATTCATGCAATACAATACTGAATTAAACAGACCTGACAGAAGGAAGGTCCGACACGTCACGGCTCTCATTTCTCCTGCTCTTGGTTAGTATGCCATTTTTGTATGGGTGTGTGTAGATACTTTTAGCACTTTATTATTGTTTAGTGGTGATTTTGGGACTATTGTTCTAACATACATTGTACTGTTTTATGCACTTTTTCTTTTGTCAAGTCTGTTTAATTCAGTATTGTATTGCATGAATAAAAACATTTTTATGTGCAAACTCTGGTGTGCCTTGGGTTCTTTTCTACTTTCTGTATATATGTATATGCGGTGGGGGAACTGATTTTTCCCTTAAGAGCACTTGGTACCCTTTATACCACAATACTTACAGTTACAGTTGAGCTTTTCCTGTTACCATATATGTAAAAAGAAATAATACCAGGTTTGCTTTAATGTTACAGAGCAAGCCAAAAAATAAATGCTTGAAAAAATAACCATTAAATAATTAAATACAGACCTGTGTAGATCAAAATACAACCATGAATATGAGTGTACCAGATTTCATAACTTGCTATTGTACTAGTTACATTAAAATTAGTGAGGTACACATTATGGGTAGCAGTTTAATGTCAGAATAAAATGATGCAGACTCATATAGAGCATAGCTAATTTTTTCTTCTTTAATTTTTTTTCTATTTCATAATCAAATAAATTCATGTTTACAGTGACCCTTAAAGTGTGAGTTTAAGTTTGCCGCATTATCCTTATACCAATCGACATCTTTCACCTATATTATGCACTCCAACAAATAAAATAAATTAGATAAACTCACTTCCGGGCACTTGCGTCTCAAGCACATTCCAGCTCTTCATTTTATCAGCTGATTGCTATAAAATAGCAAAAGCTTCTATCATTCTGCATGCTGTGATTAGCTAGAGGGCGCATGGCAGGTCAAAAGCAAGATTACTTTCATTATTTTAAATAACTCTCTGGCAGGATATGTTTGGAGCGTTCTTGCATCATCTCTGACCCGAGAATTCTTCCACAGATACTAATAAGAGAAATGAAAAATAAAAATCTAGTAATTTGTGTATGAAATTCAACATGACAGTTGACCCAAAAACACATACCCTCCGTTTCCCAATAAACACAAGACACCTATTGGGTAAGGGCAACAGCCACATCTTTATTAAAGGACCACTATAGTGCCAGGAAAACATGCTCGTTTTCCTGGCACTATAGTGCCCTGAGGGTGCCCCCCCCTCAGGGTCCCCCTCCCGCCGGGCTCTGGGGAGAGGAAGGGGTTACAATCTTACCTTTCTCCAGCGCCAAGCGGGGAGCTCTCCTCCTCCTCTCCTCCTTCATAGCGACGTCATCGGCTGAATGCGCATGCGCGGCATTTACAATGCTTTCCTATGGACGCTGGCGTCTTCTCACTGTGATTTTCACAGTGAGAAGCACGCAAGCGTCTCTAGCGGCTGTCAATGAGACAACCACTAGAGGCTCTAGAGGCTGGATTAACCCTATTATAAACATAGCAGTTTCTCTGAAACTATGTTTATAAAAAAAAGGGTTAACCCTAGCTGGACCTGGCACCCAGACCACTTCATTAAGCTGTAGTGGTCTGGGTGCCTATAGTGGTCCTTTAAGATTATCATAACAATGCTAGCAAACATGTTTAACCTGTCAGGTGTTTCTCCAACAGACACTCCTTATCTTCGACTGGTAAATCCCCTCCCAACTCGTCACCTTATCTTCTCCCACAATTGAAACAAATGTATATCTTAAGTCTCAGCCCCTTAGCTCGGGCAGCAGTCATGTTCTCCCTTCCTTATAGTCAGGGCCGGTGCAAGGATATTTGCCGCCCTAGGCAAAAGAGAGATTTTCCGCCACACACTCCCACCCAACCCCAGTGACATCGCAATGCCCCACCCATATGATCGGCCATATGATAATGCCAGTACTGCACACAGGGTGTGTGTTTACATTAAAAAGCCTGCAGGGACAAACTATAGACACCAGAACCACTTTATTAAGCTGCAGTGGTTCTGGGGAATATAGTGTCCCTTTAATGTGAGGTAAATTAGAGATTAGTGTCAGTAATAATATACTAGATTGCCTGCTTACAAACAGATGAGGATGGTGATGGGCTCTGGCTGCAGGCTGGCTCCACTGGTCTGGTGTAGATCAGGATCTCTGGAGGCTGTTTGTAACTGTGGTCACAAAATTCAGTGTTCTGGGAGAACGGGAAGCAGCTCCATTTTTTGGCGCCCTTACACAGCTCAAGGTCTGGGCCCCAGGGCCTGACGGTGAGTATGCCCATAAGGCCCACCCATAAGTCCACCTACATGTTCCACCCATGAGTTCGCTTACAGGGAGTGGAGTGTGTAGGGGATGTGTTATGTGTTACTGAAGAGTTTATAATGTGTGTGCTTATGGAATGTAGTGTATAGGGATACCAGTTTGTGTAGGTGATGCAGTGTGTTTGTGTGTAGTGGAAGCAGTGTGTTTTTGTGTAAGGGATAGAAAGCAGTGTGTGTTTGTGTATAAGGGATGTATTGTGTGTTTCTTGTTGTGTGTAAGGGATGCATTGTGTGAATCTGTGTTTGTATGCATAAGGGATGCAAAGTGTGTTTCTGTGTATGTAAGGGATGCAGTGTGTGTCTGTAAGGGGTGCGTTGAGTGTGTGTAAGAGATGCATTGTGTTTCTGTGTGTGTGTAAGAGAAGCAGTGTGTGTTTGCATGTGTGTGTAAGGAATGCATTGTGTGTTTCTGTGTACATGTGCAAAGGATACATTGTCTTTATGTGTAAGGGTTGCATTGTGTGTGTGTGTGTGTGTAATGGATGCATCATGTGTTTCTCTGTGTGTAAGGGAAGCCTGTTGTGTTTCTGTGTGTATGTGTGTGTGTGTGTGCGTAGTGTGAAAGAGCTCCCTGTCCTGCCCCCTGTCCTATAGAGATCTCCCCTGCCCCTTAGTGGTCTCTCCTCTCCTCCCCACCTCCCTTAGTAGTCTCGTTTTCTCCCCGACTTTCCATTAGTGGTCTCTTGTCTCCCCCTTAGTGGTCTTTGCTCTCCCCCCCCCTTTCCATTAGTGGTCTCTCCTCTCGCCCCCTCCCTTAGCTGTCTCTCCTCTCCCCCCCTCCCTTAGCGGTCTCTCCTCAGCCCCCTCCCCTAGTGGTCTCTCCACCACTCTCTCCCTCCCCCATGTTCTCCTGTGTTCTCATCTCCCCCGTGTTCTCCTCTTCTCCCCCTGTGTTCTCCTCTTCTTCTCCCCCTGTGTTCTCCTCTTCTTCCCTCCTCCCTGTGTTCTCCACTTCTTCCCTCCCTGTGTTCTCCACTTCTTCCCCTCCCCCCTCCCTGTAATCTTCTCCCCTCCCCCTGTAATTTTTTCTTCTTCTCCCCTTCCCTCCCTGTAATCTCTTCTTCTCCCCTGTAATCTTCTCTCCCTCCCCTCCTGGTAATCTTCTCTTCTCCCCCCCTCTGTTTCTCTTCTCCCTCCTGGGTCTTCTCTTCTCCCTCCTAGTACTCTTCTCTTCTCCCTCCTGGTACTCTTCTCCCCTCTCCTCCTGGTACTCTTCTCTTCTCCCCCACTTGTACTCTTCTCCCCTCTTGGTAATCTTCTCTTCTCCCCCTTGGTAATCTTCTCTCCCCCTCCTGGTAATCTTCTCTTCTCCCCCCCTTCCTGGTAATTTAAAGGGCCGGCGATGGGGGCGCAGGGCGCCCCCTCCTTTATGGCGCCCTAGTTCGCCTTATAGGAAGCGCCGGCCCTGCTTATAGTCCAGGGAGACTCTTTCCAGGAATGAATTCAACAATATCCAATATAATGCATTATGTTAGATCTATATTTTGATTAAGAAAACATGCCACTTTTGCCTCATCTTAAAAATAAAAATGTTGAAAAAGTATATTTCTTTGCATTTTTGTGCACACACAGATCTTCTTAGCTTGCAGGGAGCCCCTGCAAGGGGAAGCATGCATCTCTCCTCCTTCGTTTATGCTATTCCTTTACCCCTCTCTCCCTCCTGCTCAAATTGCAGGCATGTAATGGAGCTGGTGAAACATTTCACCAAAATACTTCTTTTGATTGGACCTTGTGCATCTGCCATGACATCAGAGAGGGAGTGGAATGGTATACTGGGAGCTTTGCTTGACGCTGGATCAGGGCCGCCATCAGGGGGTGACAACCGCCCGGGCCCCACATGTATCAGCGGAACTACCGCCAGTGCATCTGCACCGGGGCCCACACGCTGATTGGGCCCAATGGGTCCTATTATCTTCAGGGGCCCGGTCAGCGCTGTAATAGCGCGACTGGGCCCCTTTAAAAAAACTCACTTCATTCCCAGCCACCCTCCTGCGACGAAATGGTAAGGCTGAAAATGAGATGTGTGTGTATATATATGTATGTGTGTATGTATGCCAGTGTATGTATGTATGCCAGTGTATGTATGCCAGTGTGTGTGTATGTATGTATACCAATGTATGTGTGTATGCCAGTGTATGTGTGTATGCCAGTGTATGTATGCCAGTATGTATGATTGCCAGTGTATGTATGCCAGTATGTATGTATGTATGCCAGTATGTGTCTGTCTGGATGTATGCCAGTATGTATGTATTTATGTATGTATGTATGCCAGTATGTGTCTGTCTGTATGTATGCCAGTATGTATGTATGTATGTATGCCAGTATGTGTCTGTCTGTATGTATGCCAGTATGTATGTATGTATGTATGCCAGTATATGTCTGTCTGTATGTATGCCAGTGTGTGTCTGTATGTATGTATGTATGCCAGTATGTATGTATGTCAGTGTGTGTCTGTATGTATGTATGCCAGTATGTGTCTGTCTGTATGTATGCCAGTGTGTCTGTCTGTATGTATGCCAGTGTGTGTCTGTTGTATGCAGTATGTGGACGTATGTATGTTTGTCAGTATGTATGTCTGCATGTATATGTGTGTGTGTGTCAGTATCTCCCTATGCATGTGTGTATGTCTGTTTCAGTATTTGATTCTGTTAGTGTGTGTGTATTCCTGTGGGTGGGATTTGGAGGCGGGCCCTGTGGGTGGTCTTGAAGGGGGGCCCAGACCTTGAGCTGTGTTAGGAGCCCCAAAATTTCTGATGGCGGCCCTGCGTTGGATTACAGATAAGCTAATGATTTTTTTTTTTATATTTTATCATTTATATAGTGTACAGAAAAAATTGAAAAAAAGGACACATTAATGGAACACAAAATTAACTTGGTGCACATAACAAATTAAATTAATGCATATTGTGATTAACATTTTTAACCAAAGTAGTAGTAATAATATCTATGATGCTAATGAAACTGATAATAATACTAATAATCCCACAAAATGCTTTATACTGCCATGACCTAATCATGTTTGGAGCTATATCTACTCACGTTCAGTTGCCTATCATGTTTCTAATGTTCCAACATCTTCGTGTCGGAGGTTTAGCCATGGTTTCTATACAAATAAGATTTTAATTAACTGCAGTAAATTCATTTAAGCAATACTTGGTTGCAACCAGGCCAAGGGCTAGCACATACCCCAAAGAGTTGAATCCAATGTAGAAGAAAAAGGTCCAGGCACTGCAAAACTCATCAAGGCACATTTATTAGAACAAAGTTTTCCAACAACGTTTTGACCCTAAACTGGGTCTTTGTCAAACAGAGTGGAAAGACCTGTCGAGAGCTTTGCTTCCTGCTGGATTTCAAGTAAGGTAATGATTATTTTCACAACATAATTTTAGAGTTAAGGGAGGACCAAAATATTAATGCCCAGTAAGGCATTATAACTGAAAACAACAGCTTTTTAAAGAAGGGGTTGAAACAAGTCTTTAACTTATAAACACAGCACAACTTGCAATTGTGTTGTACTCGGGGTTATTCATTAAAGTCTGAATAACCCCATAGTGAAGGGGGAAGAACCATCCAGTTGTATATGAGGCATTCAAGCTGTCAGATCCACACACTGATTAAAAAATGTATCAATATACAGATTTTTTTTCTTAACGCTGTTGAATGGTTGAAATCTAGAGCCGTATGGTTGAAAGGACACTATAGGCACTATAACCATTTCATCTAATTGATTTGGTTATAATGCCATGAGTTCTCTAGCGCATTAAACCATTCTGGCGCAACATTGTTCATAGTGACTTAAACCACCTAAAAAGTGCCAGTGCATTTGGTCAGATATATAGTTACATAATGGTTTAGCATAACAATTATAGATTGAAATAATAACATGTAAATCAAACAGAGAGAGAAAAAGTACATATAGAGTAGTATTTAAAGCAGCACTTTCACCATACCCCCACCCCCAAAATGAGTATTTCATAAAGATTTATGTATCTTTATGTAATACTCAGATTGACTGAAATTCTAATTAAGTCTAAAGATATACTGAAACAAAGCAGGGACTACTTATTTCCTCCACTTGACCAACCTAGACACTGTGTGTTGCTACCGCCGTCAAGCTTGTCAGTTCTACAAGCCTTCACCAGTGACAGCTGCAGGGAAATTAAGCTCTTTAAATGGAGGATCCAGTGATCCTTCTTAGACCTCAAGCTGTACTTTTGCGCATGCGCTAGAGTATAGCATTTATGTCGGCTCCAGGCAGCTGAAACTCCAGGAGCTGAAGAAGAGCCTGCCCCCCTGGTCACTGAACCCAAGCAGAAATGCCAACATTAGGGGTCACTCACAAAAATAAAGCACCACCCAAGTGTGCCAATATCACATTGCCCCTTTTGACTGATTGACTCCAGTCAGTCCTCCTCCTTACAGTCCTCAGTAAGAAGATCTTGGTCCTGGTCCTGTTCAACAGAATTTCCTTCAGTTGAAGACTGAAGAGTTGCCTGTCCATGCCGGTAATGCAAAGCTCAATGCATTTCGTCTTACTCTGACTTTTTCAAGAGCATCTCAATATGAACTATTTGCCCACTTGCAGCAACAGCAGGCACATCATTAAAAATAATCATTGGCAGCGCAAAGACTTAAGTTATGAGGTGGGTGGACAGCACTTGCAAGTCACCTTCCATTAAATAAATAAATACTAAAACCAATATACAAGCATCACCCATCTAAAAACAGAAAGATTATTATTTCCTTTCTTATCCAAAAAGATATTTAAAGATAACTGGAGCAACAATAATACTAAAAATAACCAATGCAGAATAAAATCATCCAAGTGTTATGCCATAAAAACACTTCTACATACATAAATTCTTGATAAAAAGTAAGGTGATAACGTACAGATGGTAGAAGTATTTCACAGCAGCAATAAATCTGTTAATAAAAAGATAAAAGCAACATAGCGCATACTGTATAAAAGTGGTATCCGTGTATGTAAAAACAGGAGGGCACTCACATATTCAAGAGCCCTTCAGGTCGGCTCTGAACTCAGTAGATATAACATCCCCACTCAGACTGATGTTATTAATAAGGTCCCAACGTGGTAAATTTCCAACCAAGGAAGTTCAGGAACCAATAAAAAGTAAATTACTTTATTATATTTAAATAAAAACACAACAAGATAAGGGGATATGGCTAGGGGCACAACGCGTTTTGAACCGTTAGTGGTCTTCCTGAGGTGTATGATCTACTATATTCAAAACAATCGGTTATATACCAAACTTAATAATGCTAATTGAAACAGGTGAGGTAATTGGGATTCCCCAATAAGGTATTTCTGGATTATGACATCATCAAATCAGGTCAGGTGATAGTTCTTACCCAATCCCACCTTTCCAAAAGAAAGTAACCCACCCAAATAGTCCTTACCCAACTTCCTCCTTTTGCCAAATAGTGAAAGATCATCCTCACGTTGATCCTGCTGGCCAAGGTTAGATTTGTGTATAATATGGAGGAGCTAACCACAATGATCTGCGATACACTCACATTGCATAATCAGATCTGGAACCCTTAGCAATGATACATTCCATTTCTGACCTCTGATTCATTTTCAATCCCCACGTTATGCTGGTCCCTACCTCCCCTGAACAATGAACAATGTGTTTATGTTTGTCTCCATCCAATGTTTGCCAATGTCTTTGTGTTTTCCATTCTGCCCCCTTCCCCTTCCATTTCTCCACTTCCAATCTTTTCATTCTTTTTTTTTTTTCTCAGTATGTATACTTATTGATGGGCAGCATATAAAAATTGTTTCCCTGTAGTATGTAGAATTCAGAAAAAGGTGTATGAGATTAAATAATTAGGCAACAAAGAAGCCTGCAAAATATATGCATTATACATACGTCAGAGCATCCCTTTTAATGCGCTTTCAGAAATATAACAAATTAATGTTCTTGTTCTTGGGTAGAACACTGGTTTAAGGATAGAGTATAACAAGTTGTCATTAATGGTAAATTTTTAAGCTGGACAAAAGTTGTGAGTGGTGTCCCCCAGGGTTCTGTTTTGGGACCGCTTGTATTAAATATATTTATAAATGATCTTGAAATAGACATTGAAAGCCATGTTTTAGTATTTGCAGATGACACAAAACTTTGTAAAGTAATACCATATGGACAGGATATTGCTTTGCTGCAGATGGATTTTGATAGATTGGGGGACTGGGCACTAAAATGGCAGATGAAATTTAATGTAGAGAAATGCTAAGTTATGCACTTCGGGGTCAAGAATGCACAAGCAACTTACACCCTAAATGGTAGTGAATTAGGGGTAACCACATGAGAAGGATTTGGGAATTGTTATAGACAACAAATTAGGCAGTAATATCAATGTCAATCTGCAGTTGCTAAGGCCAGTAAGGTTTTGTCATGTATAAATAGGGGCATAAATTATTGGGATGAAAATATAATTTTGTCTCTTTATATATGCTGTGCAATTTTGGGCAGCTGTTCTAAAGAAGGATATCATGGCACTAGAAAAAGTGCAAAGACGAGCTACAAAATTGATAAAAGGAATGGAGCATTTTAGTTATGAAGAAATGTTAAAAAATGTAAATCTCTTTAGTTTGGAAAAATGGCGAATCAGAGGGAATATGACAACATTATACAAATATATTCGGGGCCAGTGCAAACCATTATCTGGAAATCTATTCATAAACAGGGCTATACATAGGACACGAGGTCAAGCATTTAAGAAAGGAGATTTAATCTAAGGCAAAGAAAAGTTTGTTTTTTACAGTAAGAACTACAAAAATATCGAATTATCTGCCTGAAGAGGTGGTTTTATCAGAGTTCATACAGATGTTTAAATAGTAACTGGATAAATACATCAAAAAATATAACATACAGGGATATAATTTCTAATTAGTGGGCTAATAGCGGCTTGATCCAAAGAGATATCTGACTGCCATTTTGAGGTCAAGAAGGAATGTTTTCCTTGTTGCAAAATTGAAAGCGCTTCAGACTGTTTTTTTTGCCTTCTTTTGGATCAACAGCAAAAACATTTGTGAGGAAGGCTGAACTTGATGGACGCAAGTCTCTTTTCAGCTATGTAACGATGTAACTATGTAACTATGTAACAAATTATATGTGGCCCTGAAAACATGGAGGATCTGGTAACACTATATGTAGGTCAGAAAGTAAACACTATGCACATACTGGCACACTGACAAGAAGCTATGCTAATATTGCTGAGAACATGCTGAGATCATGCATTTAAACAAATAATTCAAGAGAATAATACTTCTTTAAAACCCACAAGTGCATTAAATAATGCTAACTAAATAATTCATTATATTAAATCAGTATTTTGAGAAAACACTTGAATGATCTAGAGTAATCTAAGCTTCTGGCAATAGTTTATGCAGGTCTCATTTCCTTCCTAATTTTATTTTCATTTATTTTTAATGTTTCCATATAAATCTGTATAAAAATGTATTGTTTTAAGACTGTTTTCTTTCGTTTACATCATGACAAAGTTTCAGCTTTTTGAGACATAAATAATTATTTATTTATATAGAGGATACTCTATGTTTTATTTCATATTTTAATATGTTATTTATTTATTTTTTTACCTTGAAAAGAATACAAACATAAAGCATTTTAAAGATTCACTCTAAGCACCATAACAACGTTTCATGTTTGTAAAGTTAGTGTTGAAGAGAGCACACTGCGCCCATTTCACAAGGTCTTAAAATTGCTATGATTTGAAAAAGTTGTTGAGGTTAATCAATTTTGTCTAAATAGGGCAGTGCTGGTTGCAGACTTCAAACAATAATAGATTTAATTATTGTATCTCTTTTGCATAATGCCTCAGCATGCAAAATATATTGCAAGCAAATTCTGTGTGCACCCATTGTGTCTTTAAGGTTGGATAGGAGGATTGTGGCAATTGTTGTATGTGTGTGAAGTATATCTGTAATGCTTTTCGATGAGAATTTTCTATGAGTTGTGGACATCTGGATTGGTGACTTCACTGGAGAATCAGGCTGCCGTGACAAGTCTGTCGCTCTGTTTGAATAAAGGCAAGTTTAATAGCCATTTTTAAAGATTAAAAAATAAACAACAAAAACAATGAGAACCAGTATTTCTAAAAAGGTAAGGAATGCAAGTAATATTTTTTCCATTTTATTTTTTAAATATAAATAGTGTTGTTTTTTTAAAACTTGTTTTACATTTTCTCTACTACAAACTATGTTTACATCATTCAATCAGATTTATTATTGAAAGAACTCATTTACATTGAAAAAAATTAAATGCACAAGAATCAGCAACAAAACATTTAAACAAAAAATTGGCACATTACAGTGGTTGGACACATATACCATGTCCATGTTCACTCATTTCCGCTGCTGGGTGATGTTCTAAAGCAGGCTGTTTTCCAGATCATCCTCTTGGTAACCCAACTTGGGCAACACTATGTTGTGCTGTCTTGTTGTTTTATGCACAACGCCACACAGTGTTGTGATAGACCTTATCTGGAAAATAGAAGTTAAGACACTTGCCTTGAAAGTTTGAAGGATGAAGGCATGCTATTTGCTGTACTTGGGCCTCATTCATGTCAGGTCCCCTGCCCCTGCACTGCACGCAGCGACCTTGCTTACTCGTCACCGCGAGCAGCGTCATCTGGTCCCTGTCTCCAGACTGGCAGTGTGTCTGACGCTGCACACTCCAGAGCAGCATCCTTATATGTGTGCTGCACCAAGTCATGTGACCCGGTACACAGTGATGACCTCAGAGACCACAACGGAGGGAAGAAACTCCTCCCACATGTGGTTAACACTAATTTGAGGTTAGCCAATCAGACACACCCTGTGTGTATATAAGCTAACCTCTCTCTTGCCTCAGTGCCCTGTTGTGGTCTTTGGTTTACCATTGAGCGTTGCACTTATTTGGATTTCCTGGTTACTGATATTTGGCTTTGACTCTCGTTATTCCGTCTCCCTGTTTCCCTTGACCTCGGCTTGTGTTTTGACTATCCCTTTTTGCATAACCCGACCATTCTAATGATCGGTATTCTCTTTACTCTGTCCTGTCTGCATGTTAGGGTTCTCTAGTGAACGTTACAATTCATAAAGGAGAATGTCTGATAACTGGATGACAAGGGTTCCCTTGATCGTGGAAGTGGGTGAGCAGCCATGGCTTCAAAACATATGCAGAGTATCCAAAAGATATAAGAAATAGATGGAAATATTTTTGGATAAACTTTTAAAATGGATTAATATTTATACAGTGAGGGAAAAAAATATTTGTTCCCTTGCTGATTTTGAACGTTTGCCCACTGACAAAGAAATGATCAGTCTTGGCTGTGTGTATTGAGTCATTGTCATGCTGGAATCCACCACCTATTTTCAATGCCCTGGCTGAGGGCAGGAGGTTCTCATGGTTCACATGGCCCTGTCCATCGTCCCTTTGATGCGGTGCAGTTGTCCTGTCCCCTTAGCAGAAAAACACCTCCAAAGCATAATGTTTCCACCTCCATATTTGATGGTGGGGATGGTGTTCTTGGGATCATAGGCAGCATTCCTCCTCCTCCAAACACGGCGAGTTGAGTTGATCTGAAAGAGCTCGATTTTGGTCTCATATGACCACAACATTTTCACCCAGTTTTCCTCTGAATCATTCAGATGTTCATTGGCAAACTTCAGATGGGCCTGTACATGTGCTTTCTTGAGCGTAGTGGCGTAGTGTGTTGCCAATTGTTTTCTTGTTGACTATGGTTCTAGCTGCCTTGAGATCATTAACAATATCCTCCCGTGCAGTTCTGGGCTGATTCATAACCATTCTCGTGATCATTGAAACTCTACGAGTTGAGATCTTGCATGGAGCACCAGACCGAGGGAGACTGATTGTTATTTTATGTTTTCTTCCATTTGCGAATAATCGCACCAACTGTTGTCACCTTCTCACCATGCTGCTTGGTGATGGTCTTGTAGCCCATTCCAGCCTTGTGTAGGTCTACTATCTTGTCTCTGACATCCTTGGACAGCTCTTTGGTCTTGGCCATGGTTGAGAGTTTGGAATCTGATTGATTGATTGATTGCTTCTGTGGACAGGTGTCTTTTATACAGGTAACAAGCTGAGATTAGGAGCACTCCCTTTAACACAGTGGTCCTAATCTCAGCTTGTTACCTGTAAAAAAGATACCTGGGAGCCAGAAATCTTGCTGATTGATAGGGGATCAAATACTTATTTCACTCATTGACATTCAAATCAATTTATAACATGCGTTTTTCTGGATTTTTGTTATTTTGTTATTCTGTCTCTCACTGTTAAAATACACCTAAACATTAAAATTATAGACTGATCATTTCTTTGTCACTGGGCAAATGTTCAAAAACAGCAGGGGATCAAATATTTTTTCCCTCACTCTATATTATATATTTTTGATATTTTAATATTTTGGAAAGAAATATTTTAAAACTTTAACTGAAAATAGGAAATCATTTGAAAATCTTATCTAAAGATATTAAATCAAGGACATATGATACAAAAGTTAATATATTTAATTTACAAAACTAAAACAATTGTAATGAACTGATGTCAAAGTGAGATGTGGCTGAATACCTGACATTTTAGCAACTTCACACTGTCCCCAAAAAAATGTGTGAAAAAGAAGTGAAAAAAAACGTGTGAAAAAATTAGAAATCCATGATAGAGGGCACAAAAAAAGAGGCAAAAGGCCTTTTCTGTAATGGGTTATGGAGCTCTGTTACCTGATCATGTGATCCGGAACAAGCTACAGAGAGGAGTGGCATGAGGTGCTGTCACGAACGCACCCTACTCCGAAATTGTGCGTGACTTAGTTGTGGTGGTGAAAGGGTTAAAGTTTACTATTTGTCTGCACTAGACCAGAAATAATGATAAAAATCCCCCTTAACACCACCCACACTTAACCATAATAATATAAAAAAATGCTGCTGCCACCAAGACAATTTATAAATGGGTTGCCTTGGTCCCCAAGGTAGCCTTATAATAAAAACCCACCAAGTACAATTTAGCACAATATCTATGCAATTGTTAAACACTAATTAATTAGTCTCTTCTGGTAATGTGATTCTTTACTAGACAAAGGCAGAACTCAATAAAGGAATATGTATTATGAGCAAAAAAACAGTCACAGTGCATACAAAAATATAGATGACAATCAAATTAGTTACACTTTTGGTTCTATCTCCTCTTTTGTACTTGTCACATAAATAATAATTGCATCTATGAATTTGTTACCATTTTTCTATTCCATAGATATGTCACACTTCTTATTTGTGACCCAATATAGCGGATATCACAATGCGTTTCCAAATGGCTTAAGTTACGCAAACCATGTTTGGGCTTGATTAGAATATTGTGCTTGTCCCATTCTAAATATAATACAAATGAGGCTTAATTATTCACCTGTGGGTAAGTATTAATGTTTCTTTTGGATATGATACTGGAGCACAAGGGTTTTCTTGAAGGTTAATGGTCATTAACATATCAAAGAAATGAAATAGCAATTAATAGTTTCAGGCCATATGGTCGAAGTCAGTTAGTTTACATTGGAAATAGACATACAGGCTACTTATTTGTGACTTCTCACACCTTACAAAGTAGCTCTGTTGGGATCCCAGCTTCAAATAGGAATTTAGGTTGTAAACCTTCTGACCTCCTATACAATTAAATTAACCCCTTTAGAAATAGACAATACCTACTCTGCCAAGTGGCCAATTCACATAAGCACTACACAAATTACATTAAATGGCAATATTCTATAGTGCAACAATGAATTATGTACGTGATGGTGGCTAAGGGGGTCGAGAACCTAACATGGTTGCTCACCTGTCTTTAACTGGGGGCAGGACTAGACAGGAAGCCACCTGGTGAGTTACAATGCTGGATAAGTTGGATCCCTTTCACTCTTCTTAGCTCATCTCTAGTTCTGTGTTGTGTCCTTCGCTCTCACAGTGAAAATCAACCTCTAAAATTGCTATGAATGTATCTGTGCATTTTTTTCAAAGATTGTTTATGCAGACAAATCAGTAGAAATTGTGTGAAAAAATTTGTCATATTTTTTATAGTTTAGCATAGACATTACACATAAATCTAAATACGATTTTACATGCAAAAAGGACAGAATTGCAAATAGACCAATCCTTGCATTTTGCGACTAAAACTAAATTGGACATTAGTGTATGTGTGTTTTCTGTTTTTTAACAAAAAGGGCTAGATTAAATGTTAACTCTGCTTACTGAATAGCAATTTTCCCATAAACGTCAATGGATAAATGACCATTCAGTAAGTATAATATAAACCCTTACTGTGCTAAGAGAATTGATCTCAGGAAGTTAAATCTCTCTTCAGGTTATGAAAACAATGTGCACATTAAATTACTAAGCCCTATCATAAAGGCCTGTAGCATAATATATAGATAAGGAATATTGGCATCTGTTGGAATGCTACGCATTGCACATTAATATGCATGAACAGGTGCACACACATTTGCTACATCTGTAATTAAATCTATAAACTCCATGCACAGCTCCAAATTGTGTTTCAAATTATCTGCCAGCATAGGATACAATAACACAGTTGTGTACTTTCTCAGTAGTCACAGTGGGGGCTCAACACAATCCTGCTAGCTTTAATTCTCTAAATTTCTTATGTTGGCTTTTTAGCAGATGTTCACCACATGTTACATTGAATACAGAAATATAATCTCACATTAGAGCTAAGGAGCTCTATATCCTTAACTCTAATCTGTCTGGAATCTATGCGTTTCTTAATGTTTAAGGTGGTTGGTTATAACCACCGATTTCCATACATACTGCTGCTTAGTGAAGCTCTAGGTATGAGTCAGTCTGGCATGCTGACCACAGAGTGTTGTCAACAATTTAAAAAAGGAATACAATCTATGACTTGTCAGGTGATCACAGAGATCATTTGTGTACATTCTTTGGCAATGGTGGTAGACCAGCTTAGTCATCACTGACATAGATTTTAAGCACTCACTAGTATCTTTCATAACATTCTACCCTCAAGTCAAAGGGGAAATTGAAAGGTATATTCCCATTTGTTTCAGAACTTCAACATCCATGATGTTCTACCTATTGTACAGTGGTTCTATTTCTGCTTCCTAGATTTCATGCCATCATTCAACCTATCCAATTGCCAAGGGCCTATAGCACTGTTATGTGGCCTACTGCCAAGCAAACACAGTCCAGTCCTTCAGTTCAGTGATTGTTGTGCATGCCCTGTGCCTCCAAGTGCTTTTCTATTGGAAGAATTAGATTGGTTAGGAGATAATCAATTTTAAAGATCCACTTGAGGCTGAACAGAGCTGAGTTGAGAAGATCCACTTGCTGCTGGATGAGAGGTAGCCAATAGCTTAAAAGTAATGGAAAGGAGGGCCGAGAAATCTAACTGGATTACAGAAAATTCCCGATAATAATACAAGAGCTGGTACAGTACTAGGAATCGGTGATGGAGTTTGCAAACCCAAAAAATCAGGGATCCCTTAACACCCACAAAAAAAGTAAACAGCAAAAAGTGGAATATAAATCTGGCACAATATATATAGGCACAATATTTATATAATATCTATGTTTCGTCTATTCTTTAACCCCTTAAGGACAGATGATGGAAATATTCTGTCATGATTCCCTTTTATTCCAGAAGTTGTGTCCTTAAGGGGTTAAGTCTAGCACAATACCCACTTGCTTTGTTTACTAATTCTTCCCACGTGTCACGATGTTTACTGACTATTTATTTCATCATGTTTCAATTTAGGTCACATGACCACAAGTCAGACTATGTGACTATCCCATTACTATAGTTTTCCTTCTATTTGGAGAGAGTTAACAATGTAACTTACTCAGATAAAAATTGAAAATTAAGGCCAAAAGTACTGCAATTAAAAAATAAAATAAAAACTTTGTTCAAATTACCCAAATGAAACCATTAGTTATGTATTGTTTACATATAAAAAAGGTCATATCAACAAGTAAATGACATCCAGAAAAATTTCCTGACTTATAACATAAACATTATCCTTTTCCCTTGATTTCATTTTTTCAACTTCCTTTAAAATGTTACCTTATTACAATTATATCCCTGACATTGATTACGAAAATTAAAACAGTTACTGTTATTAATAATAATAATTTATAATAACTAGCGATTTTTATAACGCTTTTTTTCCTGTGAGACTCAGAGCACTTTACAAATAAACAAACATAAAGACATAAAAGTTGAAGGGGCGTGGCCAACTGCTGATCTAGATGGAAGCACACTGAAATAGCTCCTTGCACTCGAGGCGTTAAATCGGTTTTATAAGAGGTAACAAACAGTAATGGGCAACCCTAAAAAAGCCCAGAATGGCCACCGCACACCAGGGAGACTTCCCCCAGGGAAATCTGGCTCCCTTACGAGATTATTCAAAGAATATGCTGACCGGGTACAGGAGAACACAGACTCCAATATGGCGCCGGTAGCCCTTCTCTCAGAGTCCACACCCCCTAGTCCTGCACCGTCTGAAAGCGCCTCCAGTAGTGCAGACCCAGACATCAGAGAGATTCTGAAAAATCTCCCCTCACGATCTGGTGGCAATGCTCGGGTGACTGGAGGCTGGATGACCTAGAAACAGAGTGCAAAAACTTGGGTCACCGGGTCCAAGACTTGTAGGATGACAGAGACCTAACTCACACTCAACTACAAGTGCTGCATTCCAAGGTCGAGTTACAAGCAATATGCCTGGCACACTTACAAAAATCACTGAATGATGTGGATAACAGGGGACTGAAAAATAATATTCGGGTCAGGGGCCTGCCAGAGATGTGGGAGGGTGGAGGAAGACGATCTGAAGGGAACTTTTCAACCTAAAAATTGGACGATTTTATGGGAAGGGAACTTTTCAACCTAATTCTGGGGAAGGCCGCAGACACACCGATTTTATTTGATAGAGCACACTGCTCACTCAAACCCAAAAACGCTGCAGACTCCCACAGGGACATTATATGTAGAGTACACTACTTCAACGAAAAAGATGAGATTATGCTCGCACTCCGCTCTACAACCACACCACTACTATAACACGGTCACGAGATTCTGATTTTCCCAGACTTATCATTGGTCACACTCCATGCTAAAAGGTCCCTAAAACCCATTACTGACCAACTGAGAACCCATAACATTAAATACCGCTGGGGATTCCCCTTTGCCCTCATAGTGGCACACAAAGGTTCCACTCATATCCTCGCCACACATCAAGACATACTCCCGTTCATTGGACTGGTACTCTACTGACCCGGTACCGAACGGCGTCCAGCTACCTCAACACCAAAAGGAGTGGGCCCCTTCTAAGAAGAGAAGGTACGCAATGCCCAGCCGACAGAGACGATCCCCAGGATCACTAACTTTCTCCCAAATTTGCCCACACAACAGCGATGCTACTGAACACCCACCGGACTCCTATTTTTTCTGGACATTGCAAGGCCCCAAGACCTTTGGTTCCAAGGTCCCCATACCAAGCCTCATTTCAATCAAGGCGGAAACCCAACACTGACACTAAACTGGAGGGGACTGTCTTTCATTAATAATCCTCAATGAACCTGGCGGGGACACTGGAGAAGCTCAAGGGGAGCCTGGGCCTGAAGGAACAGGTGGTTGGAGTAAAAATCTCACACAGTGCTTGGAGGCTACATTCACAGGGGCCCGACACGGTGTGGGCAGAGACTGAATCACGTACAACTAGATACAGGTCGTATATTGCTACAAGATGTGTATATGTTTTTATGTGATCTTGTCACCCCTTTACCTCCTCAGAGGTACTGCCACCCCTGATCATGGGCACCTCTGGGCCCGGTAGTCCAGCAAAAATTCTGCACCAGCCCTTGGCTCTCAGGGGGTTGGCCCCAAATTTCTTACCCCCATACCCCATACTCTCCTGTCAACTACTCACCTGGGGGGGATTTTGGAACCTTGTCAACAGCTCACCCTTCCCACGGACCTGTTGCAACTAAACCAGACCAGAACGCCCAAACCCACATAAGGAGCTAACAGACTCAAACCATGTTACCTCTTAATACCTTTGACCCTGGTGGCCCACCCTCATGTATCCATAAATTGAACCCATACATCCACCAGCCCTTTAGACAAACTGGACGATAAGACCTCCACTTACACAACCATCCTTGGTGCACGAATACACACGTACCATTGGATCCATTAGACTTATGTAGAAAATTTGATCAAGCCATACCAGACCCCCTAACCTTCTCAGCAGAGTCAGAGTAAAGTGTTCCCTGAAGACTAAGGTTAACCTCAGGACACCAGCACTGATACCTCTAGACGTGACATCTACACTGTACCACTAAAAGTATTCACGTCAGCACTATTGTATTGTATATTGTTCTTATTATTGTTGTTTCTGTGAAATTACCCGTAACTTATTATTTTTGTACTTTGCTCTATGCAACCCACAAACTTGAGAGACATCTTGTTCCACAACAGGGAAGGAGACTTACCACAAGTGCACAAAGGCTCAACAGACCCCTGACCATGGCGACTATCAAGGTAGTTACGCTAAACACCAGGTAACTAAACACACCTGAGAAAAGGCGAATGGCACTACAAGAAGCACATCGTCACAAGGCAGAGGTGGTTTTCCTCCAGGAGAACCCCTTTCGCAAGGACTCAGCACCGACCCTTAGAGACAAATGGTACCCAGTAGGATATTTTAGCAATTACACCAAATCCAAAACAAGGGGGGTGGCAATCCTATTAGGGGCTACAGTCCCATTTACCTACAAAGCCCACAAAGTAGACAACAATAGCAGGTACCTATTTGTGAAGGGACTACTAGGCAATACCTTAGTGACATTAGTAAATTTATACCTTCCTAACAGACAGCAGGGACGCTCCCTAAGCAAAATACTAAACACCTTCGAACACTTTACAGAAGGCCTTATGCTTATGGGAGGGTACTTCAATGTGTCTTTGGATAGCGCCCTAGATTCCACTTCTACCTCACACATGTACCAGCTACCCCAAACGTTTACACACCCTCCTAGACAATGCTCAACTATTTGACTGCTGGCTGACATTACACCCGGCGACAAAAGACTACACATTTTATTCCAATTTCTCTTACACAAAGATAAATATGCTCTTCCTACCCCACTGCTTTCTCAACCTCGTAACCCATTGCTCACACGACCCAATCACCTGGTCGGATCACACGTCCCTGTCTCTTGCCATTCGGATCCCTTCCCTCCACCCCACGAGGACCCAACCTTCCATGACTTTTACGAGTCCTTCCATGACTCCCTATAACCTTAGGGAGACCCCATCAACAACCAACAAGATTAGAGAATTCATAAACGGTAGAATCAAATCCACCATACCACCCAAACTCGATCTTCCAATCTCTAAGGACGAAATACGAGGTGGCAATTAACTCATTACCCCTGGGGAAAAGCCTGGGCCCAGACGGCTTCACTGCCGGATATTAGAAAAGTTTCTCCACACAATTAACCCAACCCTTCATGGACTCCTTCTATTCTCTTCTTGGAACCCCATCTCTCCCACCCCAAATGCTGGAAGCTACCATAACACTCCTGCCAAAACCGACCTGCCAAAAAGGACCCCACATTATGTGGGAGTTACAGACCCATATTGCTCATCAACATAGACTTAAAGATCTTCACAAAGATCCTCGCGACCCGCTTGTGCCCTCTGTTTTCGGGACTGATCCACCCTGACCAATCCGGATTCATACCGGGAAGAGAGACCATGAATAACACCCTTAAACTTCTCAACCTAATACAGCTCTCCAACCACTCACAAAACCAGTCACTACTTCTTTTGATAGACACCGAGAAGGCATTCGATAGGGTGGATTGGTCACTCATGCTTGGCACTCTAGAGCAGATGGGGTTCAGCCCAAACTGGCTAAGCTGGCTGAGTAAACTATATAGCAAACCGGTAGTGAGACTTCGCATTAACAGCCAACTATCTGAACAGGACCATATCACGAATGGCACGAGACAGGGGTGCCCCCTATCCCCACTTATTTTCGTTCTCATTCTGGAACCCTTCCTACAAGGGGTGAGGGACAACCCAGATATCAAGGGCTTTACAACTGAGGGGGTGGAACACAAAGTGTAGGCCTTTGCGGACGACATGCTCTTCACGGACCCTGTCCACTATCTGCCTCATATACTTAGAGAAGTGTCCATGTTCAGCATGGTCTCCAACTTCCAGGTGAATTTAAGCAAATGTGAGATTTTACCATTAAATGTACCAGCTACAGTACAACAACACATACAGTCTTCCTTCACGTTCGCCTGGGTGAAAGGGGGACTCAGATATCTAGGGGTCTCACTGCCCACAACACTATCACAATTACACGACTGCAACTTCCTTCCCCTCATCCAATCAATTTCCAAAGACCTCACATACTGCACTTCGGCTGGTTTTGCAGGATAAACATATTAAAGATGAATGTCTTACCTAGAATTCGATACATACTCCAAGTTCTCCCTATTACCATACCGAAAATATTCTTCAATACTATTTGCAAAATGTTCACTGTATTCATTTGGGCACACAAACACCCAAGACTAGCCTACTCGTTAATGACTAGACCAAAGGCCGAGGGAGGACTGGGACTACCTAATGTGGAAACATACCACGAAGCAGTACCAGGATATATGACAGGACAGAAACCAACACAGATAAACAATGGGTGACGATAGAGGACACGTTCTTCCGAGTCGCCATTTATACAGTACTGTGGCACAAATTGGGGCAAGCATTGCTCGGCAATTCACAACACCCGACCATTACTCCCACATTGAGAATGTGGTCACACACTAGAAACCACAAGGATATCTCCCCATACCCATCCCAACTCTACCCGTTCTCACACAACCCTCTTATTAAACCGGGGTAAGATGGGACAGCATTTAGGGAATACCACTTTTCTCCATACCTAACTTTACGCACGCTCCTAGACAACGAGGGCATCAAAGCACTAGACTCTCTGATTCCAGACAAAATACATATGATATTAGAAAAATTCCATTACAAACAGCTAACACACTTTCTGCAGATGGGAAATTTCACCCCTAATGGCAATCGCACACTCACACGATTTGAACAGCCATGCCCACAACATACCCTAAAGAGAAAATTGATTACCACCATGTACTCCCTAATTCAAGGTACACAAAAGCCACAATCCAACACGTTTAGGGTGAGCTGGGAAAAGGAATTCCACCTCTCCCTTTCACATGAAAGTTGGAAATAGATCCTCTTGCAGATCCACAAATCCTCAACTAATCTAGCCTCACAAGAAAGCAACTACAAGAGGATTGTCAGATTACACTACACCCCGGTCAAGCTCAAACGATTATACACAAACACGTCCTGCCTATGCTGGAGATGCCTCCAAGCTGATGGGAACTCAACGCATATCTGGTGGTCCTGTCCAGCAATTCAAAAATTCTGGTCCAGAATATCCACACTTATTCAGAGCATCACAGGGGTGCGTCTGCCATTCTCACCCAAAACCTTCATATTCCACTTACTCCCCTCCCCACTACCGAGAGTTGTCACCATGTTACTTAGGCACATGCTCACTGCAACGACTCAAACCATTCTGATACAATGGAAAAGGGCCAATCCTCCATTCATTTGGGAATGGATACAAAAAGTAGATTGCATTAGAACAATGGAAGAGGTTTGCTTCTCCCTATCCAAAAACAACCAAACATACACAGACACATGGGAACCTTGGTGTAAATCCCTGGAACACAACCAAACAGTAGTGGTCTCCTGAACCACTGAACATATCTTCTCGGGGTGACATGATACAGATTACTCTAGACTCCTTCTCCTGACGTACAGATGCAGGGACGGACCAAAGAGGCTGAATGACAGATACTACTCTCATTCATAGGGACCCCCCTCGCCCTGCCCCCCCCCTTCTCACCCCTCTTACAGCCCTACAGGGTAAACCAGGTCGACCACGGAATCCCTTTGGCAACAGAGACGACTGGCAACTACCCAGGGGTGGAGCGGGGACAAGGGCCTTTGTTCCTCCAATCACGAATACAGAGTCTCATGTATACGTACAGTAGAACGAAGTGCCTTGTTAGACATTTTGATAAGTGCTAGGCACTGTTAGTGAATGAAAATGTTAATAAATTAATATTTAAAAAAAATTATATATATATATATATATATATATATATACACTGCTCAAAAAAATAAAGGGAACACTTAAACAACACAATGTAACTCCAAGTCAGTCACACTTCTGTGAAATCAAACTGTCCACTTAGGAAGCAACACTGAGTGACAATCAATTTCACATGCTGTTGTGCAAACAGGTGGAAATTATACGCAATTAGCAAGACACCCCCAATAAAGGAGTGGTTCTGCAGGTGGTGACAACAGACCACTTCTCAGTTCCTATGCTTCCTGGCTGATGTTTTGGTCACTTTTGAATACTGGCGGTGCTTTCACTCTAGTGGCAGCATGAGACGGAGTCTACAACCCACACAAGTGGCTCAGGTAGTGGAGCTCATCAATGCGAGCTGTGGCAAGAAGGTTTGCTGTGTCTGTTTGCGTAGTGTCCAGAGCATGGAGGTGCTACCAGGAGACAGGGGGTTGTACTTATAGCCCAACACCGTGCAGGACGTTCGGCATTTGCCAGAGAACACCAAGATTGGCAAATTTGCCACTGGTGCCCTGTGCTCTTCACAGATGAAAGCAGGTTCACACTGTGACAGACTTGACAGAGTCTGGAGACACGGTGGAGAACATTCTGCTGCCTGCAACATCCTCCAGCATGACTGGTTTGGCAGTGGGTCAGTAATGGTGTGGGGTGGCATTTCTTTGGGGGGCCGCACAGCCCTCCATGTGCTCGCCAAGGTAGCCTGACTGCCATTAGGTACCGAGATGAGATCCTCAGACCCCTAGTGAGACCATGTGCTGGTGCGGTTGGCCCTGGGTTCCTCCTAATGCAAGACAATGCTAGACCTCATGTGGCTGGAGTGTGTCAGCAGTTCCTGCAAGACGAAGGCATTGATGCTATGGACTGGCCTGCCCGTTCCCCAAACCTGAATCCAATTGAGCACATCTGGAACATCATGTCTCGCTCCATGCACCAACGTCACGTTGCGCCACAGACTGTCCAGGAGTTGGCAAATGCTTTAGTCCAGGTCTGGGAGGAGATCCCTCAGAAGACCATCCGCCACCTCATCAGGAGCATGCACAGGCGTTGTAGGGAGGTCATACAGGCACGTGGAGGCCACACACACTACTGAGCCTCATTTTGACTTGTTTTAAGGACATTACATCAAAGTTGGATCAGCCTGTAGTGTCTTTTTCCTCTTTAATTTTGAGTGGGACTCCAAATCCAGACCTCCATGGGTTGAAAAATTTGATTTCCATTTTTTAATTTTGTGTGATTTTGTTGTCAGCACATTCAACTATGTAAAGAACAAAGTATTTCAGAAGAATATTTAATTCATTCAGATCTAGGATGTGTTATTTTTGTGTTCCCTTTATTTTTTTGAGCAATGTAGTTCAACACAAGACACCTTGCGGGAACGACAAATCACCCAATAGGGGAAGTACTATATACACAGGCCGCTCACAGATTGTATTGAAAGGTTGTTAACACACTTACGGTTGTATGCGTGAGCAGTGTACACAAACTGCATCCCACCTGTATCAAATGTTTAAATTCATGCTATACTAATGATTTGTCTTACCTGCATGTTTCATGCTAATAAAGAACTATTTAAAAAAAAAAAATTACACAAGGTTCTACCATAGCGCCAATCACTAAATAAACCCCTCAAGTTCAGCCCTATTGTTGTTCCTTAGTAATCCCAGTTACATGTTTATAGTAATTTGGTTATTCTGGCACTTGTCATGGTTTATACCTGACAAGTCAAAATAAATAGGGGTCTATTCTATTATTATTATGTCCCATCCAAAAGCAACAGGCAATGAGGTGTGAGGTGTTCCCAGTGTGTTATATACCCAATCCTCAACAAACAGGAGGAAGATACAGGAAGGGTAGCCAGCAAGATTTTTGTAGTTAATAGAGCGGTCCTAATGTCATGGCGTGGCGGGAGAAGTTAACCCTTGCTTGCCTGTTCTTGCCTTGGTTTTCACATGCCTGCCTGTTCTTGCGTTGGTTAACCCATGCCTGTTTGTACCTGGCATGGTTAACCCTTGCCTGCCTGAACCTTTAGTGGTTAACTCTTGCACGTCTGATTCTGTGCTGGACCATCTGGTAAACCTTTGCTTATTTGTTTAACCAGCCAAAGACTTTATATTTTTGTTTTGCTGATCCTCCCATCAATACCTAATTAAGCCTTTACTTTGCTTTGCTGGTCCTGTCCTTGCACTATTTGGTTTTGTTCTCTGACATTTCCGTTAATGTAAATTATTTTACCAATAAAGACTTTAAGTTAAGGTTTAAAAAAAAAAAAAGACATAAAAGTTAGGAGTTTCTGAAGGTCAGATGAGCGGACTGAATGCTTGATGGAAGAGATGGGCCTCTAACTTTTTTTGAAAAGACTGTAAGGACGGTGCCTCTCTCATTGCGTGCGGTAAAGAGTTCCAGAAGGTAGGGGCAGCGTGGCTGAATGCCCTGGAACCTGAGTCTGTTTTTATTCTTGGCACTGACAGGAGAGATTTGCTGGCTGACCGAAGTGAACGGGATGGAATGTAGGGTGTCAGGAGCTCTTTCAGGTACTGTGGGCCCTGATTGTTTAAGGCTTTGAAGGTTAGCAGGCCAATTTGATAGTCCAGAATCAATCAGCACTCCGAGGTTTCGTACCTTTGATGAACTAACGATTTTAGATCCTCCAAACTCCAGGCCAGTTGCGTGATCATGGGATATAACATGGGATTTTTGTTGCCCGGGGTCCCCTCACCAAGAGTAACTCTGTTTTGTCCGGGTTCACTTTAAGCCAACTTAAGAATTATGACAAATTAAGAAAATGTTTAGGAACTTCTGTTTTTTCATATTACTATTGGCCTGAAAAGACTTGAAGGAACACTCCAAGTGTCCATTTAACAATGGTTTGGCTGGATCCTGATGGTCATTGGTCACCTTCTAGCCTGCAGCCCAAGAAGCTTCCTGCAGTGAGCTAGCCTGGCAGTGCAAAGCTTAACTTATTGTAGGCACTTACCTAACCCTCTCAGTCATGAGCCAACCTTGCAAGGCAGGACTTACATCAGTGGAGCTAATAAAAGCTGCATACAGGAGCTTTTGCGATCTAAAAGAGAAAGAGAACAGCACACGACAGAGCTGCTGGCTTCCAGTCTTTGCCCCTAAGTTCTCTGTGTTGTGGTATTTGGGGTAATAAAGATATATGGGGTCCAATGGTATGCCTTCTCACTGCTGCCCTAATAACTAGCTATACTGGGATGGGCGTTTAAAATACAATTTGAGTATACAACACATAAAGTACAAAGAGTAGCCTGCTCTTTAAAATGTAAGTGCCTTATTCTGTCATAGCTAGGAGATATAGCAATAGTGATAAGGCATGTTGCCTTCTCGATCATAATAAAGGTGGGGTACACTTGGCTAGGCTCCACCTCCCCAACTATACTCCCACTGTTGGGTTGTAGTATTGGTGTAGTAAGTGGCAGGGAGCATAGCCACATTTTTTAATACTTCACCTTCTGGAAATGGGTGAGGGGCATGCGGGGACAGTTCTTTATTTATTAATCATTACCCCAGTCCCATATTAATCAGTACCCCTGATTTAGTTGTGCTTGCAGAGTTGGTAAGGAAAAGGTTGTTCTGTTTAACAGTGGGAAGATAAATCTGAGCTTGAAAGAGTTAAATTAATTGTAGAGGATGACATTTATTTTATAAGAAGTCTGGGAATGTTAGATGAACCTATAAAGACTAAAGTTTATGATAGATAAATTAAAGTAGAAAAACATGATCAATCAAAACAATGGTTCAAATAAAAACATAATTTCAGTTTTATTACCCTATATAACATAGATTAAAAATTGTATTTCAAATAAAATTTATCATGTTGGTAAAAAGTTTAATATGATTAAAAAACCTTCTGATATGGCTGATGTGGTTGTTGCTAAAATTAAATGATTGAATTCGGTTATCTGCAATTGATTGCTCAGTTTGTATTACCCATTTTTATATAGTGCATAAAGAAAAGTCATAAGTCAAAGCAGAATTTTATTGTTCTTCCATACTAAAACTGCCTTACACAAAACCACTCAACACATATCTTGTTGGTGTCTTTCCTTCCCTGTAGAGTTCCAGGAGCCTCGGAGATGCCCCAAATTAAATTTCTATAGGACTTTTACAATTTTCCTACTATAATTTGAATTATTCAAATCTTAATAGATCTGCTGCCCTGGTTTTTGAATTATGTACCTCCCATCATAGCTAAAAGTATTATCACAGGTTCTGACTTTAGCAGCATTTTAAATTGAAATGGAGGGGCACATTTATGAGAGTTTTAGTGGCGAACAAGCAGCTACTAGTAGAAATTTGCCAAGAGAATTAATCCATTAACCACCAAGGATCTTTTTTTAAACAGCATTTCATTTATATGAAACATAATATTTATAACAAGCTTATCAATGTACAACCCTCTCCAAACATGGTACTCATATGTAGCCACTAGAGTGGGCTGCCGAACATAATGAAGCAAGCACTATAGCCTTACTCAAATGGGAAGACAATGTCACCTTAGGCATGAATTCCACAACAGTTCACAGAATGACCCTGTGATGGAGAAAAACTCCTTCGTGAGCAGAAAGAGCCTAAAGTTCCTTCCTGATGGTAAGGAAATGTGTAGTGATAGAATCCAATGGCTCGGACAGAGAAGTCTTAAAGGCCTTTACTATTAGAAAATAATCCCATGGAGGAGAAATATGCTTCATGGGAATATGAATCTTGAGGACTGCAGTGAGAAATCAGGATATGTTTCTGTTAAAGACCCATTTATGATTAGTGAGAGCAGATAAGGCTGAGGTCAAAACTTTCAGATTAATCATTGCTCAGACCTTTATCTAGGAACTCCCCTCTCCTCCTTAGATCTGAAATTAAGCAGCTAGAAGAAGATTCATATTTCACCGATTACTTCACGTACCCTGGAGAACACTGTTCCTCTGAAGAAGAAATGGCTGAGGGTAAGAAGGATAGGATAGGGTACTCAGAACTTTTCTTTTGATTAGGTTCCTGTCTACTTGGGGAAGAACTACCCATTGTTTTGCTCTCATTAATATGGCCTGGAAAAGGGAAATACTTGTTAGGCATGCAATAGTTCATGTTGATAATGCAATTACTTCTAAACATGTTGAGATAAAGGATTGACATGGCAAAAATGCACTTTTCATTCTCCTATGCTATTCGCCTGATTGATATGTATATTAAATAATACAGTGTTGATTTTATGGTGATGTATTTTATATAAATGAAAAAGTTTGTAAACACAGTACATTTAACACTAAAAATATATTTTATTTAAGGGAATTATCAATATTTCTGGAGGTTTGTGGATAATGTTTTTAATGATGCAAAGGAGAGATGGAATGCAGTAGCATAAAGACAGGATTTTAAATGTTATGTTTACTTATAATTAATAAATATGTATTTTTGCGGCATAAAAAATATAGTTAAATGATCACTATTGTGTTAGGAAAACAAACTCATTTTCCTGACACTATATAACCCTTAGGTCCGTACCCCCACCCTCAGGGCCCCTCCCTCCCCCCACCGGGTTGAAGGGGTTAAAACCCATTCAGCTACTTACTTTAATCCAGAACTGAGATCCCTCGCGCTGGTGACCTCTCCTCCCACTCTGACGTCAGCTCCCGAGTGGTGCCGAATGCGCATGCGCGGCCAGAGCAACGCACGCATTAAAAACACCTATAGGAAAGCATTTCTCAATGCTTTCCTATGGACATCTGCACGCGGAATGCGATTTTCGCATTCAGCATCACAGAAGTGCCTCTAGCGGCTGTCAGGAAGACAGCCACTAGAGGATGGATTAACAATGCAATGTAAACATAGCAGTTTCTCTGAAACTGCTATGTTTACATCTGAAGGGTTAAAACCTGGGGGACCTGGCACCCAGACCACTTCATTGAGTTGAAATGGTCTGTGTGACTATTGTGGTCCTTTAAACATAGAAAACAACACCTTTTTATCGTGCAACTAGGCTCCTCTATCTTAGCTCCCTGACAGTCATTATTACCAGCTCTGTCCTTTCCACCCGGCAGTAAGCATACAGAAGACATACAGAGACTAAAAGAAATTAAGCATAGAGAAATAAAATGTCTGTTTTAACTCCTCATCTGCAGTTTTTGTAATTACTTTATCTTGTCTGAACTGGATTCATATATAAATCTTTAATATCAATTTAAAAGAAAATAGAGAATCTCATTAAAAAAAAAGGTTAACACAAGTTATAGGCTGCTAAGAAAGATTGTACATATCCCTTTTAAAAAATATTTTATTGCAGTAAAAGCTATCATTATTATGTCAATCACCTTTAAAATGCCTTGCAGAGCTAAAAAAAATAAAATTTCTTAAAGGGACACTATAGTCACCAGAACAACTACAGCTTATTGAATTTGTTCTGGTGAGTAGGATCATTACCTTCAGGCTTTTTGCTGTAAACACTGTCTTTTCAGAGAAAATGCAGTGTTTACATTACAGCCTAGTGATAACTCCACTGGCCACTCCTTAGATGGCTGTTACAGATCCTTCCTGGGTCATGGCTGCCAAAAATGCATCCAAACATTCAGTGTCTCCTCCCTCTGCATGCAGACACTGAACTTTCCTCATAGAAATTCATTGATTCAATTAATCTCTATGAGGAGATGCTGATTGGACAGGGCTGTGTTTGACTTGTGCTGGCTTTGCCCCCAGAGCTGTATTTACCACAAGGCAAACAAGGCATTTGCCTAGGGCGGCACTTTCGGGGGTAGAGGGGGGGCGGCCAAAAAGCCCAAACACTTGTTTGCCTTGTGTCCTGGTGGGCCCAAGTGCTGTCTGGCTACCTGAGGGAAACCCCCCCCCCATGGTTTAAACTACTAATATTTTATCCGGGTGGGGAGGGAGCGCTGTCCTCTGCTCTTCTTGCTCCCTTGCGCTCCCTTCTGCGATGCTGGGAGCCGGGATATGACGTCACTCTGGTCCCGGCATCACTAAGCAGTGCAGAAAGGGCTAAGCAATAAGAGCTCAGTAACCTTGCCGCCTCCATTGAGCGCCAGCAACCCCAGCAGAGCCAGCAGCTCCAGCAAAGCCAGCAGAGTCAGCCAGCCAGCAGCCCAGCAGAGCCAGCTCAGTCAGCAGCCCCAGCAGAGCCAGACTAGTCAGCAGGAGCCAACAAGGAGCCTACCGAGCCAGCCCAGCAGCTGTCGGGGACAGCATCCACTCCAGCTCTCCCAAAGGTTTTTTAAATTTTTTAAAAGTATTAATTTCTGAGTGTAATGAGTGTATGAGAAAATGTGTCTGTGTGCCAGTCACTGAGTGTGTGTGTGCCAGTCAGTGAGTGTGTCTGTGTGTGCCAGTTAGTGAGTAAGTGTGTATGCCAGTCAGTGAGTGTGTGTGCCAGTGAGTGTGTGTGCCAGTGAATGTGTGTGCCTGTCAGTGAGTGTGTGTCTGTCAGTGAGTCTGTGTGTCTGTCATTGTGAGTCTTTGTATGTATGTCTGAGTGAGTGCTGTCAGTGTGTGTCTGTGAGTGAGTGAATGTGTGTCTGTCAGAGTGTGTCAAATCAGGATGCGTGAGTGAGTACTGTTGCACAGACCACAGAATCTTGTATGGGCTTGCCATAATTTAATTTTTATTTTATATACTACAGAATCAGCTGAATTACTTTTTGCAAGGTGGCTCATGGGAAAAGAGGCCGTGTGTAGTAGGGAGGCAGTAGTCCCACAGGTTCTCGTTGGGGATGATGAATCCAGAGGGAAAAAAGTGATTACAAGAAAGAATATGCATGATAAAATGACTGGAAGATGGGCATGATATGGATCAGAGATATTGTTTATATATTCATCATTGACACCATTTATTATATGATTTATAGCACAAGAGTAACCAAAAAAATAATACGCTGTGATTTTTTTTAATGTAACACTTTAAATAAGTACTCCTTCTTTAAAAAAAAAATGTAAAAAAAAAAAGAAAGAAATGTAATATATTTTTTTGTGTAATTTATAGGATGTACTTATTAATTATGCCAAAACGCAAAAATAGTCAATCCACGTAACAGTTCAAAACCCCCCATGACCTACAGCTATAAAAATCATCATTTTATTCCAATCAGATATATTTTTTCACATAATCTGCATAATCTGACAGAGGTCAACCTAGAGCAGACAGAAGATGGCTCATGGTAGAGTAATATATTTTATTTCTTTCCTTCATCCCATATCCCTGTAGTCTCCCACTCAGGTTAAAAAGAAGCTAAAGTATGTGTCTAGAATATACGTTAATACCAGCACTGGACACTGAGAAATTACTTTTAAATCATAAGCAGCTACCGCACAGGTTGAAATGAACATGTATTAATATTGTTTCAGATGTCATCTAAAAAGTATATATATATATATATATATATATATATATATATATATAAAAATAATAATTTATCAGTGATACAGATATCGATGTATGAAACGGTTTCTGAGGAATAGCTTAAATTCCATTAAATATTGGGAATCTATCAATGCCCTGCCAAAATGGGTTCATCTCCAAAATATAGCATCAAGCGTGACTGTAACGGAGCTTCCTTTACCCTGGTTGGGTACCTCTGCTAATGGATGCTCCTAGTGCTCACCGAGGACTCCAAGCACTCCACCAGACACCATCAGCACTGCAGTCCCCATGTCCAGCGTTACAGCTTGGCTGGGAACTCGCCGTCCTCCACCCACCCTGGACCCAAGACCAGGATCCAGCTTTCAGTGAGTGAACCTCTTCTACTCCAGAGAGCGTAGCAGGAACAGCTCTGATAAGAGCTAGTGATTATAATCACAGGGGAGTATAGTGATATAGCAATCCCCAGGGTAGATAAAGCCTTTTCCCCCACACATGAGATGAGACTCTATGTTGAGTGTAAAACACTATTTTAATGGTGGCACACTGGCCTTTTATGCAAGTTTCCCAACAAGGGTGACACCCAGGTGGAGCTTGTTGGGCACAGGGACACAAGTTAACAAACCAATAAAAACAGTGTTATACAGTGGGACACTCCCATACATAAACAATAGAATCCCTCCTCTGTGCTTGGGAGATAATTGAATCAGGGACTGTACTAATCTAACCCAATTATCTCCATGCATGGCAAAACATACAATTTTATGAAACCCCAAAAAGTAACCCAAAACACAACATATCCCTATTAAAGTCCTTATCTGGGTGAACAACATATCCAAGAATCACCCAGATCAGAGTAGGGGTTCAGAAATTTAATGGAAGTCATAGTTTTGCCAAGGCGCAGGCATGGTCCAATGCCCAAAACAGTTCCATAGAATCGCGGCTAAGTGCCGCTGGAGGACGAACCAGGAACCGCGAGGTTTTCATGCCGAAAATAGTTCCAGGGCATTCGCGGCTATGTCCCCCTGAAGTCTATTCGTGGTTTTGGTCCATGCGAACAAGTTGGCCACCACCACGTGTTCGAATGTCGAATGGCGGCCACTTCTACTATTCGGGAGTTTGATGTGCCATTTCGAAAGTTCGAACTGTGGCCATAAAAATCCAAAAAGGCACGAACAGTGATTTAAAGTTTTATCTCAGGGGCCATAGTCACAGGGTAGGAGGCTGGCAAACAGGCCCCTCCAAAAACCAGTATGTATGTGTGTATGTGTGTGTGTTTGTATGTGTGTGTATGTATGTATGTATGTATGTATGTGTGTATGTGTGTATGTCTACATGTCTGTGTGTATGCATGTGTATGTGTTTGTATGTGTGTGTACAGTATGTGCATCTCTATGTATTTTTGTATGTATGTGTGTTGTATGTGTGTTTATGTATGTGTGTGCCTACATGTGTATGTCTGCATGACAGTGTGTGTGTCATGTGTGTGTCTATGTGTGTGTCTGGGGGGGTGGGGATGTATCGGGTGGGGGGTGGACATATGGGGGGCCCCAGGGCTATTTTCGCACTGCGGCCCCGTGGTTTCTAGTTATGCCTCTGCTTATGGCTGAGTGTAATTAAAACCCATACCCTCCCAACCTCTCTCATACTCAGGCAATACAAAACAATATTTAGCCTACCAAGTCCCACTTATATTCCTCTCAGTTCTAGTTCTCAACTGTTCCTCTTCATAATATAGAGGGACTATATGGGGCTTCATTTTAGCAGAGGGTGTGCACTGAGCACATAACATCAGGTATTTGCAGAAACTTGAATTACTTGCATAGTACAAATACCTGGTTTCATCGAGACAGGTAAGAGATATTTACTGTATGTGAGCATTTAGATTCTGAATATATTTCTGAAAAGCATTCCAAAAAAATACTAGAAAACAAAAAATATACTAGTCCACACTACGCTTATGTAAGAAAAAGTAATAGGTGCTGGATCCAAGAATACTCACTCTACTAGGGTAAAAATAAAGTAGAAATCTACACTTTATTTTTATTCCCCCAGATACTAGCAGTTTATTTACAAATACCTATAAGATATAAAAATAATTCACTATGTTATTAATCTGTTTTATCATATCTGCTTGAATGTTAATCAGACCATGTCTAAATGAAGGATGTATGATGTGTAATCCCTGAATCTTTTGATCACTTAATATGTATTTATTATTTCTAAAGAATGGATATATAATTGAAAAAAACAAACATGTAAATATATATTATTTTATTTTGTATCCACGAACAGCAATCCACATGTAGAAATGTTGTTCTAGGTTTGTGTCTAGCTGTCAATCCCATTCTTAAGATAAATTATGTGTTGATTGTTTAATAATAATATTTTGGCAGTGAATGAGTTAGTTTTAGTAGTCTTCTTATTTTATGTTTTATTAACTTGGTAAATATATTAGATGTACGTATGACATTTTGAACTGATATTACTTTGTACGTCATAAACCTCTACATACCACTTTAGAGGTAAAAGAGATTCTGGTGACAAGACTGATGAATAGATGGATAAGTAGCACGTACTGTTCATTTCAAACATCCAGGGTCATAGTGACTCGGAAATTTGAGAACTAGGTGCCTACATTCTCCAAGTACAATAATAACTTTTAATACATAATTCACTATGGCAGAACATCTTTGTCCATTTGACATTCGATTGCCATGGGATATATAATGGTGCTTTAAAAATATGAATAAAATAATGACCTTTTTAAAAAAAGAAAATGTGTAAAATATTATATACAAAGATATTATGGTGAGAAATCTTCCAAATTGTATAAGTTAAATATCTTTCATTGTAGCTCACCATATGCGTTGACTCACTGCATCTCTATGGGGAAAGTTCAGCATCTCCTTGCAGAATGTTGAGATGCTGAATGTCAATGCTGCATGTTGCGCAGCACTGACCCAAGAAGCACATCTAGTGGCCATCTGAGTGATTTCCACTGGAGGTGACCCTAGGCAGCAATGTAAACATTGCCTTTTCTATGTAAAGGCAGTGTTTACAGTAAAATGCCTGCAGGGACTGATTATACACACCAGAACAACTACATTAAGCTGCAGTTGTTCTGGTGACTATATTGTCTCATTAAGGTTTAAAAAAATCAGGATTCAAAGAATTGCAGATAAAATAGTGCCAGATTTGTTTGCAGAGCAAAGCACACTAGCTTACATTATGTTTTTTTTTTTAAATAATAGTAAAATGTATGAAGTTATTAAAGGCTAAATGTTTAAGAAACCTAGAATCAGAATTTCTTGTTGAGAACAGAGGTTTTGCTTTGCTTAAAGGACCACTATAGGCACCCAGACCACTTCAGCTTAATGAAGTGGTCTAGGTGCCAGGTCCGTCTAGAGTTAACCCTGCCGGTCCATCTAGAGTTGACAGTCGCTAGAGGCGCTTCCGCGCTTCCGCGCTTCTCACTGTGATTTTCACCGTGAGAAGACGCCAGCGTCCATAGGAAAGCGTTGAGAATGCTTTTCTATGGACTGACTGAATGCGCGCAGGGCTCTATTTTTAAAGCACCATTATATATACAGTCCTGGTTAAAAAGCTATAATCCAAGGGATAATCTAAGCAACACAACATCTTTATCTTAATGAAGCAGTATTGGTATATAGAGCATATCTCTGTACTATCTCTGCCGTTTAGTTAAGTAATTGAAGATTATGCTAGCGCTAGTGTACTTATAATCTTAATTTTAGTAATGACAGGAGGCGAGTATTTTGCATATAACTCTCTTTACTAACTCCACATAGCAGTAAAGAAAAGTGAAAACATTAACCAATCAAAAATGCAGTAGGAGGTATAGTATTCACAGTGATGAGGCTCCTCCCCCTCTTTCGAAAGCGACATCAGAGACAAATATTGAAAAACGGATAAAGTCTTGAAACATAAAGTCTTGAAACATGCACCAACGGGTGACTTTCCAAATACGAAGTCCTAGTGGTTGAAGGACGGCCCAAACGTGTCCATCCTGAGCATAAGATGTAATGTCCCGAAGTTATGCTGAAAAAGAACGTGGAGAAGGTTAGGTACCGATCTGGCAACTGTTTGCGGTAATGTAATAAACCCAACACAATTTCCACCGAACTGATGTAAAACTAGATGAAAACTAGTATAAATATGACAGTAAACAATAACAAAGATTTAACTAAACAAGGTACAAGCCTGAGTCATACAAGATGAGTAGGAAGATAGAAGAAGTAAGGAAATACACAGAGTAAGTATACTTACTTGGATCCGTATCCCCCAAGGGTGCGGAGGGTGGGAAAATACTCGCCTCCTGTCATTACTAAAATTAAGATTATAAGTACACTAGCGCTAGCATAATCTTCAATTTTACCACATGACAGGAGGCTTCATATTTTGCATTTTTAACGCTGAAGCAGGAGAGACGTGGCTGCCCCCGAGTTCGGTCGGAAGTAGAAGGTCCGAAAGGTCGATTCTCGTGACCAATCTGCAGCTCGTAGGATGTCTGCCAGGGATGCGCCTGCGGTAAAAGCCGAAGAAGCTGCCGCCCCGCGGACGGAGTGGGCTCCGAAGGTTTCCTCTACGCCCGCCAGGGACAGAATCCATCTTACCCATCTGGCCAAGGTGGTGGTAGAGACGGGAACGTGTGGTCTAACGTAGGACACCAAGAGTTGGCCCGTAGGGGAGACCCGCAAACGGGATGTGACCTCTACGTACCGATGTAGGGTAGATACCACGCAGAGAAGCGGTTCTGTAGGAAAAAAGGGGTAGAAGACCGATGTGGAGTCGGATTTCGTACGGCGTGAAACTTGGAAGGTAACTCCCTCCGGGGAGACCGAAAAGGCATCGATGTCGAAAGCTCGTACGTCCGAAACTCTGCGGAACGAGACCAAACAAAGTAGGAGCGTCAGTTTGGCTGATAGTTGCCGGAGCGAGAGTCTGTTGTTGTCTGGCCAGTCCCTCAGGAACTGTAGGACGTTTTCGACGTCCCATAGTCGGGAGTATTTAGGTTTCGGAGGCCTCTGAAGTCTGATGCCCCTGAGGAGGCGGCATATCAACGGGTCTTTCCCGACGGGGATCCCCTGGGCCGGAGCGTGGGCCGCTGAAATTGCGGAGCGCACAACGTTGAGGGATCGATAAGATCGGCCCTTGGAGAAGAGATGAGAGAGAAAATTCATGATGGCTGTTATAGGTGCCGTAAAGGGATCGAAATTCCGCTCACTGCACCAAGTAGACCAGGAGCTCCATGCCGATAAGTAACATCGTCTGGTTCCTGGTGCCCATGAGTCCCATAGGAGATCTCGAGATGTTTGCGATAACTCTTCGGTTTGCCAGGCTCCCCTGAAAGCGTCCAAGCCACCAGCGTGAGACGGTCTTCCAGGATGAGCGGGTGTTGATTCCCTCTCGGGTCCGTAAGGAGCATCGGATAGGACGGTATGAGGAGGGGATCTCTGTAGGATGACGCTAGGAGATCCGGAAACCATGGTTGACCCTGCCACAGGGGTGAGATGAGGAGCAGGGATCCGCGTTGGGTCTTCAGGTATTGCATCGTCCTGGCTACCATGGCGAATGGGGGAAAGGCGTACGCCCCCAAGGGTGGCCAAGGCTGGAGAAACGCATCTACTGCCTTGCTCTCTGGGTCTGGGAGCCAGCTGAAGTACTCGTCTGTCTGCCTGTTGTTGCGTGACGCAAAGAGGTCCAGGTGGAGGGGACCCCTCCTGACCGAGAGGCGCTGGAAGATTGCTGGGTCCAGTCTCCAGTCGCTGCTGTCTCGCCAGTGGCGTGAAAACCAGTCCGCTGTCAGGTTCGTTTCTCCCGGGAGGTATTCTGCCATGAGGGAGATTTTCCGGGGTAGACAAAAGTCGAAAATTTCCTTCGTGATCTCTGAGAGGAGCCTGGATCGGGCTCCTCCCAGACGATTGATGTAGCGGACCGCTGAGATGTTGTCCATCCGGAGGAGGATGCAGCAGTCTGTCCGGTCTCTCGCTAAGCTGCGGATCGCAAACGACCCCGCTAGGAGTTCTAGGCAGTTTATGTGAAGGTTGGTTTCCTGGGAAGTCCAAGTGCCTCCTGTTGATCTGCCCTCGCTTGTGGCGCCCCAGCCCCACAGGCTGGCGTCTGATTCCAGAACTATGTCGGGTGCATTCCCGAAGATGGCTCGGCCGTTCCAAGCTTCCATGCTGTCCAACCACCATCCGAGTTCTTCCCTGACTTCTTCCGTTACCGGAATGGTTTGGTCGTAGGAAGGGTTCTGACGGAGGAAGGAGGCCTTCAGCCGTTGCATCGCCCTGTAGTGTAGTGGGCCCGGGAAGATTGCCTGTATAGATGCGGACAGTAGTCCCACGATTCGAGCCAGGCTGCGGAGTGGAATGGTGTTGCAGCGGATGACTCTGCGTAGTTCCTTTTTTATGGCTGTGATCTTTGAGATTGGGAGCCGTAAGGTGCTGGTCTTGGAATCTATCTCGAAGCCCAGGAAGTGTATCGTCTGGGCTGGGAGCAGCTCTGATTTCTGGTAGTTCACCACGAAGCCTAGGGACGTCAGGAGTTGAATGGTATATCGTGTGTGTTGTGTTAGACTGTACCTGTCTGAGGAAAATAGTAGCAGGTCGTCCAGGTAGATAATGCAACGAATTCCTTGAGTTCGTAGTTGTGATACTACCGGCTTGAGGAGCTTGGTGAAGCACCACGGCGCTGAGCTGAGGCCGAAGGGGAGGCATGTGAACTGCCAGGGTTGATCTTGCCATAGGAATCTGAGAAATTGGCGGCAAGACCCATGGACGGGGACCGACAGGTAAGCATCTTTGAGGTCCAGTCTCGTAAACCAGTCCCTGTCTTGGAGTAGATCTCTCAGCAGGTGAATGCCTTCCATCTTGAAGTGCCTGTATGTTACAAAAGCGTTGAGTCCCCTCAAGTTTATAACCGGACGGAATTCTCCTGATTTCTTTTTTACTAGGAAAATGTTGCTGAAGAAGCCCTTTCCGTCGTGAGCCGGTTCTATCGCTCCTTTCGATTTGAGCTCCCGTAGTTCGCCGTCGATTAGGCGGCGGTCCTCCTCGGAGCATTGAATGGGATGCGGGGGAGCGAGCTGGTAAGGGGCTTCTACGAAGTCGATGACGTAGCCCCGAACTGTCTGGAGGATCCATGCGTCCGTGGAGATGGTCGTCCAGTTCTGAAAAGACAGAGCAATACGGCCTGCAGTGTAAGGGGTAGGTGAAACTAGAGACACTAGACTGCTTACCTGTGGGGAAGCGTGCTCTGCCACGGTTACGAGGTCCTCTGCCTCGGTCTGCTCCTCGGGTGTAGGAGAAGGGTTGCCTGAAGCCCACTTCCGGGTAGAAAGGCTGTGGTCTGTGTGACCGGGGGCCAGAAGGCCAGAATCGGCTGGCTGCTCGGCCCCTGTAGCGGCCAGCCCGTCCAAAAACACCCCGACTGGGGTAGCCTCGGAAGACTCGTTTCATAGACGTCTGAGCCTTATTGAGGGACGTAAAGATGTTAACATGCTTGTTCAGCTCTTTTAAGAAAGGTTCTCCGAACAATTTGCCCTGTGCCAACGGTCCCAACTCTTTGGTGCCCAAATCCACCAGTTTTCCGTCAATACGGAGTAAAGCTGCCTTGCGCCTCTCAGAGGAGAGGGCTACGTTGGTGTTACCAACAAAACAGAAGCACCGTTGTGCCCATTCCCTAATATCATGTGCCCACTCTTTGACCATGCTAGAGTCAAATTGATCGGCCCTAGTGAACGCATCATCCGCCAGGTACAATATGCGGGAGAGTGGGCCAATTGAGTCCAGCAGTTTATCCTGGACCCCGTGGAATCCTTTCTCCACGCCCCGCCGAGGGTCGCGGCCACCTCGGGACATAAAGGTGCTCATCACCTGATCAAACTCCGGGGTCTGTGTTACGTGGTCGGGGAGCGAGGGGCGCGGGCATTCAGAGCGTAGACGGTTGCGCACCGTTTTGTCCAGTGGTTTGCGTAGCCAGCGGTGCATAAATTTGGAGAGGTGGTCGGGGGGGGTCCAATCTCCAGAGCGTGGATGGCGGATATTACGAGGGTCAAATAGACGTTGCCCCGTGGGGTCTAGGATGGTATCCCCTTCTTGAGTAGATGCGAGGTCGTCAGGCAACTGGATGTCGTCCAGGAAGGTGCCTCGTAAGAAGCCAGAATGGGAGCCGGGGTCCGAGTCCCCATTGTCATCCTGCGAATCAGAGTCCGCGGCTTGCCACTCGTCTAACACGGCCATAGAGCGCGTGTGTTCGTCCCCCTCATCCGAGGAGTAGTGGGCAGGAGTAGGTGGGGTTGGTCTGTGGCGTTTAGAGGGTGCCTTACCCTTGCCTGGAGTATCGCCCGCTTTCTCACCTTTCCAGTGACGTTTGGTGGGGCGTGGATCCGCCTGTACGTGTGACTCAGAGGCCTCAGAGTCTTCATCCTGAGGTTGGGTCAGCGTGGCTTTTTTAGATTTGTCGGTAGATGCCGACATAACCCTGGACAGCGCTTTCTCCATAGAAGCGGAGATGGCGTCCGCAATCATAGACTGGAAGTCTGCAGGGGTTTGGGATGCTTCCATAGTGATTTTGAGTTGGCACAGGGTAGATGGGCTAGGGGTCAGGTAGTAGAGTATGGATTCAGTAATAATAATGACAACACCCCAGCAGAGTGTGTGATAGCACAGGTACAATAAGCACCAGAGACCCCAGCAGGGTAAATTGGGTTTTCTTGCTGGGCCTCACCCAGAAATGTATATGACAGTGAGAGTGGCACGAAATCCGCTCAATCTGGTGTTAAGATGGGGTTGGGATGCCCCTTACCATATACATATACATAGGTGGCACAAAATCCACCTGATGGCAGCAGTGAAATAAGGGCCTCACCCTGTTAGAATTGTAGGTGGCACAAAATCCACCCAGTAAATCAATAATAGTGGACTCACCACTCAAAAGGGCCAGCAGCCTCTGAATCCAATAATAAGAATGCCAGTGACCCCTGCCAGCTGTACTCCTTTGCAGTCTGCAAGCCGTCAGTACAAAACAGTATAACACACCCCAGACAGCCGGGATGTGTGTGTGGGTGTCTGGGAACGAGCGGGTTGCGGCGCGGTCGGCACTGCGCAGTCCGCGGTACTCCCAAAATGGCGGCCGAGAATCTCGTGAGACGCGAGATCCAAGATGGCCGCCGGGGAGCCGGGAAAGAGGTTTCCCGGCGTGCCGGCGATCTAGAAAGCGGCTGGGGAGCCGCAAGGGAGTATAGGGAACAGGGTGAGCGTTACCCTGAGGGAAATAAGCTGGGAGGCCAGCGGCAAAAACGGGGGGAAAAACGGAGGGAGAAAAGGGATGACAGGAACCCCTAAGAAGAACGAGCAGAGGCAAAAAAGAACAAAATCACATAGAGAGACATAATAATAAGAATAAAAACCCCCCCAGGACAGGAGGGAGAAGTCCCCCAGAAGAAAACAGTATAAAGTAAAATCATATAACATATAATATAGGAATACAGTAAATATAAAGGGAAGAGCCTGAAACTCTGACCTGTCTGCTGATGGAGCAGTAAAGAAAGAGGGGGAGGAGCCTCATCACTGTGAATACTATGCTTCCTATTGCATTTTTGATTGGTTAATGTTTTCACTTTTCTTTACTGCTATGTGGAGTTAGTAAAGAGAGTTATATGCAAAATATGAAGCCTCCTGTCATGTGGTAAAATTTTGTTTATTCATCCCTAAACAGAAGTATATTTTTATAGAATTTTTAGGTATTTAACTGAGAATATTTTAACAGTTTTCATCTTACCTTTTTATCACCAGTCCGAAATGTGTATTCTTCTATTGTCACTGAGTACAGCATTTCCCCTTGCACACCTTTGCTGATTTATGAAAAGTTATTCCGTCAAATTACAACCATGACAAGTTAAGTTTCCATATTTCCAATTTACACTGGTTGATTTACTTGGTCCATTCCACTTTTGAGACAACATAGAAGGCCCCAGTTGCACTTCATCTCAAAGGCCATAGATTTGCAATTTGCTGCATCTTCTGAGTCCAACAACAACCCATATGTATATATTTGATACGTTTTTAGGGGTCTTATGTGATCAAATCTCAGATGTCCTAATTTTGACATGCCCTTATGCTTGCTCCCCAGAGACGCTACTTGGTAAACATTTTTCTTGGTTGATGCTTTCTGTGTCACCATAGTATCAACGTTTGAAACTATGTCTAATCTTAACACTAGCTAACCATTGCTAACTCTTACTAACCCGAACACTAACCCTGGTTAGCTCTAACTTTAAATAACTAAAGTTAATTCTAATCCTAACATACTCTTGCTAACTTTAACATTGATTAACATAAGCTAACCCACACTAATCATGGATAACTCTAACTAGCCATAACTTTCTCCTAGCTAACTTTAACCAACCCTAACTAAATCTAACGTTAATCTGAACGTTGATGAACTGTTTAGTAAATTGGTGACCAGGCTAAGTGATCTCTGTAAAAATCACTTCCAGTAATCATCCTGCGTTAGCTGAAAGTAAGTGGCTGTTAACTTTGGCTCCCCAGGGTGGCCTAACGGCCAATCAATCACAATTAATGGAGGCTCCCATACTGGAACACATTGGTTGGCATGGCAATTACTCAGGAAGCCTGTGGCTTGTATGCGACTTATGATAAAAAAAAATAGTCATAAAACATGCTAAGTCCATGGTAAATGTAGGTTACCCTGGTAACACCCTGCAAAACATCTTGAGGTGCATTTTTCTTGTTCTTGGTGTTGTACCCTATTGTTTAACTGTTTTCACCCTTTGGATGAGAAATGTGTGGACTCTCGTGCTATAGAGCATCGGTGTGGAAGAGGGAGCTTTCACATTATACTAATACTAGGCTGTATTTACTGCTTTAACGATGCTCCTTGCTCACCTCTCCACCACTAAAAAAGAGAAGAGGAAGATTTTAATAAATGTATTAACTGACATTAAACATATAAAAAGGCCTAAAAACTACCCATATTTGACATATTCCTGCTTGTAATGTATTATGTTTGAATCTGTGAGTATAGCAAGTTTGTGCAGCTGTGTAGATGCATGCAGGGTTAACAGCTAACGTAAAAGGTTTAATATTGATTAACATCAGGATTGTATTACAGTTAGTGTGAAGAAGATTAGTTAGTTTAGTATAAGGGGTGTTTAATATTATTGGGTTTAACCCCTTAAGGACACAACTTCTGGAATAAAAGGGAATCATGACGGAATATTTCCTTAAGGGGTTAAAGGGATACCTCAGGCACCAAAAAAATCATTTAAATAAAGTTGTTTTGGTGCCAGTAGGCCCTCATGGGGTTAAAAGGTTCTTGAATGGTTCACAGTTGCCTCTAACAATGATCTCCACTCCCCTAGGTGGCATTCATCTTCTGAAATTTCGCTTCCACATAGTAATTTCTATGTTTCTCTAAATTCTTTCTAACATAAATTCATTCATTTATATTACTGAAAATCCTAGGCAAGCTAATAGAAGCCACATCATTGCTGGTTTAAAGGTTGTATTCATAGAAACCTGGATGGGGTTGTTATAGCAGCATAGTCAGTGGCATACATACCAGGGTCGCAGGGGTCGCGGCTGCGACCGGGCCCAGCCCACCAGGGGGCCCGGCTGCCCTGCGACCCGTTATGTATGCCACTGTGGCCAGCCTCTTCTCCTGGGGGGCCCAGGAGCCGGCCACGTCAGGGCCAACGAGGCTGACCCTGGTATCAACCGGCGGGCAGGCTGGTGGGCGCGCAAGGGAACACTCTCCCCTGAGTGCTTCCTCTTCAGCTCCATCGCACGCCGCACTGATACCGGAGCCGCAAGATAACGTCATCTTCCGGGGCCGGCATCTCTACGCGGCGCGCAAGGGAGATGAAGAGGAAGCACTCAGGGGAGAGTACTCCCTCGCGCCCCCCCCAACCTGCCCGCTGGGTGATACCACTAGACCCCAGGGAATCCCCTCAGCTCTCCAAAAGGTAAGGAGGCTGGGGGGGATTAAATAAAAAAGAAAAATGTGTGTGTGTTAGTGTGTGTGTGTGTGTTAGTGTTAGAGTGTGTGTGTGTTAGTGTTAGAGTGTGTGTGTGTTAGTGTGTTAGAGTGTGTGTGTTAGTGTTAGTGTGTGTGTGTTAGAGTGTGTCTGTTAGTGTTAGAGTGTGTTAGTGTTAGAGTGTGTCAGTGAGTGTGTTACTGTGTGCGTCTGTTAGTGAGTGTGTGTTTTGTAAGTGTGTATGTGTCTGTCTGTCTCTGAGTGTGTGTCTGTCAGTAAATGTGTGTGTCTGTTAGCTAGTGGGTATGCGTCTGTTCGTGAGAGTGTGTGTGTGTCTGTTAGCTAGTGTGTATGCATCTGTTCGTGAGAGTGTGTGTGTGTGTCTTAAGTAGTGATGTCGCGAACCCGAAATTTTCGGTTCGCGAACGGCGAACGCGAACTTCCGCAAATGTTCGCGAACCGGCGAACCGCCCGAAACGCCATTGACTTCAATGGGGAGGCGAATTTTAAAACACACAGGGACTCTTTCTGGCCACAATAGGGATGGAAAAGTTGTTTCAAGGGGACTAACACCTGGACTGTGGCATGCCGGAGGGGGATCCATGGCAAAACTCCCATGGAAAATTACACAGTTGATACAGAGTCTGGTTTTAATCCATAAAGGGCAGAAATCACTAACATTCCTAAATCACAATCAATATGGATTGACACCTGACATATGACATATTGACACCTTGACATATGGATTGACACTCTGTCCTCAGAGCCCCTGATGCATACGGACACAGAGCAGAATAGGGACTGGTCCCCATAGGGTCACTTGGCAGATATGGATTGACACCTGTCCCTAGGATCCCTGATACACACTGACACAGAGCAGAATAGGGACTGTTCCCCCTACATCGGGTCACTTGGCAGATATGGATTGACACCTGTCCTAAGGTTCCCTGATACACACTGACACAGAGCAGAATAGGGACTGGTGCCCCTACATCGGGTCACTTGGCAGATATGGATTGACACCTTGTTACAAACTGCTATTTGTAACGGGCCCTTTAAATGGCAAATTGCCCTGCTTCCCTGGGTTGTGGAGAAGCCTATTTGCCAGCCTCCTCCCGCATGACTATGGCCCCTGGGAGATTGTGAAAATGTATGCACTTTTATTTGGTGTGTATGGCCCTTTAAGACTGTCGGTGGGCATATTGGGGCTTATGGACTCTTTATGTGACTGGTGCTGGCCCTTTAAACACCTTTTTTGGGACATCAGGAAGATTGGGACACTGCCCCTTTAAGGCCGTGTCCCCAGACTTGTTGGGGACACCGCCCCTTTAAGACGGTGTCCCCTGTGTCCCCAGACCTGGTGCAAACCCTTTGTGCCTGCCTTGCTATTTCCCACTTGGTTCAGTAAATGGGAAATTATTTCAGCTGCAGAGACTAAGTCCCATTCGGCCATGGGACTTAGTCTTTTTTTCAGCCTTATTTCGGCTGCAGAGACTAAGTCCCATTCGCGATGGGACTTAGTCTTTTTTTCAGCCGTTTTTTTCAGCCTTATTTCAGCTGCAGAGACTAAGTCCCATTCGCGATGGGACTTAGTCGTTTTTTCAGCCTGAAATTGACCGACCTCAAAGCCCAAATCTATGGAACTGTTTTGGGCAGGAAAATATGCTTGCGGTCGGTCATAAAGGGACCTCCAGCTAACTTTTTAACCCCTGGATGGATTTGGCTGATTTTTGGTTATGTTTATGTTTTAAGTGTGCTGATTCCAAATATGTAATTATGAAGATGGGATGTAGTTTTAAAGTTACAGGGTATGGCTAAAAACTGTATTTTTACTGCCTGTGTTTAATTATGTTAATCTCTTCCCAAACGTCATTTCGTTCAAAGTGGAGAGAATGTTAAAAAAATATATTTTGTTCTGAGTGTGAGAAATGCTTTTCAGCCGCTTCTAATCTTAAGCATCATTTGAGGAGCCATACAGGAGAGAAACCTTATTTGTGGTGTGTTTAGTATTGTTCTGATCAGTTTAATACCTTCCTCGTCTCCTATCAGTGGACGTGTATATGGCAGCCATTTTAGGAACCGCACACCTGGGACCCGAGCAAGGTCACCTCGTTCAACAGGCTTGCAGCGTATCCTCCAGGAAGAAGAGCCTGAACCCTTACCGGCTGCACGTGTCTTACCTGTACATGGAAAGCTGCTGGTTCCTTGATGAGCCAGCTGCCCGTGAGTTAACATGTCCCGTGGAGAAGCACTCTGTCCTGTGCCTCAACAAAAAAGGAGTGGTGTGTTTTTAGTATTGTTCTGATCAGTTTAATACCTTCCGCTGCTCCTATCAGTGGGACGTGTACACGCATTGATTTTTATCTAAGTCAGAACTTTTGCACAGTGAAGTATATTCACTGCCATTGAAAAGGAGTGCATAGCGGTGGTGTGGCCCTCAAAAAGCTGCAACCTACTTGTATGACAACCGTTTACCTTACTCACAGATCACAACAAATTTGGGGCACTGCGCGTGCAATCTAATGTGCCACCAGATAGGAGCGGTGTGTTTAGTACTATTGTTATCAGTTTAATACCTTCCGCTGCCTCCTATCAGTGGACGGTATATGGCAGCCATTTTAGGAACCGCATAATCTGGGACCGAGCAAGCGGCCACCTCGCTCAACAGGTTGCAGCGACCTCCAGGAAGAAGAGCTCTGAACCCCACCGCTGCACGTAAGTCTTACCTGTACATGGAAAAGCTGCTGTGGTTCCTGATAGCCAGCGCCCGCGGAGTTAACACATGTCCCGCGGAGAAGCACTCTGTCCCAGTAAAGCCCTCACCAAAAAAAAAGGAGGTGTGTTTGGTATTGTTCTGATCAGTTTAATACCGCGCCTCCCATCAGTGGACGTGTACACGGTATTGATTTTATCTAAGCCGTAAACTTTTGCACAGCCAAGTATATTCACTGCCATTGAAAAGGAGTGCATAGCGGTGGTGTGGGCCCTCAAAAAGCTGCAACCTACTTGTATGGACAACCGTTTACCTTACTCACAGATCACAACAAATTTGGGGCACTGCGCGTGTAATCTAATGTGCCACCAGATAGGAGTGGTGTGTTTAGTACTATTGTTATCAGTTTAATCACTGTTACGTCCCCTATCCGCTGATGTGGAGCAAGACGCAGCAGCAGAAGAGGACTAAGCCGAGGAGGTTATGGAAGAGGATGGAGTAGGAGGAGTAGAGGAGGTGGCAGCGTACTGGCAGAGTAGACGCGGTGGGGCTGACACACCTGCT
>OW240914.1:274973763-274988275 GCA_933207985.1 Pelobates cultripes | reverse complement strand
AATTAAATGTGATATTACATTCTAATAACCCCTGGCAGTTTTATCAGCAAGGGAGGAAAACTCAATTAAGAAAAAAAATTCCATTAGTAAGGACAGTTTTATGAAAAATACCCTTAAAAAATTCTTCTCTAAATCCGAACTAATGAAAAAACTAGCACATCACAAAAAACTCTTTATAATGCATTATGTCTAAGTTTTTTAAAAATTGAATTGATTTTTTGAAAGTTACAAATAGGTACTCAGTGTTCAATAACTACAATTTGTTTATCTGAATGTTAAGAGGAAGCAACACTTCATTTTAATTTGATGCAATTTTCTTAATCTCCATCTTAATTAGATATGAAGTGGATCTAAAGGTTGAATATTAGTCATAATCTAAATTATGTCTTTGGGGTCAGACGGTATATATTGTAGGTATGTGGTTGGTCAAGCAGCTGTAATCAAGTTTATAGCCCGAATTGAAAAATATTACGCAGAGCAAGAATCACAAATATACCTTCTTTTTTGTAAAAATGAACAACGATCTTTTGCTATGAATCTTCCTGATCTATACAATGTCACTTATTAATCTTTTAACTTATTGTTATGAATTATGATGAACACGATTTTTTATTAGAAGAATTATTTAGTGGTTCACTTGTGAGACTGCACATTTTTTAAAAACACAACATTTTTATGCACATTTTTATGAAATAATATAGAATAAGAGAAACAAGCTAGCCGACATGGACTATAATAAGTGATGCACTTGCAGATTACTCAGATGTGTCCTAACATTAGACTTAATAAATCTTTAACTGAGTAAGGTAGCTTGAGTGTGGACACGGTATGTGTGTGTAAGGTGTCATGCATGTCTAAAGCATAAGCAGGAGTATAAAAAAGCCACTAGAGCCTCACTATTAATTATGTTAAAAGCCACCAAAGGACTAAAATGTAAGACAGATGAGACTTTCTCAAGCAAACTGGCCCCATGAAATAGCCCACAGGTCACACCAGCCACCAGGTCACCGAAATCTGTGTCCCTGGAGAGGTACCAATGATGTTCCTGTCGCTTGCGGACTTCCCTCCAGGGCATAGGGCTGTTGTGGGGAGCTTCCCACCATTAAGCTAGGGCCAGGGTAAGTAGCTGCAGCTGCCAAATTCAAGTGCTGGGTACATGGCAGCACAGGGACTACAGGAAAGAGAATTGAGAATGTCTTGTCGAGTGTGCCTCTACGCAGGCTTATCATTAGGGTTCCAGGCTGCAGCCATCTTAGCAGCAGGTCACAGGCCCTTACAGAGTGGTCTGCCAATAAATAGCCTCTGAGTGACTTCCGAGTCCTACAGCAGTGACCGGAATAACCCCCACTGGTCCAAAGGGGGGGCGGGACCAGTCATACGATGGAGCGACATGTTGTCGCACAGCCTTCGGGGTGGAGAGCAAAGCAGTGGCCGTCTGCCTCACTTCCTACCCAGGTAGGCCGCAATCCCAGGGATTACACACTCTTATTCTCTGGTTGCAGCTCAGATCCACAATACTGGTAGTCACAGTAATAACATGCTGCAGTTTTCCAGTGCAAGGTAGGTATGTTTTTAATTTATTTTAGGCCAGAACCCTTGTCTTTTGTTCAGTGTCACCTTGTGTTGAGTCCTCCGCGCAGGGAAGCTGGGATGACTATTAATTTCCCAGTTCTTTGTACTATCTTGCAGTATATTCAGCATTTTCCATTGTGCAATAACTTCACACGTGGCGGTTTGCATGGTGACATCATCCACGTGCGTTGTGTAATGATGTCACACATATTGTGATGTTACATGCTGCCTGGAACATCCTCCACACCAGGAAGTAAGTGTTGTAGGACATTACTAACAGCAACTATATATTATATACTCACTGTCTGTTCCTGATATATAGAGCTCTCTTTTGAGTTAGTTTTTATTGATCACTTGATTACTTGATTGTATCTTTTGCACTTTTACTATTTTTTACTATAAATGTCTGTATTCTTGGGTTTGAAGTAGCTTCACAAAGACCCATTTGTGGGTTGAAACATTGCAGTGTTCCCTTTGTTCCAATATATGATTCCTGAAGCTATTAGAGTGCCTGGACCTCTTTTCTATTATCAATATTTTCATTTGTTGGGTAGTGATGTCGCGAACAGGAAATTTTCGGTTCGCGAACGGCGAACGCAAACTTCCACAAATGTTCGCGAACCGGGCGAACCGCCATAGACTTCAATGGGCAGGCGAATTTTAAAACACACAGTGACTCTATCTGGCCACAATAGTGATGGAAAAGCTGTTTCAAGGGGACTAACACCTGGACTGTGGCATGCCGGAGGGGGATCCATGGCAAAACTCCCATGGAAAATTACACAGTTGATGCAGAGTCTGGTCTTAATCCATAAAGGGCAGAAATCACCTAATATTCCTAAATCACAATGGATATGGATTGATACCTGACATATGACATATTGACACAGAGCAGAATAGGGACTGTTCCCCCTTCATAGGGTCACTTGGCAGGTATGGATTGACACCTGTCCTCAGAGACCATGATACCCACTGACACAGAGCAGAATAGAGACTGTTCTCCTACATAGGGTCACTTGGCAGATATGGATTGACACCTGTCCTCAGAGACCATGATACACACTGACACAGAGCAGATTAGAGACTGTTCCCCCTACATAGGGTCACTTGGCAGATATGGATTGACACATGTCCTCAGAGCCCCTGGTACACACTGACACATAGCAGAATAGAGACTGTTCTTCTACATAGGGTCACTTGGCAGATATGGATTGACACCTGTCCTCAGAGACCATGATACACACTGACACAGAGCAGAATAGAGACTGTTCCTCCTACATAGGGTCACTTGGCAAATATGGATTGACACCTGTCCTCAGAGATCATGATACACACTGAGAGAGAGCAGAATAGAGACTGTTCCCCCTACATAGGGTCACTTGGCAGATATGGATTGACACCTGTCCTCAGAGACCATGATACACACTGACACAGAGCAGAATAGAGACTGTTCCCCCTACATAGGGTCACTTGGCAGATATGGATTGACACCTGTCCTCAGAGACCATGATACACACTGACACAGAGCAGAATAGAGACTGTTCCCTACATAGGGTCACTTGGCAGATATGGATTGACACCTGTCCTCAGAGACCATGATACACACTGACACAGAGCAGAATAGAGACTGTTCCCCCTACATAGGGTCACTTGGCAGATATGGATTGACACCTGTCCTAAGGATCCCTGATAAACACTGACACAGAGCAGAATAGGGACTGTTCCTCCTACATAGGGTCACTTGGCAGATATGGATTGACACCCGTCCTCAGAGACCATGATACACACTGACACAGAGCAGAATAGAGACTGTTCCCCCTACATAGGGTCACTTGGCAGATATGGATTGACACCTGTCCTCAGAGCCCCTGATACACACCGACACAGAGCAGAATAGAGACTGTTTCTCCTACATAGGGTCACTTGGCAGATATGGATTGACACCTGTCCTCAGAGACCATGATACACACTGACACAGAGCAGAATATGGACTGTTCCTCCTACATAGGGTCACTTGGCAGATATGGATTGACACCTGTCCTAAGGATCCCTGATACACACTGACACAGAGCAGAATAGGGACTGTTCCTCCTACATAGGGTCACTTGGCAGATATGGATTGACACCTGTCCTCAGAGACTATGATACACACTGACACAGAGCAGAATAGAGACTGTTCCCCCTACATAGGGTCACTTGGCAGATATGGATTGACACCTGTCCTAGGGATACACACTGACACAGAACAGAATAAGACTGTTCCCCTACATAGGGTCCCTTGGCAGATATGGATTGACACCTGTCCTCCCTGATACACACTGACACAGAGCAGAATAGGGACTGTTACCCCTACATAGGGTCACTTGGCAGATATGGCGTGGTCGTGGGAGGAGGAGGATGACTTTCACCTCTTCCCCTGTTAGATTCCCGTTGTGCTGTGACATCACCCTTATAAGCTGTGTAAAGCATACTTTTTAATTTATTTTGCAAATGCTGCATCCTTTCCGACTTGTAATTCGGTAACATTTCCGCCACTGTCTGCTTATACCGGGGTCTAGTAGCGTGGACACCCAGCACAGGTCGTTCTCCTTCAGCCTTTTTATACGAGGGTCCCTCAACAGGCACGACAGCATGAAAGACCCCATTTGCACAAGGTTGGATGCCGAGCTACTCATTTCCCATTCCTCCTCCTCACACAGAGCAGAATAGGGACTGTTCCCCCTACACTTGGCAGATATGGATTGACACCTGTCCTAAGGGTCCCTGATACACACTGACACAGAGCAGAATAGGGACTGTTCCTCCTACATAGGGTCACTTGGCAGATATGGATTGACACCAGTCCTCAGAGACCATGATACACACTGACACAGAGCAGAATAGAGACTGTTCCCCCTACATAGGGTCACTTGGCAGATATGGATTGACACTGTCCACAAGGACAAGCTGCAGGCTTCCTGGCAGGGCCCATACAAGGTGGTAGAGCAGGTTTGTGATACCACCTTTGTGATCGGTGCGGTCCCAGGCACTTGAGGCAAGCGCATGCTCCATGTGAACATGCTCAAGCCATACCACGAGCGTACGGAAGAGGTAACCGCGATCTGTGCACCTGCCACTAAAGATTATTTTAATTTGCCACTCCCAGATCTCCTAGACCTAGAGGGCCAGAGCGGAGACCTGGGAGAAGTACAGTTAGGAGAACGGTTAGACCCCCAGGAGCGAACCCAGGTCCCAAGACTAATCCAGGACAAGGGGGCCACGTTTTCCAACCTACCTGGGTACAGTCCATTAACCACTCACAAAGTTGAAACCCTAGACCAGACCCCCCTTCGCCAAACCGCCTATCGCATACCTGAAGCAGTTAAAGAAAATATTCAGAAAGAAATTGAGGAAATGATGCAGTTAGTGGTGATAGAAGACTCTGACAGCCCCTGGGCCTCCCCGGTAGTACTAGTACTGAAACGGGACGGCACGACCCGTTTCTGTGTAGACTACCGGAGGCTAAACAATAAAACAACCTCAGACACCTCGTCTATGCCCCGGATAGACGAGCTCCTAGACAAAATGGCCAGAGGCCAGTACCTCACCAGAATAGATCTGTGCAAGGGGTACTGGCAAATTCCATTAGCCGAGGACGCCATCCACAAGTCGGCATTTGTCACCTCGTTTAGCCTGTATCAGTTTAAGGCCATGCCATTCGGGATGAAGAATGCCCCGGCTAACTTTCAGAGGATGGTAGATCGGCTACTGGATGGGTTTCAGGAGTATGCCTGCACCTACTTGGATGATATAGCCATTTTTAGCTGCTCCTGGCCCTAACACCTGACCCACATAGGAGCCGTACTAGACCGGATTAGGGAGGCCAGACTGACCCTAAAGCCCAGTAAGTGCCTTATAGGAACGCGTAAAATCCTCCCCAAGATAGTAGTACGGGCCCCAGAGTGTGAACAGGCCTTCCAACAGCTCAAGACGGCACTCATTAAATCACCTGTACTTTCTGCTCCTGATCCAACTAAACGCTTTCTCGTCCATACAGACGCTTCTAGTTTGGATTGGGAGCAGTACTGAGCCAAGTCGGAGCAGATGGCAGCGAGCAACCCGGGGCTTATCTAAGCCGGAAACTTTTGCCCAGGGAAGTAGATACACTGCCATTGAAAAGGAGTGCCTGGCGGTGGTGTGGGCCCTCAAAAAGCTGCAACCTTACTTGTATGGACAACCGTTTACCTTACTCACAGATCACAACAAATTTGGGGCAATGCGTGTGCAATCTAATGTGCCACCAGATAGGAGTGGTGTGTTAAGTAGTACTATTCTTATCAGTTTAATCCCAGTTACGTCCCCTATCCGTTGATGTGGAGCAAGACGCAGAAGCAGAAGAGGACTCAGACATGCCATTATTTCCTTTTGCACCATCGAGTACAGGTTGGGGATTGCCTTTTATGAAAAGAAATTTTGTCCGGGTACCAGTGAGTGAGTGGTGGCACTGGGCACAGTATCCACTGTGAGCCTGACACACCCGCTGGCAGACAACTAACTGCTATTCAATCTATACGGTGGTAAAAGTTTTGTTTTTAAATGCAAGCTATTGTGACAACAGATATGAGTGGCACTGTGAACTGGCAGAGCACAATGCCAGGTCCGACACACCCTTGAAGACAACTAACTGCTAATATTCAATCTATAACAGTGAAAGTATTTTGGTTTTAAAATGCACGCTATTGTGACACCAGATGGTGAGAAAGTGTACCCCAAACCGCAGAGTAACGCTGTAGGGCCACACACCCTCTCTTTGAGACAAATCCAACTGCTATTCAATCTATAATAAAAGTGAAAAAAGTTTTTGGTTTTTACAGGGAGTGCAGAATTATTAGGCAAGTTGTATTTTTGAGGATTAATTTTATTATTGAACAACAACCATGTTCTCAATGAACCCAAAAAACTCATTAATATCAAAGCTAATATTTTTGGAAGTAGTTTTTAGTTTGTTTTTAGTTTTAGCTATGTTAGGGGGATATCTGTGTGTGCAGGTGACTATTACTGTGCATAATTATTAGGCAACTTAACAAAAACAAATATATACCCATTTCAATTATTTATTATTACCAGTGAAACCAATATAACATCTCAACATTCACAAATATATATTTCTGACATTCAAAAACAAAACAAAAACAAATCAGTGACCAATATAGCCACCTTTCTTTGCAAGGACACTCAAAAAGCCTGCCATCCATGGATTCTGTCAGTGTTTTGATCTGTTCACCATCAACATTGCGTGCAGCAGCAACCACAGCCTCCCAGACACTGTTCAGAGAGGTGTACTGTTTTCCCTCCTTGTAAATCTCACATTTGATGATGGACCACAGGCTCTCAATGGGGTTCAGATCAGGTGAACAAGGAGGCCATGTCATTAGATTTTCTTCTTTATACCCTTTCTTGCCAGCCACGCTGTGGAGTACTTGGACGCGTGTGATGGAGCATTGTCCTGCATGAAAATCATGTTTTTCTTGAAGGATGCAGACTTCTTCCTGTACCATTGCTTGAAGAAGGTGTCTTCCAGGAACTGGCAGTAGGACTGGGAGTTGAGCTTGACTCCCTCCTCAACCCGAAAAGGCCCCACAAGCTCATCTTTGATGATATCAGCCCAAACCAGTACTCCACCTCCACCTTGCTGGCGTCTGAGTCGGACTGGAGCTCTCTGCCCTTTACCAATCCAGCCACGGGCCCATCCATCTGGCCCATCAAGACTCACTCATTTCATCAGTCCATAAAACCTTAGAAAAATCAGTCTTGAGATATTTCTTGGCCCAGTCTTGACGCTTCAGCTTGTGTGTCTTGTTCAGTGGTGGTCGTCTTTCAGCCTTTCTTACCTTGGCCATGTCTCTGAGTATTGCACACCTTGTGCTTTTGGGCACTCCAGTGATGTTGCAGCTCTGAAATATGGCCAAACTGGTGGCAAGTGGCATCGCGGCAGCTGCACGCTTGACTTTTCTCAGTTCATGGGCAGTTATTTTGCGCCTTGGTTTTTCCACACGCTTCTTGCGACCCTGTTGACTATTTTGAATGAAACGCTTGATTGTTCGATGATCACGCTTCAGAAGCTTTGCAATTTTAAGAGTGCTGCATCCCTCTGTAAGATATCTCACTATTTTTGACTTTTCTGAGCCTGTCAAGTCCTTCTTTTGACCCATTTTGCCAAAGGAAAGGAAGTTGCCTAATAATTATGCACACCTGATATAGGGTGTTGATGTCATTAGACCACACCCCCTTCTCATTACAGAGATGCACATCACCTAATATGCTTAATTGGTAGGAGGCTTTCGAGCCTATACAGCTTGGAGTAAGACAACATGCATAAAGAGGATGATGTGGTCAAAATACTCATTTGCCTAATACCCCTGCACTCCCCTGTAAAATGCAAGCTATTGTGACACCAGTGAGTGAGTGGTGGCACTGTGGCGCACAGTATCCACTGTGAGCCTGGACAAGGCACCGCTTCTTTGAGACAAATCTGAATCCGCTATCTTCAATCTATGGGCTGCGAAAAAAAAAATTCCTTTTTGTAAAAAGCACGCTTTGGCAGAGACAATCTGTAGATGCGATGGTAAAGTACACGGGCAGAGTATCTTCGCAGAAAGCACACGCTTGGAAGGGGAGGCCTGACACCCGCTTTAAGGACACTGACTGCTATTAGCTTACACCGAAAAACTTTTTTTCTTTGTAAAAGCACGCTATAGAGACACCAGATATGAGTGGCAAAGTACACGGCAAAGGTCTGCAGAGCACACGCTGAAGGAGGCCTGACACCCGCTTTAAGGACACTGACTGTTATTAGCTTACACTGAAAAACTTTTTTTCTTTGTAAAATCACGCTATAGAGATACCAGATATGAGTGGCAAAGTACACGGGCAAAGGTCTGCAGAGCACACGCTGAAGGAGGCCTGACACCCGCTTTAAGGACACTGACTGCTATTAGCTTACACTGAAAAACTCTTTTTCTTTGTAAAAGCACGCTATAGAGACACCAGATATGAGTGGCACACGCTGAAGGAGGCCTGACACCCAGAAGCTTGCAGACAACTAACTGCTATTTAATCTATTACAGTGAAAAAAATTTTTTTTCTTTTTAAATGTCAAGCTTAAGCTATTGTGACACCAGATATGAGTCGTGGCACTGGGCAAATGGGCACAGTATCCACTGTGAGCCTGACACAGAAGCTGGCAGCAGTGGCAGACAACTAACTGCTATTCAATCTATAACAGTGAAAAAGTTTTTTTGTTTTTAAATGCAAGCTATTGTGACACCAGTGAGTGAGTGGTGGCACTGGGCACAGTATCCACTGTGAGCCTGACACAGCCGCTTTAAGGACACTGACTGCTATTCAATCTATAACAGTGAAAAAAGTTTTTTGTTTTTAAATGCAAGCTATTGTGACACTAGATATGAGTGGTGGCACTGACTGGGCAAATGGGCACAGTATCCACTGTGAGCCTGACACAGAAGCTGGCAGCAGTGGCAGACAACCAACTGCTATTCAATCTATAACAGTGAAAAAAGTTTTTTGTTTTTAAATGCAAGCTATTGTGACACCAGTGAGTGAGTGGTGGCACTGACTGGGCAAATGGGCACAGTATCCACCGTGAGCCTGACACAGAAGCTGGCAGCAGTGGCAGACAACTAACTGCTATTCAATCTATAACAGTGAAAAAAGTTTTTTGTTTTTAAATGCAAGCTATTATGACACCAGTGAGTGGTGGCACTGGGCACCGTATCCACTGTTAGCCTGACACACCCGCTTTAAGGACACTGACTGCTATTCAATCTATAACAGTGAAAAAAGGTTTTTGTTTTAAATGCAAGCTATTGTGACACCAGATATAAGTGGTGGCACTGACTGGGGAAATGGGCACAGTATCCACTGTGAGCCTGACACAGAAGCTGGCAGCAGTGGCAGACAACTGACTGCTATTCAATCTATAACAGTGAAAAAAGTTTTTTGTTTTAAATGCAAGCTATTGTGACACCAGATATAAGTGGTGGCACTGACTGGGGAAATGGGCACAGTATCCACTGTGAGCCTGACACAGAAGCTGGCAGCAGTGGCAGACAACTAACTGCAATTACATTGCACAGAAAAAAAAAAGCAGACTGATGTTCTAGCCCTAAAAAGGGCTTTTTGGGGTGCTGTCCTTACAGCAGAGATCAGATGAGTCCTTCAGGACTGTAGTGGACACTGTATACCCTAACCTAGCTATGCATTTCCCTATCTAATCAACAGCAGCTACACTTTCCCTCCTCCCAGTAAGCATGCAGCTTGAGAATGAATCTAAAATGGATGCTGTCCAGTAGGTGGGAGGGTCTGCTAGGGAGGGTGTGCTGCTAATTGGCTGGAATGTGTCTGCTGACTGTGAGGTACAGGGTCAAAGTTTACTCAATGATGACGAAATAGGGGCGGATCGAACCGCGCATGTGTTCTCCGTCTGCGGCGGACACGAACACACTATGTTCGCCAGGAACTGTTCGCCGGCGAACCGTTCGGTGCATCACTAGCTAGGAATATAAGTAAAGGAAAACTCATTAATTGTAGGGACAACAATTTTGTTTTAGAATACAGCCTGGACACCCTTAAGCAAAAGACAAGTCTTCCAGGTCAAATGCAACAGATAAATTGGCTAACTTGTGCTAACTTGTGCTCCAAATATATATTTTTCCCAGAGGTTTTATGCTTCCTGGAGAATATTACACAGCGGTGAGAAGGACTTCACTTATTACTCTGTTGTATATAACATGTATTCTAGAATTTACAGGTTCTTGGTTGATGAGTATACCGAGCCTCTTGTCACTAAATCCAATATTCTGCCTATCAACTGGTCTGACCATGAACCAATATGCTTAGATGTGTCTGAATCATTGTCGATGATGTCGCACAGGTCTTGGAAACTGAGTGAACATTTAATAGCAGAAAGTGTGAACAAATTATTGTCATAAAATGTTTTAAAACATTACTTTAATAAAAACACTAGTCCATTTTATCCAGAGGGCGAGTTTTATATAAAAAAAAATAATTAAAAAAAAAAATAATAATTTAAAAACCTTGGAAAAAGAATTGTATTGTATCTCAATCAGGCAAATAAATTTGGCCCTTCACAATCAGTTTTGTCAGTGATCATAGATATTAAGAACAAAATTAATGTTATATGATTACAAGATACGGCTTTGACATTGAGGCTATTGAAACAAACATTTTATTCTACAACAAGGCCTCTTCTCTGCTTGCTAATAAACTCAGACAAATAACTTATCTGTCCAGAACTGAATATGTATTAGATGATCAGAAGAATAAAATAACTCACCAAACAAAAATCAGCAAAATGTTTGATAATTATTATAAATCCTTGTATAATTTGGAAAATTATGGTAATGCAGTACAACCTTTTATCAATAATGTAAAAGCATTTTTAGATAAAATAATATTGCCAAAAATCCCAACAGACAAATTTGAATTATTAACAAACAAAAACATTACTTCTGATGAAATTTAGGAGGCTATCAAAAAGACTCCCACTGGCAAGGCTCCTGTACTAGACGGTTTCACCATACAATATTACACAGCCTTTTCAAACATACTTCTTCCACATTTAACCAAATTATTTGAATATTTTTGGAATGAAGGTGTGATGGCAGAAGAGGCCTTGAAAGCTAGAATTGTTACCTTGCCAAAGCTGGAAAAGACACCTGATAGGTGCTCTAATTTTTGCCCGATATCCCTGATGAACAATGACACTGTATTGTATACCAAAGTGTTGACTATTAAATTGGCTTTATTCATACCTTTGCGGGCAAACAAGCACCAGATCAGGAGGTTTATTAACTGAATACATCAAATAAAATCTGACAGGATGCCTTCTCTGCTCTTATCTTTGGATGCAGAGAAGGTATTTGATAGAATACACTAGGCCTATCTGAAGGAGGTTATGATCAAGATGAACTTGCTTTACACTTTTATTAAGGCAATTTTTGCATTGTATTGCAATTCCACTGCCCAGGTGTTTGTCTCAGATTTTACTTTGTCACCATTATTGTTTATTCTAGCAATGGTAGCACTGGCTGAGACCATAAGAGGTACGGATGAGATTGAGGGAATCAGGATTAGAAATAGTTTACACAAAATAAGTCTGTTCTCAGATGTGATCCTGTCTCTCAGAAACCTTGAATCCTCCATGGGCACACTAAACTCTTTTCTGCAGCAATTTGTCAAAATCTCTTATTATAAAATAAATTCTCACAAGATGCAAGTGCTACCATTTAATATTACAAGGCTTGTGTTGGTGGATTTGAAGTTAAGATACCAGTTTGACTGGAGGAACTCTAATATCTCGTATTTAGGTATCAATTTAAACAAGAACCTCTCACAGATTCCTTTTTTAAATTTGACCAGGCTATGGCCTGAACTCAAGGTTGAGCTACAAAGATGGGCCAGACTTGAAATATTATGGTTAGGCAGAATAGTATCAATAAAATAATTGTCTTTCCTAAGATTTTGTATGGTATTGGAGCCATTCCCCTGATGGTTCCAATGTCCATTTTGAAAAGAGTGCATTCTGATTTTATTTAATTTATTTGGAAGAATAAACTGTGTTGAGTTAAACTTTTTTCAGGCATTGAGGTGTTATGTGTCCTGGGGATGACAGCTTTTAGAAAATATTACCATGTTACTAATGCAGCTCAGCTATCAAATTCAATCTTGACTTTAATAAACCAAAATGGTTAGAAATGTTAACAACATTCAAAGATTTAACTTGGCTTCCCAGTCCAAAAAAAACACAAAATTATATGAAATGTTTCCATCCACAAAAATGTCAATAAAACCATGGGATATTCTTTTTAAAACTATAAAACCCAATTCAAATTGTTCTAGGGCCATGCTACTTTCCATTTTGAATCATTATGCGCCATAATTGAATTTAAATGAATGGCCTGTGAAATCAATTTATAGTATTGAGAATTTTTTTGAAAATAACTAATTGATGACATTTAACAAATTAAAAGCAAAATATGATTTGGAGGGAGATCTGGCACCCTAGTACTCTGTGATTTCTAAAGCCTTGCAAGAAAAAATTCATATCCCCCAATTAGATCAAAAATGGGAAAAATTGAACAATTTGAATCAGAAGCAAACAATTTCTTTATGCTACTCTTATTTGTTTACAACCAATGCAGGCAAACTGGACTTTATGCTGTCCTGGGAGAGGGATTTGGGCCTTCAGTGGGAAAAAAGAACAGAGATAACAAGTGATATCTCAATTGGAGCAGTTGAGAGTGATTTGGATATGTGAGAAAGATACTCAATTGGCTCTACTAAACAAATCTCACAGACAGAGCTTACACAGCCAGAATCTCATCCAATAACCCAGGCATATTTGCAAGAACGCATGTCCAGGCAATTAAGTCTGTTTAAAGAGGAGCTAAATAAATAGTTTTTATCTAGAAAGGAGTTGCAGGGGTCGCAGCTGCGACCGGGCCCCCTGAAATGACATCATGGGGTCCGGCTGCCCTGCAGACCCTTGATACCAGGTACCTGCCACCATCTTTTGTGGCTGCAGCCCGCGCGGCAAACCGCCGGGTCCGCTGCCCATGGGGTCCATTGGGTGGCCCATGCTGTTAGGGCCACCTGATGGGTATAGATTGTCAGCGGGCCCGGTCAGCACTGCGGTGCTTTAACAGCACGATCAGGCCCCCTGTGATGAGATCATACGCTGGGAGGAAGCAAATGCCCCGGTCACTCATCCCAGCTATCTGAGAGCCACGCGGAAGGAAGCAGAGGAGAGGAGTGAGAATGGGAACTCTGACTCCCATCAACCTGAGCCACCACTGGACCCCAGGGAATGTCACCCTCCTGCACCTAAAAGGTAGGAAACAGGAGGGTGACAAACATTTTGTGTGTGTATTTGTTTGCATGTGAGCATGCGACTTTGTATGTGGATGTGTGTCTGTCTGTCTGAATGTATGTGTCTGTGTGTCTGTCTGTATGTGTGTGTGTCTGTCTGCATGTATGTATGTGTATGTGTATGTGTGCCTGTCTGTATGTGTTCCTGTCTGTTTGTTTGTATGTATGTATGTGTCTTTGTATGTATGTGTGTCTTGTGTGTGTGTGTTTCTGTCTGTCTGTATTTATGTGTCTGTGTGTCTGTCTGTATGTGTGTATGTGTCTGTGTGTGTGTGTGTGTCTGTCTGTATGTATGTGTCTGTCTGTGTGTCTGTATGTATGTGTGCCTGTCTGTTTGTATGTGTCTTTGTATGTGTGTGTGCCTGTCTGTGTCTGTGTGTGTGTGTGTGTGTGTGTGTGTGTGTTGGTCTGTATGTATGTATGTGTGCCTGTGTCTGTTTGTATGTATGTGTGTCTTGTGTGTGTCTGTCTGTGTGTATGTGTCTGTATGTATCTGTCTGTCTGTGTCTAAGTGTGTGTTTATGTATGTGTATGTATGTATGTGTTTCTGTATGTATGTGTATGTGTGTCTGTGTGGGGAGAGTGGGAGGAAGAGGTAAGGGGGGGCCAATGGATCAGTTTTGCACTGGGGCTCCACGGATTGTGTGTACACCACCGAAGGAAGAGATTTCTGTATAAGGTGAAATAATTAAAATAAATGAGCAAAAGAATGAGGCAATAATGTTTGAGCTAAATAATGTTCAAGAAGAATGTGTTTCCTTAAGAAAGTCCAAGAACTGGAAGAAAAATCGAATGATATGGAGGATAGAATGTGAAGTAAGAATCTAAGGGTACGAGGTATGAATGAAAATATTAAAAGCAAGCTTACACAATAAAGTGCAAATCACACAAGGTGTCTAGAATGGTGTCAGAGATAAAAGTGCGACTCCCCAGTGTTTTAAAAACACTTAAAAAACACTTTACAAAGATAAATACAAATAAGTATAGAGGG
>OW240914.1:274909829-274973663 GCA_933207985.1 Pelobates cultripes | reverse complement strand
TTAGCTATTTAACTAGGACTAAGTGTGCCTAACATAAATAGAGTAACACAATAGCATTTTATTCTTAACAATATATACCCTATATCAGTATACACACCAAACCCAGTGAGAGTAAAAATTTAAATAATACCACCATATGAAGTACAATGGGATGTTACCTAAAATATAAACATAAAACACAACATAGTGTGAACTGTATAAATAGCAAAAATCTGTGAAAAGGACTAGGACTATCACTCACATTTTCCAGAGCCATACCAGGCTCTGTATAGCAGGCTTAGGGGTTCCAATACAGGCTAACGATTCCACCGGCAGTGGTAGAAGATAATGATAGGACTTCAAATAGGTTAAAAAGGGTTTATTGAAAATATAATAATACACAGCTTGAGGTACTATGGGGGTGGAACCCGGCATAGAAATATAATATTGCAAAAAAAGCTGGAGTTCCACTCACCACTATAGTTAGTAACCAGGAGTAAATAAATCTAATATAAGAACAAATATATTACAACCAAATACAGCAAACGTGTTTCGGCGATAAGCCTTCTTTTAGTGCTGATTTCTAAGTCCCAAATATTTTCTTTTATATGCCTCTTCTTTGTTGATCACCTGTGTGTAATGTCTCATTGACAGGACGTCATTTCCGGTTTTTGCGTCTGTTGTGCCTAATCATTAAATTCATGAAGCACCAATATCAAAAAGCAATAATCAATTAAAACAGCTTAATAAAAAACAGCTTGCTGCACTCAACTGAGAGAACTTCTGGCAGTCAGGCTTGAAGGGGACCCTCTCTTACTGGGAAATCAGCAGAACCAGCAATACCAGTCCGTATTACAGGTGGGTAGTACTCCAAACGAGTGCCAAGTTTTCTTGTCTTTTATAAGAAACTTAATAATCAATGGGGTGAATAGTCTGTACTTTTCCACCAAGTCTTCTTATCAGTGCAGCCCAGCATAGACCTTGTAACAGCGTTGGATGGGACCTGCAGCTGGCCAGGCTGTCCAGCCACATCAAGAATACCATGCCAGATCTGTGCGGTTATTATCTCTTATCTTAAAACTAGCTACGTTTTCATAATATTCTTGTGAAGCTATGCATGAGTCATTCTGGTGCTGTGTTTTGTGGTTATTAACATTTTCAGTTCTATGTACCAGCGCCATCTTGACTATCTAGAATAGTTTGATTTGCTCATTAGTGATCAATCATTCTTAATTAATAAGGAATATTATTATCACATTCCATCCCTTGATCACTCAGTGAGCAAAACCTCACACATGTACACATACCATTCAGGTTATCAGCAGGAGGAAAGCCCATTTACCCACTGATTCCCATTATGCTCCATTCACACCTTCAACCGATTCAAGCAATAAAGCTCTCCGAGTCGAGGGTCACCTAAGTTAGCCAATTTTAAACAGGATAAACCTGTAGCTTAAACATTAGGATATACCTCTTCCCACCTAACAATCCTTATTAAACTTTTCTTGCTCTATATTAGTATTTATTTTTAATCTAGCCATTATTTGAATGCAGCAAATTGTAATTTTGTAGCACAGATAAATACAAAGTATAATAAAAACACACCACGCAATTCCTTTATTATTTTTTGAAAGGTGTCACGGGTGCTGTTAGTGCAGTAGTATATTGCACCACTATCCTCTATAATAGTGTATGGTTGCTTTTTGCTCTGCTGGTTTGCATGACTTACCCAATATTGGGTAAGTTCCTCTGAAGAAATATTAAAGCTTACATGTGTATATAGTATGCGGCAGCCGAAGGGCATTGTAGATTCTAATGCTAACCATTTAAATGATTTGTTTGGTAACTTAATGTAGGTCATTGTCTCAGTTTCATTGTGGTTGAAATAGCCTTTTCCACAGACTCGCCCTCATGTTTGGACTGTTAACTGTCAGGCAGGTTGGTCTTATTTTGATCTCTTTCCATCTCATCTCCGCGGAATCACTCTGGTCCCAACCTCCAATCCGATCAAAAGGTGTAGAGTAAGCACAGCCATCACAATAACAGCCAAACCAATGAACTTTGCCTGTAAAGATACAACTCATTTTACTCTCTCAAATAACATTTGCCCGAAGGTACATATTTCCATTTATCTTGACCTGACTTGGAGAGTATCACGGTATTATCATTGCCTGTTTCAATAATGTCTGCTGGTTCTGGGGGACCTTTCTCTGGCCTCACCCAGACTTTTCCCCCTGGATTTAGGTTAGTAGAGCCAAATAATTTATCTCCTCTTACTGTTTGTAAGATGGGGGCTGTTCCCTTGTGTACCTGTCCCTGGTAAATGGGGATGATAACCAGTTGGGCTATTCTGTCCTCTTCTTGCACTAGCAAGTCTTGTGGCCCCTGATTTAACAAGAGGACCTTTATTTCTCCTTGGTAATCAGCATCTACGACCCCTCCCATTACATGTATCCCTTTAAGGGTGAGGCTAGATCTGGGTGCAATAAGTCCAAAGTGTCCCGGGGGTATCTGTATTCCTATACCTGTGGAAACATCTGAACTTGCCCTGTTTGAAATCTTTCTTCTTTTCTGGCTTGCAAGTCCATTCCTGCAGCCTCAGGGGTAGCCCTGTATGGTGCCAAGGCTTCCTCCTCTGTTTCCCAATATGTGATGGTTTTAGTTGCTATATATGGTTTAGCTTGTATATTAGGTGCAATCATTCTAGTGAGGGGAGTGTCAAGATCTGAGAGTGGCCTATTGTTTAAGATGTTCACAACTAGAGTTGCGTGAACCCGGACTGTAAAGTTCGGGTTCGTACCGAACATTACAGTTTTTGGAACCCGAACACAGACATATCAGTGTATGTTCGGGTTGGAGTTCGGTGTTCAGCGATTTAACGGCAGGGCAGGGCAGCCAATCAACAAGCTTTTGACTTGTGTGCCCTTAGAAGCTGTCACAGCCATGCCTACTAACGGCATGGCTGTGATTGGCCAGTGCAGCATGTGACCCAGCCTCTATATATAAGCTGGAGTCGCGTAGCGCCGCACGCACATGAGCTCTTATTAGTGTAGGGAGAGGATGCTGCAGCTGTTAGGGAAAGATTAGGAAATAATTCTGGTGTTGAATCTGCAAACTACAGTGATTATTCAAACTACAGAGATTATTCAAACTACAGCAATTATTTTTGTGGGTGCTATAATACTACATTTTTGTACCCTGCCCTGAGCCCAGTGCCACAGAGAGTGCAGTGCACTTGCAACTGCATGTGTGCCTGGCACATTACTTTAATCCTGTTCTGGTAGCTCAGTGGGCAACATCTAGGCATTTTTAAATACTGCAACTTTTGTGGTGCTAAACAGCACATTTGCATAATGCATTTCTTGCAGTCCAATAAAACCCTTAAATACTACTGTTACATTGTTGGTTTTAAAAAATAAAACTTTTTGGTGCTAAATAGTACATTTGCGGCCTGCGGTGTACTTCATATCTGAGAGTCAAATAGAACCGTGGAATACTGTGCTTACATTGCAGTTTTAAACTTTCAAATTCTTTAGGTTCTAAAAAGTAAATTTGGGACCTGCACTTCATATCTGAGAGTCAAATAGAACCATCAAATACTGTGCTTAAATTGCAGTTTTAAACATTCAAATTCTTTAGATGCTTTTTTTGCTGCTAAATAGTACATTTGCGGCCTGCGGTGCACTTCATATCTGAGAGTCAAATAGAACTGTGGAATACTGTGCTTACATTGCAGTTTTAAACTTTCAAATTCTTTAGGTGCTAAAAAGTAAATTTGGGACCTGCACTTCATATCTGAGAGTCAAATAGAACCATCAAATACTGTGCTTAAATTGCAGTTTTAAACATTCAAATTCTTTAGATGCTTTTTTTGCTGCTAAATAGTACATTTGCGGCCTGCGGTGCACTTCATATCTGAGAGTCAAATAGAACTGTGGAATACTGTGCTTACATTGCAGTTTTAAACTTTCAAATTCTTTAGGTGCTAAAAAGTAAATTTGGGACCTGCACTTCATATCTGAGAGTCAAATAGAACCATCAAATACTGTGCTTAAATTGCAGTTTTAAACATTCAAATTCTTTAGATGCTTTTTTTGCTGCTAAATAGTACATTTGCGGCCTGCGGTGCACTTCATATCTGAGAGTCAAATAGAACCGTGGAATACTGTGCTTACATTGCAGTTTTAAACTTTCAAATTCTTTAGGTGCTAAAAAGTAAATTTGGTGCCTGCACTTCATATCTGAGAGTCAAATAGAACCGTGAAATACTGTGCTTACAGCGCAGTTTTAACAGTTCTAATTCTTTAGGTGCTAAAAAGTAAATTTGGTGCCTGCACTTCATATCTGAGAGTCAAATAGAACCGTGAAATACTGTGCTTATATTGCAGTTTTAAACATTTGAATTCTTTAGGTGCTAAAAAGTTAATTTAGTGCCTGCACTTCATATCTGAGAGTCAAATAGAACCGTGAAATACTGTGCTTACATTGCAGTTTTAAACATTCGAATTCTTTAGGTGCTAAAAAGTAAATTTGGTGTGTGCACTTCATACCTGAGAGTCAAATAGAACCGTCAAATACTGTGGTTACATCGCACTTTCAAAAATGCAATTTTTTTTGGTGCTAAATAGTACATTTATGGTGCATTTCTTGTAGTCTAATAAACGAAAAAATAAAATAAAAAAATTGTTGACTATTGGCGGTTACTTTGTCACCTGACATAAAACATCTGTTAGTTTGGTGGGTGAACGCAAAGAATGAGGAGAGCGTCAAATAAGGGACATAGCCCTGGTCGTGGTGCTGCTGGTGTTGGTGGAGTTCCTGTTGCAAGGAGAGGACGTGGCCGATCTGTGCCAGCTACACGCACAAGTGAAAGACCTTCCTCAGGGGTGAGTACGCGACAGAACCTTCAGCGTTCTATGGTAGGCCTGAATGCTGCTCTACAAATGGTAAGGCCAGAACAAGTACAGGCGATAGTAGATTGGATGGCTGACAGTGCCTCCAATTCCTTCACATTGTCTCCCACCCTGTCCCCTGCTGAAAGCTAAGAGATGGCACCTGCAGCCCATGGCCATCTGTCTTTCACCTCACACCCTTGCAAATCAGCCAAGTAGTCTGAGCCACAAGTCATGCAGCAGTCTCTTATGCTTTTTGATGACTCTGCTGGTGGGGTTTCCGTGGGCCATCCACCTAGCCCTGCCCCAAAAGTGGAAGAGATTGAGTGCACTGATGCACAACCACTTATGTGTCAGGATGTGGACATGCTAGGACCACCACAGCATGCCTCTGATGATGACGAAACACAGGTGCTAGACCCCACATGGAATGAAGGTCATGCGAGTGACGTGTGCAGTTTGGAGGAAGAGGCGGTGGTCGCATAGAGGCACCAGCACAGCATAAGAGGGAGCAGGGTGCAAAAACGGAGCCGCCGACCCCTAGACGGTACGCCTGCTACTGCCCACCACACCCAGGGACTGAGCACACCAAAGCCAGCTCCAATGAGTTCCCTGGCGTGACAGTTCTTCAGACAATGTGCTGATGACAAAACATGAGTGGTTTGCACGCTGTGCAATCAGAGCCTGAAGCGAGGCATGAACGTGCTAAACCTGAGCACAACCTGCATGACCAGGCATCTACATTCAAAGCATGAGCAGCAGTGGAGTAAGCACCTCAAAAACCAAGAAAGGTCTCAGGCTCCTCCTGCTTCCTCTTCTCCTGCTGTCTCGGCCTCTTCCTCCACTACTGGAGTCACAGTGGCAACTGCCACCCTGCAAACAGAGGATGTGGCAGCAACGCCACCACATCCGCCACCGCTACCAAGCATCTCCACACTGTCCCATGGAAGCGTTCAGCTGTCCATCTCCCAAACATTGGAGAGAAAGAGGAAGTACCTCCCTAGCCACTCGCGATCCCTGGCCCTGAATGCCAGCATTTCAAAATGCATGGCCTTTGAAATACTGTCATTCCGTCTGGTGGAGACAGACAGTTTTAAAAACCTGATGGCGGTGGCTGTCCCATAGTACGTGGTTCCCAGCCACCACTACTTTTCCAGGCGAGCCATCCCTTCCCTGCACAACCAATTGGCGGACAAAATCAGGTGTGCACTGCACAACTCCATCTGTGGCAAGGTCCACATAACCACAGATACGTGGACCAGTAAGCACGGGCAGGGACGCTATATCTCCCTAACTGCACACTGGGCAAATGTAATGGCGGCTGGGCCTGAGGTGGATAGCAGTTTGGCGCATGTCCTTCCACCACCAAGGATTGCAGGGCATTTCTCTTGTTGCCTCCTCCTCCTACTCTGCTTCCTCCTTCTCTACCACCACCTCATCCAGGCAGCGTAACACCTTCACCACCAACTTCAGCACAGCCAGGGGGAAACAACAGCAAGCTGTTTTAAGACTGATATGTTTGGGGGGAAAACCCCACACCGTGCAGGAGCTGTGGACGGGCATGAAACAACAGACCGATGAGTGGTTGTTGCCACTGAGCCTCAAGCCCAGCCTGGTGGCGTGCAATAATGGGCGAAATCTCGTAGCAGCTCTGAGCCTAGCCGGTTTACCGCACATCCCTTGCCAGGCGCATGTGCTGAATTTGGTGGTGCAGAAATTCCTGAAAAACTACCCAGATATATCAGAGCTGCTGCAGAAAGTGCGGGCCGTCTGTGCGTGCTTTCGGCGTTCTCACCCTGCTGCTGCTTGCCTGTCTGCGCTGCAGCATAACTTCGGCCTCCCCGCTCACCGCCTCATATGGGACATGCCCACGAGGTGGAACTCCACCTTGCACATGCTGGAGAGACTGTGCGAGCAGCAGCAGGCGATAGTGGAGTTTCAGCTGCAGCACGCACGGGTCAGTCGCTCTGCGGAACAGCACCACTTCACCACCAATGAGTGGGCCTCCATGCGAGACCTGTGTGCCATTTTGCACTGTTTCGAGTACTCCACCAACATGTCCAGTTCCGATGACGCCGTTCTCAGCCTTACTATCCAGCTTCTATGTCTCCTTGAAAAAACGCTTTGGGCAATGATGGAAGAGAATGTGGCACAGGAGGAAGAGGGGTCATTCCCACGGTTATCAGGCCAGTCATTCACAAGTGGCTTGGAGGGTGAGTTCCTGCACCAGCATAGGCCAGGTATACAATTGTCCAGCCAGGGCACAGTTCTGGAGGATGATGAGGAGGATGATGAGGATGAGGATGAGGAGGAGGAACCATGTTCACAGCAGGGTGGCACCCAACGCAGCTCGTGGGCATCACTGGAGTGTGACTGGGGGGATAAGAAGGACACAGATGATACACCTCCCACAGAGAACAGCTTGTCCTTGCCTCTGGGCAGCCTGGCACACATGAGCGACTACATGCTGCAGTGCCTGCACAAGGACTGCCGAGTTGCCCACATTCTAACTTGTGCTGATTACTGGGTGGCCATCCTGCTGGATCCCTGTTACAAGGACAACGTGCCGTCCTTAATTCCCTCAGTGGAGCGTGATCGGAAGATGCGCGACTACAAGCGCACGCTGGTAGACGCGCTGCTGAGGACATTCCCAACTGACACCGGGGGCTCAGTGGAAGCACAAGGCTAAGGCAGAGGAGGAGGAAAAGGTCGCCAACACAGCTGGGGCACCGCAGCACCTTAGAAGGCAGGGTTAGCATGGCCGAAATGTGGAAAAGCTTTGTCAGCACGCCACAACAACCAGCACCACCATCTGATATGGAACTTCTTAGCAGGAGGCAGCATTTCAGCAACATGATGGAACAGTACGTGTGCACACGCCTACACGTACTGACTGATGGGTCTGTCCCATTCAACTTCTGGGTCTCCAAATTGGGCACATGGCCTGAGCTTGCCCTTTATGCCTTGGAGGTGCTGGCCTGCCCTGCAACCAGTGTATTGTCTGAACGTGTGTTTAGCACGGCAGGGGGTGTTATCACAGACAAGCGCAGCTGCCTGTCCACAGCCAACGTGGACAAGCTCACGTTTATTAAAATGAACCAAGCATGGATCCCACCAGACTTGTCTGTACCTTGTGCAGAATAGACATTTATACCGGCCTCACCCAGCCATTGTTATACTCGAGTGCACTTATTCTTTGTTTTCTTTTTTTCTATGTCCCAATATTTTGGCGGCTACCCCAATAAAAAAAATAAAAAAAAATAAAATAAAAAACCAAACAAATAAAAAAACAGTGTTGGCTTCCTCCTCCTCCACCGCCACTTCCACCTACACCGCCATGGTCACCGCCTCCTCAACCTATGGGTCACTTTGTATAAACTATGTACACAATAGCAGAGGCTTGTGAAGGCCTTTTCTCAATGCATCAGGAGTTGAGCTCAGTTTGATCAATGAAAGAGAATACCCTGCACTCCAACCCTCTCTCAAATGGATAATTCTGGTGTTCCTCCTGACAGCCATGCTTTAGATTTTGATTTATGTTCTTCCAAAGCTAAAATCAAAGATTCCATCTAGTGCTATTTTATGGCTCAGCTGTATTTTTATTTTTTTATGTGTTTTATGTTATTTTAAGTGACTTCCCTATCCACATTTGTTTGCAGGGCACTTGTCCTACTCTTACCCCCATTTCAATTCCCTTTGCAGCCTTCTAGCCCTTTCCAGGACTTTTTTAGAGGGATTTTTGTGGCCAAAAGTTTGGGTCCCCATTGACTCCATTGGTGTTCATGGTCAAGTTCGGGCACGAACACGAACTTTTGATCAAGTTCGTCCGAACTCGGCGAACCCGAACAGTCAGGTGTCCACTCAACTCTATTCACAACCCATTCAGCCTTTCAATCAGATGAGCTGGTTGAGGATAATAAGGTATGTTAAATATCCATTCAACATTGTTTTCATCACAGAAATCTTGGATGATGGATCAATTTTCATCTAAAGTGACTTCCATTGTCATTCTGAATCTGTAATGGAAGACCATATTACTGCATCATGGGTTCCAACATTTTAATAGTATTTATTTGGGTAGCCCTGTTGCAATAAATACCCTCAATATGTATCCAAAGCCGAGCACACATATTGACAATTTTTACTCATAGGAAGTGGACCTATGTAATCTACCTGCCATATCTGCCCTGGTGTTTTTCCTCTTTTTATTTGACCTCGTACTATCCCTGGTACATGTCTGTTCTGCTCATGCTGACACACTGGACATTGCAGAATTACTGTTTTAATTAAATCAAGTGGCACTAAAATGCCTTGCAGTTGTGCCCACCTGTGAGTGGCTTTCTCTCCCAAGTGTCCACATTTCTGATGGGCCCAATTAGCCAATCCCAAAAGTAAGTTAGAATCTTCAATGGACGCCTCTGAGATCTTGGCTTTCTTGTATGCAACAGAGGTAAACAGACGATCCAATGAGTCAGTATTGCAGTGAGCATCAACATGAAAGACTCTTACCTAATTTTGATGTACCATCTCCCATATTTGCTCCCACACATCTTTTCCCCTTCCTTTGTATGAATCATAAACTGTATGAATGTAGGCAACAATGTAGCCAGTCCATTGGCAACAGACCAGGAATCTGTGTATATATGACAACTTCCAGGCATCTCTTGTTTCAGAGCCTGAAACACTGCATATAATTCAGCATATTGGCTACTTTTTCCTGTTCCTGTTGTAGTCAGTATTTTCTTGGTTTCTGGATTGTAAGACACTGCTTTCCATTGTCTTTCATTACCAATGTATTTTGCTGAACCATCAGTAAACCAAGCATGCTTTGCTTGATCTTGTGTTGGTTGCGCAAAAGACTTACCCACTTTACTGGAGATTCCCCTGGCTTGTCTGCTTCTGGCAGATAACCAAGTTCTTGTATCAGCGCATCTGCAATTTTCTCATGTAGTACAGCCGTACCATTATTTCAGGTTTTAGCTCTATCCTGTATGTACCACTTCCATTTTATGATACTGGACTCTTGTGCATGACCTATCCAATGTGTCTTAGGGAAACTAAGTACCCATTGCATGATAGGTATCCCTGGCCGTAAGAACACAGTATGTCCTACTTTAGTAGCTGGTGGTAGTTACACAGGAGGCATTAACAATTTCCCTACCACCACTTGTCTGGTTGATATATAGGGTTTAGTTCCAAAACTGTAACAGCCATCCCTCAAATGCAAGGTCAATTAAAACTGAATACTTCTTCTTTGGCAACCGTCCAATTTTCAGTTCTACCCAGGTCTGGACTGCTTCTCTTACCTCCCAGACCTGTAATTACATAGTGTAATCCAAAACATTTCTTTGGGTTTACATAAATTAAAGTGGCCTCAGCTACAGTGTCTTCAAGGGCAGTAACCCTTTTAACATGTTTATTCTTCCAGTGAATTTCAACTTTTATATGGGGTCTATGATCTTTTACTGAGAAATCAATCACTGGAGCCTGCCTCACTAGTCAATCCCTATCTCCCAGGTCTGTCAAATCCAGGTCTCCCAGGTTAGGCAATTCTTTGTGTGAGAATTCCTCTAAATTGGGGTACAATGAACTCACTTTCCTTTCCCCCCTTCCCCCCATCCTTTGCAACAAGTATTGCACATGCTTGTTAATTTCACCAAGTTTTTTAAAGTTCTTTTCCAATTTCTCCCCAAATTTCCCAGGCAAGCTAACTGTGACAGATTCATCTGTATTGCTGGTTTGTCTGTTTCCCTTTGTTTCGCTGGATTTCCTGTTCGTATGCCCCTGTTCGTGTGATTACAAACTACCGATTGAAACTACCGAACGAACGACCACCCAGGAGAGGAGTGTGCTGCTGGTTAACCTCTTGGCCCCAATTAGAACGTTGTGGTTAACCGCAGACACCTCTCCATTCCATTCGTACGGGTGGTCGTCGTTCGCATGTCGACCACGAGGCAGCGGCCATTTTGGGACACGAGAAAGCGTAGCGGTGTTCGGTACAAATTATATGGAACTAAAAACGGACACTTTAATCTACCGAACACCGCTGGAAGATGATGCCCACCTTCTATTTCGGCGAGGCATACGAACGCCGGTCTGTTCGGGAGTTTTATGCATTCGTATGGACCTTTACCCAGATAGCTGTCCCATGGAGTCATTTGTATACCGAAGGACTGGTGAAAGACTTTAAATTCATGGCAATTCGACTAGATACATCGGATCTGAGCGCTATTCGGTAGAAATATGCACTCAGATCCAGGCTGTCTGGGGATACGTTATACGAACTATATTCATTCGGTATTCTCTCAGTTATGTATTTTAATGTATTTTTATTACTGTATTTTAAAATGGCGATGGTCTCTATCCTGGGAGATAATTAGGTTTCTTCCTAATTATCTCCGGGGTAGAGAAGACGGATTTATGGGTAAGATGGGAAGGACTTATATTGAAGCCACTGCGATTGGCTACTGTACAATATGTTTTACAGTCTTCCACAAGGTCCCCTCGGGGAGTGTCCACCTTGTGGAGACCTGCATAAATACCGGGCAGGTAGCCCCCATTAAACAGAACCTTATTTGACCCTCAAGACGGAGCTTGGTCTCGTTTGTGGGAAATTATTACTGGGACAGTGCTTTCGTTATTTTTAGCTGTGGAAGGCGTTCGACTGTTTTGCTGATCGGGAGTTGCCGTGTTCGTGAACTTCGTTCGGGAGTTTGGCAGTCGGCTGGATATAAACTGCATTTCTGGAGATGGGGATTAATCACTAAACGGCGGCTTCATCTACCTGGCGGTAACACTAACTACCTCTCATCCTCCTGGCAAGAGAGGTGCTGTAGGAATCAAAGCAAGTAGCTTTGATTTTCCCTTCACCTGGGGAAAGGATGGTACTTTATCTGGCCATCCCCAAGGTGTTGGAGCATCTGTCCACAGATTATTTACCTTGACTCCTCCAGAGAGTGGGAGTATCTTTCCCATCAATCTCCTCTTTACTTACCCCCTCTCTGAGTTGAGCCAGGAACATTTATTTTCTACTTACCCTGTTTTCAATATTTCCATCCTTTGGTGTCCCAGATGGTCTGGATGTGCCCAGTCTCCCAATTCTCCTAATTGTATAATGGCTTCAGTAACCAATTGCAATGTGTTTCCGGTTTGATTTATTACCTGCTTATATGCGGGAGGGGGATGGGAGAGGGGTGGAGGGGAGGGGGAGGCAGTTTTTATGATCTTATTTCTCATTTGAACTGTCACAGGCATTTCCATCAGTCTATCCAGTTGTTGTGAATTATGGATAGCCTGTTTTACCATCTCCTGTTTCAGTTTCCTTACTGCATCTGTCAGCCTGTACCATGGTTTGTCATTATCTGGCCAGTCACTGGCAGATGGAGACCACAATTTTAACCCTATCTGGACAAGCTCCATGAGAGTGAGTGAAGCTGGATTCCCATCTACTGCGGGAGGTCCGTTTGACAACATCCTCCTGGCAATCTCAGCCTCTGACTCACCAACTTTGGTGAGTCTATGGCATCAAGATTAATGCCTCCTGCCCCTGTTTAAGCTAGTCTGACAACCCACTCATCCAGTGGTTCCTTTGACCACTATCTGAAGCTTGAAAGAATACCAGCCATCTCTTCCTGTGTATAGTCTTCCATAGAGGTCCTGATAACTTCCCCCATGGCAGTGTACTCCAATTTTCTTCTGACCACAGGCAAAGCATTTACTCCTTCAGACTGAGCTCCAGATGTTGCCATCCCAAGTTTCAGGATCCCAATTGGGTCCTACTTGTGCTAAACACACCTGCATCTTCCTCTTGCTACTCTTACGAGTCCCAACCTTTCCCGTGGCCTTAGTTACCTTCATCACCGATTTTTGCAACAACATTTCATACAAATGCTTTTCTTTTTCTAGCTGACATTTAACCTGTCTAAATGCAGTAAGTATTACCCAACCTCTTCTCTGTCACTTATCTTTGGGAATCTCTTTCAGACAAGCAAGAAGGTTAGTAGGCATTTCACTTTTTTCACATTCATAGTCACAATTACCAGTTGAAAGAGCCCATTCACTGGCAATCAATGCACATGGCTCATCTTCCCATCCAGGAATGATGACATCATCTTCCTGTTTCTTATTATTTTTTGTATTTATTTCATGTTCTTTATACATAATATGAACTGTTTTGAGGCTCTCTCTGATTCCGGAGACATATGCCGTTGTGAGGATTCACATTAATTGAAGGTCATTACCGGCTGTTAGAACTACATTATGGACGCTACGTTCCAACATGCGTTCCATTTCACGGATGCCGAAGTGACATCAGACGCGAATACCGGAAATGACATCTCGTCAATGAAACATTACACACAGGTGATCGGCAAAGAAGAGGCATATAAAACAAGATATTTGGAACTTAGAAATCAGCACTAGAAGAAGGCTCATCACCGAAACGCGTTTGCTGTATTTGGTTGTAATATATTTGTTCTTATATTTGATTTATTTACTCCTGGTTACTAACTATAGTGGTGAGTGGAACTCCAGCTTTTTTTGCCATATTGTATTTCAATGCCTGGCTCCACCCCCATAGTACCTTGAGCTGTTTAATATTATATTTTCAATAAACCATTTTTAACCTATTTGAAGTCCCATCTTCATCTTCTACCACTGCCTGTGGAATCGTTAGCCTGTATCGGCACCCCTGAGCCTGCTATACAGAGCCTGGCACGACTCTGGAAAATGTGAGTGGTAGCCCTATGCCTGTTCACAGTTTTCTTATATATATACAGTTCACACTATGTTGTGTTTTATGTTTATATTTTAGGTACCATCCCATTGTACTTCATATGGTGGTATTATTTACATTTTTACTCTCACTGGGTTTGGTGTGTATACTGATATAGTGTATGTATTGTTTGGTTTCTTTGTTTAGTGTTTTTGGGAAGCACAATTATATCAGCCACACTGCCTGCTAATTGTTGTAGCTATGATAAGGGGGTTATATTTAAATTGTGAAGCACCTACACACCATCTGCTTATATTATAGCATTTTATTCTTGTCGTATTACTTGTGCTAGACACTGTCTAATTAAAGATATTATTTAAGTGAAAACCTTAAAAAAGAAGCCCAAAATATTATTTTAGAATGGACTTTCGGTAAATCAAATATTACATAAAAAGGAAATATAAAAATAAAAAATAAAAAATGAAATAATATAGATCAGTTATATGAAAATGTATGTATCTAGGTTTAATAAAAATAAAAAAACATACGTGAGTCATCTTCCATGGCATTAAAACTAAACATTTACTCCTACGACTATGATTCAGATTTCCTATGTGGGAGCTGGGATACAACATATAGATAGGCTTTTAGGAAAACAACTGCTACAGAAACATGATACATTTCAATTCTGCATAAAATAAATTATGGAAAGAAAAAAACAACCAAAATCATAAAATCCTGAATGAAACTGCAATACAAATGTTTCCTTGAAACATTAAAAGATAAATAGACTTGCAGTATTGTACTTTGGCATTCTTTGTGATGAAACTATTACAGCTTCAATTTTTAATTAAGTGAAATGTACAGTCTTTGTGCTTGCTGCGCACGCTTTTAAAATAACCCTAATAAACTGTGTAAACACTTGACTGAGAATTTTTTCTTTTTTAAGAATTATCTACTCCCTGCTGTCTGAAAAGCAAATTTCTGATACCATTATAAAGTTATACAATGAGCAGGTGAGATAAATAGTAGAAGTGTGGACGAAACAAAACTAATACATAATTCTAATTGGAATTCTGAATTGGAAAACGAACACATGTACCCTCAATTTCCAGAATAACACGTGCCATATAATATGGATTAACTGGGGCAGAGTAGGTCAAAGTTTAGGTTCTTAAGAGCTTGTGTGAGTGATCTTCATGCAGACGAAACATGTTTGATCACTGTAGACAGGGCCGGCGCGTCCATAAGGCGGCACAGGCGGCCGCCTTAGGGCGCGCGGGTTCTGGGGGCACAATATTTCAGTGACCGGCAGGTGGGAAGCACTCCTTCCTGCCAGGCCACCATCTCGACCCCCGGCGCAGCAGTGCTGTGATCAGGCGCGGTGAGGGAGCTCTAACCTTTCTGTTCCCTCGCGGGCTGTCTGCTGATGCCGCGGGAGCCGGACTATGATGTCATCCCGCAGCATCAGTAGGCAGCCCGCAAGGAAGCAGAGGGTGGAGATTAGAGCTCCCTCGCCGCGCCTGATCACAGCACTGCCGCACGTCTCTCAGCAGCCCCAGCCCTCAGGGACCGATCCATCATCCACACCAGCTCTCCAGGTAGGGAGGCTGGGTGGAAAATGTGTATTTATAAAATAATTAGTGAATGTATGTGATGTGTGTCTGTGAGTGACTGAGCGTGTGTGTCTGTGAGTGACAGTGTGTGTGTGTCTGTGAGTGACAGAGTGTGTGTGTCTGTGAGTGACAGTGTGTGTGTGTCTGTGAGTGACAGTGTGTGTCTGTGAGTGACTGAGCGTGTGTGTCTGTGAGTGAGTGTGTGTCTGTGAGTGACAGTGTGTGTGAGTGACAAAGTGTGTGTGTCTGTGAGTGACTGTGTGTTTGAGTGACTGAGCGTGTGTGTCTGTGAGTGACTGTGTGTGTGAGTGACAGAGTGTGTGTGTCTGTGAGTGACTGTGTGTGTGTGTATGTGAGTGACTGTGTGTGTGAGTGACAGAGTGTGTGTGTCTGTGAGTGATTGATCGTGTGTGTCTGTGAGTTACTGTGTGTGTGAGTGACAGAGTGTGTGTGTCTGTGAGTGACTGTGTGTGTGAGTGACAGAGTGTGTGTGTCTGTGAGTGACTGTGTGTTTGAGTGACAGAGTGTGTGTGTCTGTGAGTGACTGAGCGTGTGTCTGTGAGTGACTGAGCGTGTGTGTCTGTAAGTGACGGTGTGTGTGAGAGACAGAGTGTGTGTGTCTGTGAGTGACAGAGCATCTGTGTGTGTGTCTGTGAGTGACAGAGTGTGTGTCTGTGAGTGACTGTGCATCTGTGTGTGTCTGTGAGTGACAGCGTGTGTGTGTGTGAGTGACAGTGTGTCTGTGAGTGACTGAGCTGTGTGTCTCAGGAGTGAGTGTGTGTGTGTGAGTGACAGAGTGTGTGTCTGTGAGTGACTGTGTGTTTGGAGGACAGTGTGTGTGTCTGTGAGTGAGTGTGAGTGAGAGTGTGTGTGAGTGACAAAGTGTGTGTGTCTTTGAGGACTGTTGAGTGACTGAGCGTGTGTGTCTGTGAGTGACTGTGTGTGTGAGTGACAGAGTGTGTGTGTCTGTGAGTGACTGTGTGTGTGAGTGACAGAGTGTGTGTGTCTGTGAGTGACTGAGCGTGTGTGTCTGTGAGTGTGTGTGTTTGAGTGACTGAGCGTGTGTCTGTGAGTGACAGTGTGTGTGAGTGACAAAGTGTGTGTGTCTGTGAGTGACTGTGTGTTTGAGTGACAGAGTGTGTGTGTCTGTGAGTGACTGAGCGTGTGTGTATGTGAGTGACTGTGTGTGTGAGTGACAGAGTGTGTGTGTCTGTGAGTGATTGATCGTGTGTGTCTGTGAGTGACTGTGTGTGTGAGTGACAGATGGGTGTGTCTGTGAGTGACTGTGTGTGTGAGTGACAGAGTGTGTGTGTCTGTGAGTGACTGAGCATGTGTCTGTGAGTGAGTGTGTGTGTCTGCGTGATTGAGCGTGTGTCTGTGAGTGACAGTGTGTGTGAGTGACAGAGTGTGTGTGTCTGTGAGTGACAGAGCATCTGTGTGTGTGTCTGTGAGTGACAGAGTGTGTGTCTGTGAGTGAATGTGCATCTGTGTGTGTCTGTGAGTGACAGCGTGTGTGTCTGTGAGTGACTGAGTGTGTGTGTGTGTGAGTGACTGAGTGTGTGAGTGCGTCTGTGTGTGTGTCTGTGAGTGATTGTATGAGTGTGTCTGCATGCGAGTGTATGAGTGTGTCTGTCAGTGTATGATGAGTGTGTTTGTCAGTGTATGAGTGTGTGTCTGTCAAATCAGTGAGAGTATGTTTGTCATTGAGTCTGTGTGTGACTATCAGTGTGTCTGTCAATGAGTGTCAATCAGCGTGGGTCTGTCAGTGTCAATGAATGAGTGTGTGACAAATCAATGAGTCTGTGTCTGTCAGTGACGTCTGTGTGTTTGTCATTGAGTGTGTGACTGTCAGTGTGTACAGAGTGTAGCGGAGCAGAGCGCGGTACAGGAGCTTCTGTTTCCTGTACCTGGCCAGAGTGACAGGAGGTGCTCAAAGAGAGAGCACTCCCTGTCAGTTCGGCCGGGTACAGAAAACTGAAGCTCCTTTAGGGGATCTGCTCCGCTCGGCAATGCAACAATAGAGGTAGTAGGCACACCAGGAAGGGGAGTGTGACCACTAAAGGGGTGTGGGGTGCACCAAGGGACAGGGAGGGAATGGGAGAGAAACACCAAGAGACAGGGAAAAGAGGGGGGAGAAGAACACTGAGGGACAGGGAAGGGACCACTAATGGTCGGGGAGGGAAGAGGGGCTGGTTAAGAGGCACATAGGTGAAGATGTTTTTTGTTTTTTGGGGGGGGTGAAAAAATGCATCTTCGCCTATGTACCTAAAAATCCAAGCACCGGCCCTGACTGTAGGAATTATTCAACAACAGATAGAATTGTGCCTCGGTTTTCTGTCAACTATGATCTATATCAGAGATAGGCAACCTTTGGCCCTCCAAAGGTAGTGGACTACATCTTCTATAATGCTCTTACATCCATAACTTTGGAGCATCAGGGGTGATGTAGTCCATAACATCTGGAGTGCCAAAGGCTGCCTGACCCTAAAAGTTATAGTAAGGCAGGTATTATGAGTGAGACACAAAGCAAAATTATCACCTCTCGTCTACTTAAGCCAATTGAACAAGGGAAATGGTTCCCTTACTACAATGTGTCTCTTCTGGTCTTTTGGAATGCAATGATAGATTAATTTTCTACATATTGACTGCCTGACCATTGTATTTAGCTCTCCAGCTTATAGAGCAGAAAACCCAGATAATGATGTGATTGATGTATGTCAGATGATCACTTGCCACACAGTGATCTGATGTTTTTTCTTCCTAAAATGTGAAAATTAAGAATTGACTATACATTGGTAATAGTGGTGGGATATTGCCTAAACATAAGTTCTACAACATCATTGGATCCCAATCTATTTAGAGTACATTTGAAAGCATTCCTAAAACTCCCTGAGCACATAGCACACCCAAAGATCCATGAAGTCCTGGTGGACCATCCGGTTTGTCCTATTAGGAATTGGATCTTTGGGAGAGGGTTTATCAGAATGGTTGGTACAAAAACTAAAAGATTTCATAAAATACATTAAACACTTATTATAGCAACCAAAGTGACAAACTGTGCCCAAAAAGCTGTACAGCACCCTTGTGTTAATATAAATGCATTTATTTACATATACTTCTATGAGGTCGATGTATACAGTTATTGAACAACTTTTTGTAACCTCAAAGGGAAAAAGACAAGAAATAGTGTAATATGTAACAATAAATGTAATGTTTTGTATAAAGTGAATAGAGGGCCAACTCACACTTTCTGATATTAGAAAAATAACAAACATCCTAGAAGAAACAGAGACTAAAGGAATCCCTCTAATACTACTGTCATTAGAAGCAGAGAAAGTGTTTGACAGGGTCGGGTGGGGTTTCATGTTAACTACTTTAAAACAATATGGAATTACAGTATTAATACTACAAGCTACATCTGCTCTCTACAGTTCTCCTTCAGCCAAAATAACAGGGTCAGGATTCACATCACAAAATTTTAGAGTTAAAAATGGGATTAGACTGAGCTACTAAGAGCTCTGCTGTAAATCGCCTGGACGGTACAATCCCCGTCTTAGGATATATGGTGCTTTGTTGTACTTGCCGTCCATTATATAAGGGAAAAATAGAGCAAAACAAGGCTTATGGTGTAGTATGTCTATACACAAGGTAGGTAGTAAATAAGTGGTATCCTACTTACAATATCCAGAGCAATGACTTGCTGATATGATGATAAAACAATAAAAATGAACGTGTATATACATTACAAATACTTTATTAATATATTGTATAAAACTGTAATATATATATATATATATTGGAAATAGGAGGTAAATTCTTCCAAATTCTTCATGCGTTTCACCTGGCTGGGCTTCCTCAGAAGTGTGGGTAATCCTGTCCTGTCCCAGTTTATATAGGCTGTATATCGGTAATCAGTATCATCCGGTGTGCTTAATGCATTTCCTGGTTGTGCTTCGGTCGCATGTGTCACCTGGAAGTGACCAGTCGCAATCTTTACCTTGCATGGGTTCATGGGATCTGTAGTCTTACATCTGCGGCTATACAAAGTTAATCAGTTAGTTTTGCATGGGGATGTAATGTCTATCCGTCTTTGTGTAGCTCTGCCCATTGTATTACGTCAGCAGTTTGTGACGTATCCGGAGTTCATTGCAAAATATATCTAAAGTTGCAAGAGCTCCGTCAGCCATATGAAATTAAGGCAAAGTTAGGGAAACAAACAATGTATTAGTATTGGTGGCCTAACTGTATTTAAAATAACAATAGATATTAAACATTCCTTTAAAAAGTTCATAGAGAATAATAATTAGTGAACATTATTTTAAACAGTGAACATTATTTAAAAAAAGAGATCGTCTTAACCTATTTTAAAAAACATATCTAATACAATTAGGTAAAACTATTAGTTTGGGGTAGATAAGCTAAAGAGAGGTATTGATATGTAAAAACAGGTGTAATATATATATATATATACACACACACACAAATATATAAATTAGAAATGGAGGGGGAGGTTAGATGCCAAAACGCATAAAGATTGTAAGGATTACAAGAAATTACACAAATAAAAAAATCGTCATTAAGACCATTAGGGTGGAGTGTGTCTAGGTAGTACACCCATTCCATCTCTTTTTGACCAAGTTTTTTTATGATCTCTCCGCCTCTCCAATGCTGTGTAAGTTTAGCAATTCCTATAAATTTAAGATTACTAGGATCTTTATTATGTGAAAGGAAGTGTGAAGATAAAAGTTGTTTTTTAAAGCCAATTTCTTTATTTCGGCAGTGTTCCCTGATTCTTGTTCTGAGGGGTCTTATTGTCCTTCCTATATATTGGAGGTCATAAGAGCCCTCCGATAAATTTATCACATTTTTGCTATTGCATATTATGGTGTTTTTTTATATTATATACTTTGTTAGTCTTATTTGATTTAAAACTAGATATGCATTTCTCCATTTTCTTTGTTTTCTTGCATGCCGTGCCACAGTTACAGCTATAGAAACCTGGTTTGTTTGTTTTTTAAATTGTTAATGTTGGTTGAGCATGTCTTTTTTGTAAAGTTTTTTGTTAGCTGCATTTTTAAATTGGGAGCACCTCTAAAAGCTATTTTGGGATTGTATGGAATGATATCTTTTAAAAGATCATCTTCTTTAAGGAGATGCCAGTTGTTTTTAATTACCTTTTTTATTTGTTTATTTTTATTATAATCTAAAACTATTGGTAGGTTAATATCTTTTTTATCTCTACTTTTAGCATTTTGATTGGTACCCTGAATTAGATTGTCACTATTTATAGGTATAGGTTTATAGGTTTAATTTCATTAATATTTTTTTCTAAAGTTGCAGTCTATCCTTCCTCTTGGCTGTTAAACATATCCAACTCAGAGCAATTTGTTCTCAGTCTCAATAGTTGGCTATTAGGTATGCTTTACAACCAACTTTTATAGTGACAACTATCTGTACTTATAAAGTTGTTAGCATGGACTTTGTTAACATGATTGTATGTAAATATATGCATTTATATTAACACAAGGAGGCTATACATTTATACTACACCTTTTTGTGCGCGGTTTGTCACTTTCTTTGTTATATGTTAATTTGTATTGTTTTCAAGGTTTTGGGAATCCTCGCTGATTTACTGCTGCCCACTTTTGTATTATTGTAGTGAACGCTTTTTTTTTGTTTCTCTATTAAACACTTATTGTTACAAATTGATACCATTAAATGGAGAGAAAAAACAGGAGGTTGGTTTTGGATATGAGTGCTCTTTATTCATTAATCTCACATTGGAAGGGAACACAAATTATAAAGGTAAATTCTCAGTTTTATTTTTTGTGAAAAATATAGGCCGTTTATAATGGGAAGTCCTTTATTATTATTGACACATAATTATTTTATATTCAATGGAAATTTCTATCTCCAAAAGTTTGGCACAGCCATGGGGAGCAAATGTCGTCCCTTCATGTGTGAATATCTACATGGTTATGTGGGAACTGGGCTACATCTTTGGTGATGATAATCCCCATTGTTTAAATATTATTGGGAGCTATATCGATGATCTCCTGATTTGAGATGGCGATGAGAAATCATGTTTGGATATCTGCAGATCGTTTCGATAGTGCGGAATGGAATTTAACATTTCCTAAAAATACAAATATCTTTGAGATTTGGTTTTTGGATTTGCATCTACATGGAGAACTGATTGGAAAAGTAGTGAATATGTCTGGTTTTGGGAAAATAACAGCAGGTAACACGCTTGTAGAAGTGGATATTTGCTATCCTTTACATTCCTTTAAAGTTATCCCCCTTGGGGGTTTATAAAGATAAGGAGGAATTGCTCCTGCATTGTAACATTTTAACAGCAAGTCAAGGAACTAAAAACATGCTGGTCTCACTCCAAGAAACTTATACTATAAATAGAGGTTGCATACTAGCCAAGACTAGAGATAGCAAACTTTTCCTTAGTTACAACAACAAGTCCTGTAGGGGGAATACCAATAGAAAGGATGTACAAGTTTTTTGCACAGAGTATAACAATCAGTTTAATTTAATAGTTAATATAATATAGAAACATCTTTCCCTCCTTAGATCTGATGCCTCTTATAGGGATTTATGCAAATCTAATTTTAGAAGCAGCTGGGGAGGACACAGAGAGACACAGAGGAGCCAAGGGTAGAAAGAAACAATGTGCTGGAAGAAGAGACATGCAGAGGAGCTGGGAAGGGGAGAAAGAAACATACAAAAGGGGCTGGGGGAGAATGTGACACAGAGAGGTTGGGGAAGGGGAAAAATAGATAGACAGGGACTAGGGGAGAGACACACAGAGGGGCTGGGGAGGAAACAGAGAGACACAGAGGGGTCGAGGGTAGAAAGAAACAAGGTGCTGGCATAAGAGACATGCAGACAGGTTTGGAAGAGAAGAAAGAGACACAAACGGGGCTGGGGGAAGAAAGAGATACCAGGTTGGGGGTTAGGGGACAAAGAGACACAGAGGGCATAGGGAGGGGAAAAAGACACACACAAGAGGCTTGGGGGAGAAAAAGACATATAGAGGTGATGAGGGAGGAGGGGAGGTGAGGAAGGGGAAGTGAGGAAGGGGAGAAGAAAAACACAAGGAGGATAGGAGATGGGAAAAGACACACATAGAGGCTGGGGGAGAAAGATACATACAAAGGGGCTGAGTGAAGTAAGAGACATATAAAGGAGCTAAGGTAGAAAGAGAAACAAAAAGTGGCTGGAGGGAAGTAAGTTACACACAAAATGAAAAAATGGGGAATAAGGTATATTAAAGAGGGTAAGAAATTAAAAAGAGAGGATAAGAAACACAAAAGCAGGTAAGAAATTCAAGAGGGGGATTCAGGGATACATAGTTAAAAAATGCATTTTTGGGTGGAGAACGGGGGGAGGTGCAGCAAAATGCCAAATATCCTTGCACCAGCCCTGATCCTCCTATTAATTGATGGAGGTTAACTATTTTTACAAGTTTGATAAGTACTTATTTAGTGGATATCCCCATTCTATTAGTGGAGATGAAAGATCATTTGCAGCTTTTGGTTCAGTATAATCTTTTGTGCGTCTAGCTGCTACATTCCTCATTTTGAATAACAGGGAGTTTGATCGTGATAACTGAGATCAACTAATAATTATTCCTGATTCAATATGAGTAATCATTTAAGTGTGAGATAATTTTTAGAACTTCATCAACCTGCCTTTATTATCAGAACGGTAATACCTAAAGGGTGCAGTGTTTGTATACATAGAATAAAGTTGAGACAGGGTGTTTTCACATTTCCGTCAGAATCTTAAATTCACACTGGTTTGTTCATTTTATTTATTTTGATAAAGCGTCTGTGGTAGAACCAAATGGTGACCAGTGTCCCTCTAGATTTTTTTTTTCATACAGGTTTATGGACATTTATTTATTTTTTTACTTGGAATACAGTTTCATTACCCTACTACCTGTAATTCATTTGATGTGGAACCAAGATACCAGAACCGTATATATGGATTTTCAATGTGGATTAGATGTAAGTGACGTTATATCTATTTACAGTTTTCTTTCCCCATAATTTTTGGCACAAATGTAAATATTGGTTATTTGTAGGATGGATCCTAAACTATTTTTTTTTTCACTTTGGAATATTTTTTTTGTTTCTGGCTAAATAACAGACATAAGGTAAATATGTCTTCAGAGGAGACAAAATTTCAGATCATTAGCATGAACAGACAACCATACCTTGTTTGACTAGTATTTTACATAATATTTTCTATTTGGAAAGTATTAATTGATAGTTAATTTGTGTTCATTGATTTGTAACTTAATTTTTAACCTGGTCATGTTTTCGGATATATTAATATATCTAGTTTATTCTCCTTCTCATATGTCAGCTTACCAATCTCATTTATATTTTTTGCACATATACACTCTTTGCAAACAGTAATTTTCACACAATTTTGCAAATACACAGAAATACACACGACACATATTCATTATAAAATATACTAACAATATGCACATTTACAAGCACACAAACACCCATCCCAGGTGACAGTAATATTTATCAGCCAGTAGAGGACCCGAGAAAATACTGATTGTGTTCTGTGCACATAATGTGATTTGTTTTATAGTCCTGGAGCTGTTAGAGTATATCTCCTATTTCTACAGCACCAAGGAGAAACTTGACAAACTACTATACAATGCAAATAGATTATTCTCCCAACGAAACTCTATCCCTAGCAATAGTATTCTGGTATATAGTGGGTAAGGGCCTTATACAACGTGGTATCCACTGCGTAAAGGGAGGAAGGATTGTTGAAGGTGTTAAGGATGTTTAAAGGTTTGATATCACTACTTTTTACACTCTGTATTGAGATATTAATATTTGCTATCTTGTGGTTATGGCAGGTAAAAATGCAGTTAGATATGAATTAAAGGGAATATAGTCAACAAAACAAGTTAAGCTTAAGGAAGCAGTCTTTGTGTATAGAACATGCCCCTGCAGTCTCACTGCTTAATTCTCTGTCATGTAGGAGTTAAGTCACTTTGTTTATGCAGCCCTAGGCACACCTCCCTGCATGTGACTTACACAGCATTCCTAAACACTTCCTGTATAGCGTCATCTAATGTTTACACTTGCCTTCAATGCAATTTCTGTATAATTTAGAATTTCTAATCTCCTGTCCTGTTAATAGCTTGCTGAACTCTTGAGCCTCCTGTATGTAACTAAAGTTCAATTTACAGAGCGGGAATAAAAACATTTTAAAGTAAGTTACTGTATTTTCCGGCGTATAAGACGACTGGGCGTATAAGACGACCCCCAACTTTTCCAGTTAAAATATAGAGTTTGGGATATACTCGCCGTATAAGACTACCCCTCTTCCAATGCACACCAAATAAAAATTAACAATGATGTACAGTGAGCAGACAGAGCTACACAGCAAAACATTAAAGGACCACTATAGTGCCAGGAAAACATACTCGTTTTCCTGGCACTTTAGTGCCCTGAGGGTGCCCCCACCCTCAGGGTCCCCCTCCCGCCCGGCTCTGGGGAGAGGAAAGGGGTAAAAACTTACCTTTTTCCAGCGCTGGGCAGGGAGCTCTCCTCCTCCGATCCTCCTCCGTTCCTCCCATTCAGTTGAATGCGCACGCGCGGCAAGAGCTGCGCGCACATTCAGCCGGTCGCATAGGAAAGCATTTACAATGCTTTCCTATGGACGCTTGCGTGATTTTCACAGTGAGAATCACGCAAGCGCCTCTAGCGGCTGTCAATGAGACAGCCACTAGAGGAATTGGAGTAAGGATTAACCCATTTGTAAACATAGCAGTTTCTCTGAAATGGGTTAGTCCTAGCTGGACCTGGCACCCAGACCACTTCATTAAGCTGAAGTGGTCTGGGTGCCTAGAGTGGTCCTTTAAATAATGATAATATGAAATAGCATTTAAAGCCCCTCCATTCTTTTTAATCCCCCCTCCATTCTTTTTTAATCCCCCCCTCCATTCTTTTTAATCTCTCCCTCCATTCTTTTTTAATCCCCCCTCCATTCTTTTTAATCCCCCCTCCATTCTTTTTTTATCCCCCCTCCATTATTTTTAATCCCCCCTCCATTTTTTATTCCGCCCCAATTATTGTTTTACACCCCGCATTCTTTTTAATCCCCATTTTTACTCTCCCACCCCCACCCTCCATTCTTTTTACTCCCTCCCTCCCACCCTCCATTTTTTTTTTTTTTCTCCCCCACCCCCACCCTCCATTCTTTTTACTCCCCCACCCCCACCTTCCATTCTTTTACTCCCCACCCTTCATTTTTACTCCCCCACCCTCCATTCTTTTTACTCCCCACCCTCCATTTTTTACTCCCACCCTCCCGTTTTACTCCCCCACCCTCTATTCTTTTTACTCCCCCACCCTCCATTTTTTTTACTCCCCCCCCCCCACCCTCCATTCTTTTTACTCCCCCCTCCCTCCTTCTCACCTCCCCTTCCCTGTGCAGAGTGGGTGGCCGAGCTCCTCTTCGTCCTGTCAGTCCAGCCGGGTACCGCGCGGTACAGGAGATTCAGTTACCTGTTCCCGGCCGGACTGAAAGGAAGTGAGCACTCAGTGTGCACTTCCTTTCAGTCCGGCCGGGAACAGGTAACTGAATCTCCTATACCGCGCGGTACCCGGCTGGACTGACAGGACGAAGAGGAGCTCGGCCACCCACTCTGCACAGGGAAGAGGAGGTAAGAGAGGCAGTGCAGCAGCTGTCTGAGCGCTCTCTATAGAGTGCTCAGGCGGCTGCAGCATTAGCATACCCTTCGTATAAGACGACCCCCCACTTTGGAAAAGATTTTCCAGGGGTAAAAAGTCGTCTTATACGCCGGAAAATACAGTACATCTGGTTGAAAATGAAACCATTTTTTTCATGCAGGCTGTGTTAGTCATAGACTGGGGAGGTGTGGCTAGGACTGCATAAGCAGATACAAAAGTGATTTAACTCCTAAATGGCAGAGAATTGAGCAGCAAGATTGCAGGGGCACCAAAAGTGCTTCAGTAAGCTAAAGTTATTTTTGTGACTATAGTGTCCCTTTATGATTAGTTGATGGTAGGTGGGGTTTAATGTAGATGAATAGGGAGGACACAAGCTGTCTTGAACATACCATCCGTGACCTGGACATTGTAAATGTTTCTATCTAGACATTCAAAATTAAGACAATAGCAACATTAAATGGGTACTTTTAGCAAAGAAACTTGGATGCTGTAATATGCATGTAAGAATTTAGGAAAAAGTAAATAAATAGAAACATAAATACAGTACATAAATAAAACCATTTACACAATAGTTATATCACCAGAGTCACTCACATCCACTTTTATTCTGCATTTCTAATTCCTTAATTATGTAGTGTAGTAAAAGGATCAATGATTGGCAACATGGACATGGACAGCAATGCTTATTTTGCAGTGTCAGTTATATACGACTCTGCCTTTCGTCAAAGAGTACGGTATCGTATTTTAAAATATGATACTTAGAGGCCAGATTATAATTTTTTTGCATAATCCCTAAAAAGTTAAAATGTTAATTTTAAAGGGACACCCATCCTGCAGTGTCCATTAACCTGTCATGTCGCGCAGCAAGACAGTCGTTATGCCTATGGCTCGTCATGTCATACATTCCTTCCTTATGCCTCTATACAGCTTGCATAGAACAGTCTATGACAAGGATCGATTGACAGGTGGTGTAGGAATCATGGTTTTATATATATATAAATTATTAAATAAATTCATAGAAACATAAAAACATAGAATGTGACAGCAGATAAGAACCATTCGGCCCATCTAGTCTGCCCAATTCTCTAAATACTTTCATTAGTCCCTGGCCTTATCTTATAGTTAGGATAGCCTTATGCCTATCCCACGCATGCTTAAACTCCTTTACTGTGTTAAGCTCTACCACTTCAGCTGGAAGGCTATTCCATGCATCCACTACCCTCTCAGTAAAGTAATACTTCCTGATATTATTTCTAAACCTTTGTCCCTCTAATTTAAGACTATGTCCTCTTGTTGTGGTAGTTTAGTCTCCTCCTTTACTGTGTTGATTCCCTTTATGTATTTAAATGTTTCTATCATATCCCCCTGTCTCATCTTTCCTCCAAGCTATACATGTTAAGATCCTTTAACCTTTCCTGGTAAGTTTTATCCTGCAATCCATGAACCAGTTTGGTTTAAATAACATGGAAACTAAGAATTAAAAGCTAATGTATCAAAAAGAATATCCAATATGTACCAGATTTGGAAAAGATTCTTACAATTTAAAAGAGTACATGGCAATCATGTATGTGTGTGTTTCTGCTATGGAGTTTCTCTCCAACTGAGCTAGTTTTCCAAGTTTGCCATTTTCATATAATCTGCAATCCAGTTTGCATTTCTCAGTGTAATAAATAAACTAATTTAATCATATTTTCATCCACTTCTATTCTTTGATATGATGGTTTAGCATTTCTAATTGGGCTAAGGCATCATTTCTGTCAGGTCTCAAGTAAAGATACTCACCTTGTAATGGTATTTATTAATTAATGACTTTACATCATAAAGAAAGCATATTTAGTGTAATGCTTTGGGGGCACCACTAGGGGGAGTGTGTAGGAAGACATGTGCTTCTGGCAGTGACATCACAGGCCAGCCTACTTACACTGAATAAAACCAGATGGAGGAGAAAACTCTGTCCCTTTGCCTGTACCTGACTGAACCTAAGATGTAGTACCAGCTCTGACTTAACCCCAGCCAAAGGGCTGGGGCCTTGTAAGTAAAATGTTGTGTAACATGTAGCAACCTTTTGTAAGTAATATGTTGTAGTTTTGTATTGTATCATAATTGTAGTAAATTGACATTCTGCTAGCATCTGTTTATTTGTTATAGTTATATTAAATATACATTTAATATTACAACGTTTTGTGTATTTTCTATACACATATTCGACCATAATACCATGAATTATAAAAATATTAATGTTGTTCCGTATTGCTTAATTATGTATTAAGAGATTAATATTCATATTTAGGTCACGACCACAACACACCTGTAGTGTGCCGATTCGACACTTCAATCGTCTCACTTCTTCTTCTGGCAAGTCAAATGCCAAATACTGCATCTCTGACCCTTTTTATGATGCAGCACCCAGAAACCAATGTCATGATGCAAATGACATGAAACCGCTCCATCATTGATGCCTCTTATGTTTTGGGGTTAGGGGAAGTGAATATCCCAAAACATATAATTGAATGACAAAACTAATGTGTGTTGACCTTTAGTAGTTCCTTGTATCCAATAATGAGTTTATAGTGTATTTTGACTTGTCGTTGACCCGGCTATCTCTTTGACTATTCTAACTTTTGTTGCCCCTAACCTTGTTTAGTTTTCTCGTTTATCTGATTTCTAGAAGCCCTTGAACTTGGCTAATTTATTTGTTATTCTTTCCTACGTGTAGCCCAGCCAACTCTAAAGTAGAGTAACTCTATCTTATATTCAGTGGCGACTCTGGGATCAATATATGCAAGGGGGCATGTAAGAAACCACAGTCAAGACTGGGGGACGCTAATAATTTACTAGAAGTAGTGTTCGCAGGGGTGATGACGGCTGTGTTAGGTGAGGGGGAGGGTTAGAGACTGTAGTGGGTGCAGGGGAAGAATAGGAGCTGTAGTTGGTCCCGGGAGGGATAGGGGCTGTTGTGGGTGCAAAGGAGAGTTAGAGGCTGTAGTTGGTGCAGGGGGCTATTAGAGACTGTAGTAGTAGGAGGGGATCATAGGGGCTTTTAGTGGATTGCAGAAATAATAGGGGGCTGTACTAGGTGTAGAATGAATAGTAACTCTAGGGGCTTTAATGGATGCATGGGGAGATGGGCATTACTGGGTGCAGAAGGGATTGGGATTTAGTGGCTGCACAAGGCACAGAGGCTGTAGGGGGCAGAGGGGCTATAGTGGGTGCAGAGGGAAAGGTGATATGGTTTAATAGGGGTTGTACAAGGTGCAGAAGGAATAGGCACCATAGTGGATGCAATGGTTAATAGGGGCTGCAGTATGTGCAGGGAGATTAGGGGCTGTAGTGGGTGCAGAAATGATAGGGCTGTAGTGGGTGCAGGGGCATAGAGGGTGCAGTGAGTGAAGGTGATAATGATCGCTGTAGTGGGTGCACGGGACATAGGGGCTGTAGTAAGTGCAGAAGGTATAGGGCTGTAGTTAAAGCAAGGGGTAAATTGGCTGTAGTGTGTGCAGGGCGGAAAGGGGCTGTAATGTGCACAGGGGGCAATATTGTCTGTAGTGAGGGACGGAGGGATAGGGGTTTTGTTGGGTTAAGGTTGTAATTGGGGCTTTGGTAAAAACATTTTTTACCAAAGTACTTTAATGGGCACCATAAGAATGCAATATTGTATTCTTGAATAATATTATTGTAAAATTAGATACTAGAAATTGACCCCAGAGTCAAATGTGCGGCCATTCATCAATATAAAGTCAATGGAAAGATTGACTTACACAGCATGTAATCGCTTACACCAGTTTGAGACCCTGTAAATGCAATTTGATATACTTTGAAATGTATGACAGTGAATTACTCCACTTGTGCTTCCTCAACCTCGAGATAGCTAACATGCTTAAAAGAATATATCCAAGGTACCTTCCTGTGCATGGGGGACTTTAATTGTGTGGCGGATGTAGACATGGAGAGGAAGGTACAAAAAGGAAAAAGCTAAATCAATCCTTTAAACCACTAGCAAAAAATCATACCAAATACTTCAAGTGTCTCACTAAGCTTAACCCACAAAAACACTTCACAACACGCATGCCCCCTGACATGGGCCACAATTGACATACAAAACTTTGTATGCCCATACGTAATGCATGTATTCTCCAATCAACCGAAACCACAAAGGCACTGCATTTGAAACGGTTATCCCACCCCCCTCTTTTTTCTGTACTCCTTCCCCCCCCCCATAAAAACAACCCTGGGAGGAATCAACGACACAATCTCTGAACTAGTACTAAATACGCCAAAATGTTACTGTGTTACTAGAAAAATGTCTGTACTGCAAATTGTAACCCCAGACTCTTCTTTCTGTATCCCCCCCACAAACCAAAATCTTCAAAATAAAGAATTAAAAAAAAAAAAACACTAGCAAAAGTGTTTCAGGAAACTATGGCTATATTTAAGCTATATGATATCTTGCGCACATTGAATCCTATAGAACATATAGGATTACACATATACAGCATTACACATATTTTTCTAAGCAATACCAATCCTTTTCCAGATTGGACATGATTTTAACAACAGATAAAGTGGTGAAAGATTGTAAAAATATACTCAGTCATTATTAACAAAAATAGCTTATATAGCCTAAAACAAATTAACGGGAGAATACAAGATAATAGCAATAAAGATAATTACAATTCTATCAATATTCAAGAATTAAATGACAAAATATCAAATTATTTATAAGAAAATTGGAATAACGACACAAGTGCAGCCAATGCGTGGTGTGTTTTTAAATGTGTCACGAGAAGCTATTTAATTAAAATGGATTCTCAGCAAAATAAAACACGACAAAAATGTTTCTCTGATTTACATATAGAACTATATAATTTGAATGTATCCAATAAAATTAACCTAATTACACTGGAGCCATTGTTGCAGAAAATAAGACAAGAAGAAATGATTAAAGGGATAACATTTAACCAATTAGAATGTAAGCTGTCCGACTTTGCAGACAGAATTTTATAGAAATATTTATCAAAATAGTAAATAACTATGGACTACTATCGAATTATAAATTAAATATGGAAAAATCTCAGGCTCTAGCATTTGCAATAAGACACAGCAATTTAATTTCTTTAATACAAAAATATATTTTTCATTTGCCTGATAAAGGTATTAAATATCTGGAAATAATCATCCCTTCAAAAATAGAGGAAATTGGAGATACAAACTATTCAATTTTGATTAAAGATACAATTCGACAATTATATATATATCTTGGATGGATGGGAAGAATCAACATAATTAAATCTTATATATTACCTTTATGGCTATATATTTTTCGAATGAGTCTGTTAAAAGCCCCAGAAAATCTTCTGGAAAATCTCCAAGCAATAATTGGAAAGTTTATATGGACAGGTATAAAACCAAGAATTTCCAAATATAGCTTATTTTTAAATAAAAAACAAGGAGGAATGGTTTACCAGATATGCTTAGATATCAACAAGCAAGCATCTTAACTCTTATATCTCAAATTCAACTAGAGACTAATAAAATAGAGGAATGGTATTTAATCAAACAACAGTTAATGGGAATCTCTAATTTAGAAATAACATTATGGCTTGAAGAGATAGACACAAAATATCATTTACGTCAATGTACGTCTAGAATAATAATTCATCTAATTAATGAATGGCTTAAGTTTAAATAAAAAAATGGATTAAAGGATAAATGCCCTTAGAAACTCTTGAATTTAATATGACACATATGAAATTATCAAGAGACTTCCATAATAAAAATCAGAGCATTTCAAATCTGTATCAAACTTCTAAATGTATGGAAACAAATAAAATTATATGATGCTACCTTAAAAGATTACTTCTCTATAATTAGAGCAAAACATTATATCACTTTTAATATGTATAAAATTTTAGCTAAAAATAAATAAACTTACCTAGACAACCAATTAAATATTTGATCAATTACAACGAAAATGAGAGCATGGGCATGACTATCTAAACCATTTGAGAGATGGGGAAAGGAGCTTCAAAAACAATAGATAAAAAACAATTTGTTGCATCTTGGATCCAAATTGGAAAACTCACTCATGGCTTAATAATTCAAGAACTACATTACAAAATAGCATATAGATGGCACTATCCTCCGATAAAACTTTATAAATTCAATGCCAAGGCAGATCCAATCTGTTGGAGATGTAAAAAAGACAAGGCTGACCTTCTTCATATGTGGTTGTCTTGTGACATCAATACTATTTGGCTTGAAACTTTTGGTTTGGTTTAATACAAGCATGCCTGAAAAAAGTGATTTTTCACTCTGAGCTAGACAATATATTATTTTTTGACAGAGCATTTATAGTGCAGATACTGATTGTGATGGACCGCCTGGCACCCCTACTGGGTACCTCTGTCAATTGCTGCTTCCTAGTAATCCTTGAGTACCATAAGCACCGCACCGAACACCATAACCACCGTAAACCACACAAACCGCTGCAGCTGGGTTGAGGTCTTGCTGTCCTCCACCGACCCTGAACCCAAGACCAGGATCCAGCTTTCAGTGGGTAGACCTCTCCAAGTCCATAGAGCAAAGCAGGCTGCTCTTACAAGAGCACTTGTTGTAATCCAAGGGAGTATAGTGATTATAGCAATCCCCAGAGTGAATATAGCATTCCAATCCCACAAACATGAACCTAGAATTCATGAAGGGGTAAAGTGTTCTGTTTAATGGCAGCCACAACTGGCCTTACATGCAGGTCCCCGTGCAAGGGGTTTCCAGTTACATATTCCAGGGGCATTTCCCACTAGACCCGAGAGTAGACTACAGCAAAAACATACACATGAGCAAATTGGCTCTCAGGTCCAGGACACCCTGCACATAAAACAAGTTAATCCCTATCTCCTGTGCCTGGGAGATAACTGAGTCAGGAACTGTACAAAACTCAATTATTACCAGGTACAGAAAACACACATTTTACAATACCACAAAAGTACCCCCAAAACACAAGGAAATGCCACAAAAGTCAAATCCCCTGATAACCCCGATTTGGGGGCCAACATATCCTAATTTCACCGACCTACATGAGTCTCCTGTCCAAAACTGTTCCAGAGAATCAGGGCTTGCGGTCAGTCTAGTAGTCAGTAGTTTAAAAAAATGAACAAACTACTGAACATAGTCAATGGTCTTACTCTGGAGCTTGTTCCCCTCATCCAGACGAACAATCACTTTTCTTACCAATGGTTCAGACATTAATGGCTGTGTGTTGAGTTATTTTGAGGGGACAGCAAATTTACACTGTTATACAGGCTGTACACTTACTACTTTACATTGTAGCAGAGTGTCATTTCTTCAATGTTGTCACATGAAAATATATAATAAAATATTTACAAAAATGTGAGGGGTGTACTCACTTTTGTGAGATACTGTATATGCCGACAAAACTCAATGTAAATATTTGTGAATATTTTGAGATATGCAGGTGATGCAAACTGTATTTTTTTTTTGTATTTGCACTGTAGGGCGTTCTGTCATATTTGGCCTCAACATAATCTTACTGGTACCTAGGAATTCAAAATGAATTTCAATTTTCAGGCTACAATAGCCAAACTGGAAGCATACCTCACTTGGAGAGTCAGCCTTAAATGTGAAACTCCTTTTGCATTTACCTTAAATTCCTGACAATTCTCTCTTTAGTAAATAACCTTGTATGTATCCATTCCTGTTAACAATGATTTTGACACAGTAGAAAAACAGTTGAAAGCAGTTTCTTTATCAACATGTGAGGTAACATGAATGGCTACCAGCCAAAAAGCCTAACAGTGCCATCTCCTGGTCACGAGGAGGTGCCCCCCCAGAGCACTGCAATGAAAAACCAGTGTTCTAACAGCCAGTGCTCTGCAATACTGACCCACCCCCAAAACTGGTTTACTCCGATAGTAAACAAGAGCTACACCCCACTGCCCAGATAACTGTAACCCTTACAGATCCCAAAGCAATGAAGGTTGCCATACACATGTTAACCTCCACACTCACAGGTTGTCGCAGACCCAAACCAATCCCAGGATTGAAACTTTAGACACAAAAAGGATTAATGGTACAGACAAACGGCAAGAAAATGGGAATTACATTAAGACTTTAGTTCATAGTACTTGATTTGTTTTTGTAAAATAATAGAAGTTTATTACATTTTATTTTTCAAATATTGTCTTGCTTTATTATGGTTTGTATATTTGTATATTTCTTTAATAGTGTTTGCTTGCAGGTTTAAAAAAAATAATCGATTCATGTCCCTTTAAGAAGGCCTATTAAGAGGCAGATTCTGCAAAACAATGGCTTTTAGGTTGTATGCAAACTGTTAGACAAGAATTACTGAAATCCCTGATTATAAGAAAAGTTATCATGGGTGATAATTACCTGTTTTTATAGACAATATTTAAGGTTTTTAAATACATTTATTGCAAAACTACTGCCTCATTCAAAGGCAACCTTGAAATTATAAGATATTTATTGGATCATAATGTATATGGGCCTATATTTAATTAAAATTTTTAAACTATTCATTTGATAATGCATTATTAGCTATTGCCAGCTTTTTATATTGAGCCTAATAGTTTTCTCCATTTAAAGCTTCAATATAAAATAGACTGAATTAAAGTCACATAATTGTGTGAAGTATGGAGTGACCAGCCACTTCTTTGCACAGCAGGAGGTCTGTTCCATTTTTAAACTAAAGTAAATATTACTTTGATTTTTCATCTTCTTTTTAGATTTTATAGAAAGAACAGTTATAAGTGGAATATTAACAAATGAAAAAACAAAGTGCTTTGCATTAATGATTTTGAGGATTTAGTAAAATATGCTTTTCACAGCCCACATCTGCGCCCCACATCTGCGCCCCTTATTTTATTTATTTATTTTTATGAATGAGCATGTTGAAGGGACATATTTGTATATTTGCTATATACTTCACATTTTTTCTACCTTGCATAAATCCAGGTTTCTGTCACATCAACTAAAAGATATTTACATAAAAAATTTCAATTCCTCCTTTAAAATGGGTTAGCTCCTTTAAACAGACACTCCAACATCCAAATACATTTTTTTTTAAATTGCTATTTTAAACCTGTGAAGAGGAGGGAGGGATGCAGATAGGTACAAATGGAGATAGGACATAAAGGAGATGTTCTTTAGCTCAGCACAAAGGAGGTGGAGAGGAATGGAGGGCCAAGATCAGAACAGAGGAGGCATGTAATAGTAATAAAAAAATCACATAAAATACGGTGGCTTATAATATTACTTATATGCTTACTAATGCAATGAGCCTACATAACAAAATGGGGGAACTAGATGCAATAGCATACACCAAGCAATATGACATAACAGACATTATGAAAATATGGTAAGATGAGACACGTGACACGGGCCAGTCAACTGAAATGGTTACACATTATTTAGGTATTATTTAGGTATGAAAATGAGTTAAAGCCAAATATTAAGCAGGTGGAATGTGATGAGAAAAATGTGTAAGTTTTATGGAAAGATAAAGATAGAAGAAAAATCAATTATTGCTTGGGATATGTTATAAATCAACTAAAATATTGATAATGATTATTATTTATAAAACGCCAACAATGTGTTGACGGCCCTGCTCGACTATTCTCGACTCAGAGAGATATTTCTTTGCTGCACTTAAAACTTGACACAGATTTGATTGTCACATTTTCGAGCTTGGGAAGCCATAATTCAGACAAACGCGTGCGCGACATGTGCGATGAATAACAACTTTAGTTTATTATGTGCACATGTGCAAGCATACTGTTTTTATAGACTTGCAACAAAATGTAAAAACAAGCTTCTCAACCTTGAAATGGAACACACAAAACCAAAGGAGTTACAATATTTGGCATATGAGCAAAATTGTTAGATACAAAAAAGCGCTGTTACACAGAATGTCCCGTTTATTTATATTTCAGAAAAACAAACAAGTATAAACTATTAGAGCAGCAAAAAATAATGCTTAGTTGTCAATACAGCATAACATAGTAACACTTTCAACCTTCATGTCAGAACTGGTACAAGCACCAACTAGAAAGGATGCTTGTCTGGATCTGGCTGCAACAAACAATATGGATCTTTTGATAAAGATTCAAGTAGAGGAGCACTTGGGAAATAGTGATCACAATATGGTGTCTTTTGAAATAAACGAGGGGTATACTATAACATATTTTTAAAAGGCACAATTTCAATAAGATTAGGACAGCTTTACAACATATTGACTAGCATAAACGCTTTAGTAAAAAAAAACAAAAAAACCCACTGAGGATGAATGGAATATCTTCAAACAAATATTAGAAAGATACATTTCTCAGTATGTAGCATTGGTAACAAAATATAAAAGAAAAAAAAATCGAATGTGGTTTAGCGGGAAGGTAAACCAAGAAGTTAAAAATAATTTTAAAAAACAGAGCATTTAAATCAGCTAAATCAAACAATTTGGAGTAATCCTATAAGATTTAAGGAAGCTCATGCTAATGCTCATGCTCATGCAGGCCCAGCACATTACACTCCCACCACCATGCTTGACTGTAGGCAAGACACACTTGTCTTTGTACTCCTAACCTGGTTGCCGCAACATACTCTTGACACCATCTAAACCATATATGTTTATCTTGGTCTCATCGGACCACAGGACATGGTTACAGTAATCCATGCCCTTAGTCTGCTTGTCTTCAGCAAACTGTTTGCAACTTTCTTGTGGATGACAACCATGCTGACCAATTTGATGAAGTGCATGGCTTATGGTTTGAGCACTGACAGGCTGACTACCCACCCCTTCAACCTCTGCAGCAATGCTGGCAGCACTCATAGGTCTATTTCCCAAAGACAACCTCTGGATATGACGCCGAGCATGTGCACTCAACTTCTTTGGTCGGCCATGGCGAGACCTGTTCTGAGTGGAACCTGTCTTGTGAAACCACTGTATGGTCATGCCCACCACGTTGCAGCTCAGTTTCAGGGTCTTGGTAATCTTCTTATAGCCTAAGCCATCTTTATATAGAAAAACAATTCTTTTTTTTTTTTTAGATTCTCAGAGAGTTCATGCCATGTTGAACTTCCAGTGACAAGTATGAGAGAGTGTGAGAGCGATAACACCAAATTTAACACACCTGCTCCCCATTCACACCTGAGACCTTGTACCACTAATGAGTCACATGACACCGGGGAGGGAAAATGGCTAATTGGGCCCAATTTGGACATTTCCACTTAGGGGTGTACTCACCTTTGTTGCCAGTGGTTTAGACGTTAATGGCTCTGTGTTGAGTTATTTTGAGGGGACAGCAAATTTACACTGTTTACGGGCTGTACACTTACTACTTTACATGCAAAAGACAACCTCACACAATTTAAATTTTTTCACCAAAAATTATCATTCAGTTTTTTTGTAAGATCTGTCCTCTTTGTAAGATTTTATTTCAAGGTATTTGTAAATTTAGATGTGTTATGTATGTAATGAATGAGAATGGTTTCCAAGTTTCTCAAAATGTAGTTTATGGAAAAAAAACAAATATAATGCAAATAAAAGAAGTAAACCGTATTATAAAACCAACTCTTTCCATTTCTACAGTGGTTAGCAATGCTGAGATTGTAGGATAGGAAAGTGCTACTAATTCCTCTAAACATCAGTTAGGGGCTTGCAGAGCCCTTGGGGTAAAAAGTAGCCCATAATTATTTTGTAAGTGGTCTGGGATAAAGATAGATTGTAAGTGCATCTGTAATATACATAAGGTGGAAATGATAACAGAGTATAAATGATGCTGACAGTCAGCTGTTGTAGTTTGAACTTTAATAAGGGTCCCCATCGTTTGCAATCAATGAATCATGTTCACCACTGTCAAGATACATTTTAAGTGAACTTCACAGTGTTAGCAATGTTCTATTTTCAAGGCATCCCTAAAGGGAGATACGGGCTAGGGACATTTTTGGAAAAATGCAGAAATCATGGTTTCAAATCAAATGCTACACAGAACTTAAATTGATATCCACTTTCTACAGTGTTGAAACCTAACTGTTTACTATAGAAGGTATACTTAAGTTGCCCAGTATCGTGAAGATGCCAGAATGTTTCCTGTGATCCAAGAACTATATAAAGGGACACTCCACTACCCAAATACCGTATATACTCGAGTATAAGTCGAGTTTTTCAGCACATTTTTTGTGCTGAAAAACCCCAACTCGGCTTATACTCGAGTCAGTCTGTATTATGGCAATTTACATTGCCATAATACAGACTGGGGGCTGGCAGAGCTGTTACTTACCTCTCCTGCAGCTCCTGTCAGCTCTCTCCTCCTCCACGCCGGTCCGTGCAGTTCCTCTCTCAGCTCCCAGTGTAAGTCTCGCGAGAGCCGCGGGGTCATAGTGGCTCTCGCGAGACTTACAGTGTGAGCTGACAGAGGAGCTGCACGGACTGGCGTGGAGGAGGAGAGAGCTGACAGGAGCTGCAGGAGAGGTAAGCAACAGCTCTGCCAGCCCCTCTCCTCCCCCCACTGAACTGCCAATGGACCAACAGGGAAGGAGAGCCCCCCTCCCTGCCATGTATCAAGCAGGGAGGGGGGACAACAAATAAATAAAATTAATAATATATAAATAATAATAAAAAAATAATATATAAATAATAATAAAAAATAATATAACAAAATAATATATACATATAAATAATATAAATAATAATTTAAAAAATAATATAACCAAAAAAAATAAAAAATTTTTTATAAAAATGCCCACCCCCCACCAAAGCTCTGCAACACAAACACACACACTGCATCACACACACACACTGCACTCATACACACACACTGCACTCATACACACACACTGCACTCATATACACACACTGCATACTCATACACACACACTGCATTCATCATATACACACACTGTAAATAAATATTCAATTAATATAATTTTTTTAGAATCTAATTTTATTTAGAAATTTACCAGTAGCTGCTGCATTTCCCACCCTAGTCTTATACTCGAGTCAATAAGTTTTCCCAGTTTTTTGGGGTACAATTAGGGGCCTCGGCTTATATTCGGGTCGGCTTATACTCGAGTATATACGGTACAAAAAAAGGAATAAAATATATACAAAAATCACTGGTCAAAAGATACCCTAATGAAAATCATGCATGCATTGAATGATGAATTAATGGGTAGATCTAAGCTGCAGCCTTTGCAAGCTCTCCCCTTCTAACCCACCCTAGACTTTTTGTAGCTGTCTAATTGTAGACTTTCCAATGCAGCTCAATGAGAAGTCTTTTTAATGCTCTGGGCATTTCCCTGCCTCCACTGAGCGAAACAACTAGGAAGTAAAAGGTCCGGTTATCTGGTTGATAGCTAGGGGGTGTTGCAAGGTTAGTTTTTAAAAGTGCCAATTTGTATTGAAATCTGCACATTTTTACAAACTGAAATAAGAGGACACACTCTTCACAATAAAACATTCCAGCAAGATGAAGCTGGAGTGTGTCTTTAATAGTTTTAATGCAGCCATTGTAGATGACAAAAGATGGAGAATGGCCCTTTCATTTAATTTCCTCAATTTATCTTCCTTTGTGGAAGCAGTCTGTTCAGGTTATAGACAAATCTGGTTAGCTCATAGGGATGTGCATGGGCAAAAAATTTGGTTTGGTTCGAAAATTCAGGTAAGAAAAAAAATTTGTCTGCTTCGGCAATTCGGACCAATGGCATTCGGTTCGGTTCAGCACTTCCAAAATTCTGGACTTCAGCAATTCCGCACTACGGTAATTTGGCACTTCGGCAATTTGGAACTTCAGCAATTCGGCACTTTGGTAATTCGGACCCTAATCCTAACCTCTAACCCTAACTCCTAAACCCTAACTCCTAAACCCTAACTCCTAAACCCTAATCCCTAAACCCTAATCCTAAATCCTAACCCTAAAACCCTAACCCTACCCCTTACCCACTTCAGAACTTTTTCTGGACTTCAGCAATTTGGTTCGGTTCGGCAGTGTGGAAATTCTACACTTCGGCAAATCGGAAATTCAAACTTCGGACATTCGTAGGGATTGCACGAAATTAGTTCTAATGTGCATTCCGAACGAAACGAATTGCACATGTCTATTAGCCTGTTATCTTTATGTATTCCCCCCCAGCTCCTAAACAACAGTTGACACAACATCCTTCCACTGTGCACTGTGGAATTTTGAGCCTGAACCATTTTAAAATGGTGGATTGATATGGCAAATGATAGTATTTACAGAGTTCTATCGGGTCTTGTTTCTAAAGTAAGTAAGTTTAGTCACTACATGACTAAATGAGCGAGTTGGTCAGTTTCCGAACTGTTGAGGTTGATCTTGTGGGAATTACCTAAACAGCACATGGGACATAGTACAGTATCTTTATTGCTTATTAGAAATTAAAGGGCATGTACATGTGTTATATTACAAATATGCCATTTTACTAATATTTTAAAGTAATTGCCGTTAACTGGACTTGGAACACATTTGGACGCAAAAAATGCTTCCTTCGTCTGAACTGAATTTCATCCGTTTGTTCATTAATTTTTGACAAAATGTGCCCATTATTTTTGTTTTATAATTTTATTCAGACTAATGAAATTCTGATATGTACTGCTGATGCTACCTGCACTTGCAACAATATAAATTGGTACACTTGTGGGATTGCCATATTTAAAGGTACTAAATTAGGGAGCTGTTTAGTAGATAGCGTCTTTTTGATATTACACAAGGTAGGGAGCTATCTACTAAATAGCTGAAAAACCAAAATAACAAAAAGCTATTTTTGTAAGTTTGGTCTTTCAGACAACTTTACTAATACTAAATAAAACATACTTCATGCTAATATTACCACACGTCTATGTCACCCAATGTGACACTTATAGAAAGTAAAAATACTTCCCAACAATCGCGTCTTGTAGTTAGGAACATCTTCCTCTCTTAAAATCTATGAAAGATAAATTAAACAATACATAGTGAAGCCTGTACAGTAATAATGAAAACCAAAAGGTATAAAATGTACCCTCACAAGCATAGAGCCGTGCCAGGATCCCAGTTAGATCCCCAAAAAATTATATTACGGTAATTGAATATTTATTTACATTGTGTGTATATAATGAATGCAGAGTGTGTGTTTGTGTAGTGTGCGTATATAATGAATGCAGTGTGTGTGTATATAATGCAGAGTGTGTGTGTGTATATATAATGCAGTGTGTGTGTGTGTATATAATGCAGTGTGTGTGTATGAATGCAGTGTTTGTGTGTGTATATAATGCAGTGTGTGTGTGTATGAATGCAGTGTGTGTGTGTGTGTATGTAATGCAGTGTGTGTGTGTGTGTATGAATGCAGTGTGTGTGTGTATATAATGCAGTGTGTGTATATGAATGCAGTGTGTATATAATGCAGTGTGTGTATGAATGCAGTGTGTGTATGAATGAATGCAGTGTGTGTGTGGGGGGGTGGGCATTTAAAAAAAATATTATTAATATTTTAATATTACATTTTATTTTTTATTTTTAATATTATTACATTTTTATTTTATTATATTATTATTTACATTTTTATTTTATTTTTTTGTCCCCCCTTGATACATGGCCAGGGAGGGGGGCTATATCATTCCCTGGTGGGCCGTTACTTACTGTTACTTACCTCTCCTGCAGCTCCTGGCAGCTCCCTTCTCCTCCGTGCCGTTCAGCTCCCAGTGTAAATCTCGCGGTCTGAGTGCCGCATGGAGCGTTGCCACGGTAACACGTGGCAACGCTCTGACGCCGCGGCTCTCGCGAGACTTACAGTGGAGATGAATGGCACGGAGGACAAGGGAGCTGACAGGAGCTGCTGTAAAGGTAAGTAACAGCTCGCTGCCAGCCCCCAACAGGACCGCCGGGCTTGTAATGAGCCCAACGGTCCTGGTCTTTATTATGGCAATGTAAGTTGCCATAATACTGACAGTGACTCAAGTATAAAACGAGTGGGGGGTTTTCAGCACAAATATATATGTATAGATATATATATATATATATATATATTTTTTTTTTATTTTTTTTTTTCTAGCTCTCTGGAGTTCTCCTCTACACCTGGTAGATTTTGCACTTTCAGGAGGTGTTGTTGCTTTATTTGTTCAAAGTTTGCTGATCTATTTGATAACATTATTTATAAGTGTTGTTACTGTATAACGAAAATTTATACAAGCTTATCATGTTTTAGTACCGTTTATTATATTGTGTATTGTTTCTTATTATGCCTAAAAAAGGATATTTGTATAAAGAATTATCTTAATGACCATATTGGTTATAAATTAATATTAAAGTGTTATAAGTTTATTTTTATTATTGCTTTTTATCCTCACAAATTTGTAGTGGGACTTGAGCTTATTGGGTGATATTGCCCACACTGTCTATAGATGTTTATCCACTCTTGAGGGCAACAGGAAGTCATTTCGGACGCATGCTGCGTGCACATACCCGGATGTCAATATACAACCCGGAAGTGAAAAGATCTCCGGCTGCGACCCGGAAATGATGCGCAAGATTGCAGCGAAAATTCGATTGAAGACAGATATGAAACGCCATAGACAGCCGGTTAATTGTTATTCTGCACTGAGGAAGACTTGTTTAAAGTCGAAACGCGTTTGCAAGCTGTTTTATTTGAATTTAATATTTTGCGGTAGTGTATGTTTTTACACGCTGCTAATACATGTCCTTTTTATATATTATATTCATACCAATAAATAATGTTGTACCTGCTGTGGATCCAACATGGAATTCCTTAGTATCCAGTTATTGGCACCCCAATGCTGATTATATAGAGCCTGGCACGGCTCTATGCTTGTGAGTGTACATTCTATACCTTTTGGTTTTCATTATTACTGTACAGACTTCACTATGTATTGTTTAATTTATCTTTCATAGATTTTAAGAGAGGAAGCTGTTCCTAACTACAAGACACGATTGTTGGGAAGTATTTTTACTCTATAAGTATCACATTGGGTGATATAGACGTGCGGTAGTATTAATATTACCGGTACTGTTTCATATATTTCTAAGGTGATTAGGAACACCTATAGTTATACACACCCTACCAATAATTGTGAAGCGTCTAAACACCTTTTAACTCTTTGAGTTCTGCTTTGTTTTTGCATTCGTGCTAATATTAGTAAGTAAGTGTGGTTACATTTTCTCTCCTTCCTCTAAGCACCTAGCTGCTAGTACGGGTGTGTCTACTAAACAGTGAGCAGCCACTGGCTGCCAGCTGTCATAAGATTACTTGCGACTGGACAGCTATTGCTTCCTAGTAACTAATCCAATAAATGGAGACATGGCACAGGTCCACCATGCCCATAATAAAATAATTAGCTTTACCCATGACAGGAGTGGGGGCAATTGAAATATATAGGGAACCTAGTGTCCTCTTCCAGCTCTAACTTATGGCCATGGGAGGGGGTTGCTAAATAACATGAACAGGGGGACATAGTGTGCCCTCAGCCTTCACCCATTTGTGGCAGCTGGGAGCCATAAATAACAAGGGGTGGACCTATTGCTCCACAACACACAACCATCGGTGGTGGGTGGGAGCCTTAAATTTATAAGGTGGGTGTACCAAATTGCCTTCACCCATTGGAGGCAGATGTATTGTGTTTAGTAAATATCCCCCCTCTATGTATACTTTATGCCTGAGAGGGGGGGACCCTGCTGCCATCCATCCGCGGCAACGCTCCGACCTCGCAAGAGGAACCCGGCGGAGCTGCTGGCAAGAGCTCCCCGGGTCCTCTCCTGCCTCCCTCACTGCCTGTGGGTCGGTGAGGGAAGGCTTAGAGCAGAGCTGGCGCTCGGATAGCACTGGCTCTGCATGAGCCGACAGGGGGGATACTGAGATCTCCCCTGCCGGTCTCAATCCAGAGGCGTGCCGTGGGGATTAGGGTATGCCCAGGCACACCCGGCACACCCCGTGTGCACGCCTATGCATTGGATAGAAATATTGTTACAAATAAACCACACTAAGCAATAGAATGAGATAGACAAGTGGCTGCATGCTACTATGAGAAACCTGATTAACACTAAAATCAAATTTTGAGCAACATAACCACTACATCTCACAGGAGTGGTTATATTGCCTTGAAATTACTGGTGTCATCCCTTGCTTTAAATCAAATGGTTTTATAAACAGAAGCTCTTCTTTGTATGCAGAGAATACATAGCTCAACTTTATTGGTAATACAGACCTTACACTTTCATATTATAAATGTCAGTTTTGTCAAACTCGGATGGCATAGATTGAGTACAGTGACCATGTATTCTGGCCCCTGTATTTAGATAACTGACTGTGTACAAATTTCCAACTGTGATTCCTCCTGCTAGAATGTCTGCTTTGTTCACAAATGCATATTAATTTTCTCTTAATTGCATCCTGACCTATGAGTCCATTTTTAATCCGTAGTTTCACTGAGAGATCTGGAACACATAAAACATATTTTACACAGATTCTATGTCTGCCCCTGGTGCCGTAATAAAATAAACAAATCCGTAGTCATCGCCCTTAGCTGTAATGCTCTTCCCATTAGTATTTGTCATACTGAAGTCCATTTCTGTGAACGTCTCATCTCCAGATGTCACATGTGGCTTGTTACCTCTGAAATAATGCACCATCCATTCAGAAAACTATTTCCAGTAGCATTAAAATATAATTTTCATGAAGTTTTAGTGATTTTCCTTAATGACTCCTTTAGCTTGTTCTTGGTGATTCGTCGACTTGTTATATTTAACAGCTCTGATTTCCTTTCTTTCAGGAGCAAAAGCCCTAGTTTCTTGCAGATTAAATGAATTGGAAGACCAGAAACTGTTCTCAACACCCACACTTTTGCTTGTCCCATTCTGCCATCACATCTGTCTTTGTGCAGGACATCTCATATTTCATATTTCAGTATTTTATATAGTCTTGTGGTTTCCAGCTTTGAGAGTTAAAGACTTTAGGAGTGTTGCTGCAAATTTTGCATCTGTCCCAATTGCCATTTTCTTCCATTTACTTCCATCACTCTAACAACAGAACAAAAATTAATTTGGGTTATATTGAAAAATCAATACTTGCTTTCTTCTGGATATAGATTTGTCTTAGCATTATCTTGGCCCATTACCTTTCATTTATGCTAACTGAAATATATGATTAAATGATTTGAATGCGTGGCATTTAAACAAAACAAATTAAATTAGAAAACGAACCAAAATGCCAACTAGAACAAGAGAATAGGGTAATCATAGAGATACACAGAAGACACCATTAAACTGTACATCATGCTATAACTATGAACACACAGGACCTGACTGGCCCACCGGAATACCGGTGGGCTGACATACTATCAGGCCGATGTGCGGCCACCTAGTGCGCAACAGCCGGCGGGTCACACGGCGCAATTACACAGTAACCGGAAGGAGGGGATGCGCTCCCCTCCTGACGGTCACAGAGTGTAGCGTGGCTGAGCAGGCAGACCACGGTAGAGGAACTTCTGTTCCCCTACCCGGTCTGACAGGAAGTGCTAACAGAGAGCACATGACTTATTCCTGTTAGACTGGGTAGGGCAACAGAACTCCCCTACCACAGTCTGCCTGCTTGGCCACGCTACAGCAAGGTACAGGGGGAGGGGGGCTATAATGGGACACATGGGGACTGGGAAGGGTGCTGTAATAGAACACATGGGGGCTGGGGAGGGGGCTATAATGGGACACATGGGGGCTATAACTGGACACATAGGGGCTGGGGGCCTATAGGGACACATGAAGGGGCTGGGGAGAGAGCTGTAATGAGACACATGGGGGCTGGGGAGGGGGGTATAGTGGGACACATAGGGCTGGGCTATAATGGGACACATGGGGGCTGAGGGGATATAGGGACACATGGGGGCTGGGGAGGGGGCTCTAATTGGACAAATGGGGTCTGGGGGCTGTAGGGACACATGGGGGCTGGGGAGGGGGCTATAGGGACACATATGGGCTAAAGGGACACATGGGGGATGGGGAGGGGGTATAGAGACACATGCAGGGATATATGAATACATGAACACATGAAGGGCTGGAGGGGGTATAGGGACACATGAAAGGCTGGGAGGGGGGTATAGGGACACATGAAGAGCTTGGAGGAGGGCTAGTGGGACACATAAAGGGCTGAGAGAGAGGGCTAATAAGACACATGGAGGACTAGGTGCTAATGGGACACATGGAGGGGCTCATGGGACACATGTGGGGATGCTGCTGAGTCATATGGGAGGGCTAATAAGACATACAGGGCTGGAAGGGGGCTAATGAGACACATAGAGGGCTGGGATGGTGTATAGGGACACATGGGGGCGGGGAGGGAGGGCTAATAGGACACATGGAGGGCTGGGGGGCTAATGGGACACATGGGGGGCTACTAAGACACATGGGAGGGCTAATGAGACACATACAAGCTTGTGAGGGAGCTAATGGGACAAATGGGGGGCTTATGAGATGCATGGAGGTGCTGGTGGGCAAATGAGACACCTGGGGGCTAATAAGACACATGGAGGGGCTGGGGGGTAATGAGCCACATGGAGGGGCAGGGGAGTAAAATGACACATGGAGAGTCTGTGGGGAAAAAGGCACTGAGGGGTCTGGGGAGAAAGAGACAGGGGGGCTTAGAAAGATGAACAAAAGACACACAGAAGGACTGGAGAAGGGGAGAATGAGACACACACAGGAGCTGTGGGGAAAGAGACAAACAGAGGTGCTGGGTCCTGGAAAAAGACTCACAAAGGGGCTGGGGAAGAGGAGAATGAAACACACAGAGGAGCTGTGGGGAAGGAGAATCACAGAGGTGCTGCAGCCTGGGAAAGAGACTAACAGAAGGACTTAGGAAGCAGAGAATGAAACACACAGAGGAGCTGTGGGGAAAGAGACACACAGAGATGCTGCGGCCTTGGAAAGAGACTAACAGAAGAGCTGGGGAAGGGGAGAAAGAGACAAAGGGCTGGGGCTAAGAGACACATGAAAGGGGCTTGGGGGAGAAAGACACAACTAAAGTGCATCTTCACGTGTGTCTCTTGCTCTCCCTTTAATTTAGAGTTGACCAGTGAGAGAAAGACTTGCATTAAAGTGACACTATAGTCACCAGAACTACTACAGTTTAATGTAGTGGTTCTGGTGTCTATAGCCTGTCCCTGTAGGGACACTGAACACTGAACACTGTAAATGCTACATTTTCAGAGAAAATGCAGTGTTTACATTCACTTAGACAGCCACTAGAGCTGCTTCCTAGTCCAGTGCTGCACAATGCAACCTACTATACATATTGAAAACCAAAATCAATATATGCAGAGTATGAATTCAAAGTAATCGCAAAGTTAATTTCAAATTTAAATCCAGAGCAGTGAACTGAAATCAAAACTAACTTACAAAATATTTCTTTTTTTGCCTATTTTGACCTTAAATTTGAAATTCACTTTAAATTCTCACTACTCCTGGTATCTCAGATGCTTTCATGCTTGTTTGTTTATTTTAGATGTTTTCTTTTTTACCTATTTGAAAGTATTCTGTTTGGCAAAATTTAATTTCATGTTACAACCGATCATGTTTTAATTTTTTTAATGTATTATCTTTTTATTTCCGTTGCAGATAAAAAGAGAGAACAGTAAATATAGTACATTTCTCTTAAGAATTGAACATTTTTACACATCTTAAATATAGAACAGAAAATCTGAAACAATTTTTTTTTGCAAAATTCAACAAACAAACGTTCAATTGTGTGTATGTTAAAATGTAAACTCATCTTTTCCATATTACTTAGTGCATTATACACATGTAATTAGATATGTTAGAAAAGACAATACCACATTAAGTCATCATTCATTCAGCATTCATTTAGGTTCCTTGAAGGGGAGATGAGGAGGTCTATGTACACTGCCGTCTAAAATAGACCGACACAATTCTCTTTAAACAATTTACAAGGGGCCCAAAACTTCAAATATTTCACATATTGGGGGGTGTACTTGATAGAATGCTATGGTTGATCATTCTATGTTGATATTCTATTTGTTGTAGTATTTCTGTCCATATTGGACCATCGTTAGAATTCCATTTGCGTGCAATACTGGTTTTGACTGCTAACATTATATGCATGATAAGAAAGTTCTGGGTATAATTTCAACTGAGACAAATGTTGAATAGAAACATCTGATGAGAGAGATCTAAATTAAGTCCTAATATAGACTTTAAAAGGTTTTGTAAAGAATTGAGCGTGTTTTTCAACACAGGACAACCCCACCAGATATGTAGGAAGGAGCCATCATTGACTTCACACCTCCAACACCCATGTGATATATTAGAATACATTTTATGTAATCTCGCCAGAACTAAATACCAGCGTAACATTATTTTATACTGAGCTTTTATTAGGTTCATACTGTGAATGTTCTTCATCATTATTAACAAACCCTTTAACCACTCCTCATATTCCAGATCAACATTCATCTCCCTTTCCCATTTAAACCATGGTAGAATTTTTTCTTGTGGTTGCAAATGGGTAAAAAAGGTTAGAAACTCTAGAGGTGATCTTATTCTTGTGATATTTGTTTTAAAAAATCAATAAGAGGACTATTCATTATTATTATTTTCTTCATAATTAAGTTTTTCAGTCTAAGACAGCTGAAAACTTCTCTAGGCAAGAGATCAAATCTAGACTAAAGGCAATCAAAATACATCAACTTCCCATCTGGAACTAAGTCCTTTAATTAGTTAATACTCTTTCTTCTCCAATTTGACAAACTAATATCTCCTATATCCAACTCTATAGTTTCTACCTTTTTTAAACCTCTCAGCTAAAATTTTAGAATACATTTTTATATCCAGATTAATAAGGGATATAGGCAGATAATTTGTAATAGAGGTAGGATCTTTATTAACCTTAAGTATTGGGGTGATGATAGCTTGTAACATTTCAGATGGAATACTGTTACTAAGGTTAAATTGATGGTATGTTCTTAATAATAGAGGTGAAATAAGTTTTTTCTGATAGCCTGTAGAGTACCCATCTGGTCCTGGTGATTTATTTAATTTCAAAGATTTAATGCAATTTTTAATTTCTAATAATGATATAGGTTTATTTAACACATCTAGTTTAGAGGGAGAAATTGTAGGCAGCTTGAGGTTGTTTAAGAAATTAGAGAGAAGAGTAGAAAGGCCTTAATCTTCTAAATTATATAAGGATCTAAAATAATCCCCAAAGGCCTGGCTAATCTGTTTGGGAGTTAACAAATGTTTTCCCTTGACCACTATTTTTTTAATGATGTCAGCACATCTCTTACTCTTTAACTTATTTGTCAAATTTTACTGGATCTATTAGCGGCATAGTAACATGTTTGTTTTAGAATTAAGATGGCTTTGTTGATTTTTCCCAGTGCCTGCTCTGCAATCTCATTTCTCATTCTTTTAATCTTTGGCAAAGAGGAGGGATCCTTCTAGATCCTTTCTAGTTTGGCTAAATTAATATGTAAGTTGCTCAGTGTTTCTCCCAGCTTTTTTTTTTTTTACTGAGTACCTATTTTTATGAGTATACCTCTTATATAACACTTTAAACTGCACCACAAGGTCATGTCACAAACCTCCCCCTTGTCATTTTGCTCTAAAAAATCTTGAATATGAAATATTATAGACAAAATATCTAAAAAATAGATTTTCGATCTTACATAGCAAACTTTCGTTAAATCTTCAGTTGTTTCTAACTTTTTATTCAACAATGTTTTCAAAGAAAGAACAATAGGAGCGTGGTATGATCACGTAATTGAATCTATGTTAGTTTTTGGTATGTAATTTAGTGTATTAGAACTAAAAAAATAGTCGATACGAGAGTATGTTTGGTGTGCTTGGGAAAAATAAGTATAATCTCGACTCATTGGATTATTCACTCTCCAACAATCGTATAATTGGTTACTGTGCAGAAAATTTTGCATTGTTTTAGAAGTATTTACATTCTGGAAGTCAGCTTTAATGTTTTTTCTGTTTTACAGTCCATTATACAATTAAAATCTCCCCGATTATTAATCTGCCTACTACCAGTTTGTCTATTCAATTCAGACGTTTCTTTAAGAATGTTTTGGCGGATTGGTTTGGGGCATACAAATTAAACAGAGTATAAAGAATATAATTAATTTTATCTATTAAAATTAGATAACGACCTAATTGATCGAACAATGATTTTTTTCCTCATGAAGACATTGGGGTTACATGATGTATTGTTTTGTGAGGAACACAAAACAATGCATCATGTAACCCCTATTTCATTATGATGAAAAAATCATTGTTCGATCATTACTATCTCACATCTCACCAATCCCCATCTCATGGTCTTCCCTTCCTCTACAGGTATCTACCTACATTTTTAACCCATATTAGTGTCTCATTATCGTAATCATTTTATATCATCACCATCTACGTGTGGACCTCCAACAAAATCTAAATACCACTTCTTCATATTTAACCATATTTAAACCAACAATTATTTTATCAGTGAGGGGAGAGGAGAGACGAAGGAAGGGACAATGATCCACCCAAAACATATAACCCCAACTAATAATTCAAGGTAAATCGTTGTTCCCTCATTCCTTTCTCCCATCCCACCAACCCCTTATCTCCTTCTCACCCCTACTATTGTATACGTTTATACCTTAAAAAAAAATTAAAATGTGCATGTAACTTTAACATTTTTATAAAACCGGTGCTACAGTGCTATAGTGCTTTTAGCTATTATTCACACATATTTCTCACTATAAACGCCTCCCTCCAACATCATTTAATTGTATCTTCCCTCAAGACCCCACAATAAAACCTTCTTTTTTTTATTCCTACGGATCTAAAAAAGTATGTAATGTCCTGAAAAGTTACTACTAGAGCTGTAGGGAATGTCCATCTATATTTGATGTTTTTCTTCCTTACGATCTGTGTCTGTTCTGCATAATTTCTTCTGATTTGCCGTGATGCGAATGAAATATCTGCAAATAATTTGATATTCTTATATTCTCCATTCTCGACTGTTTTGTTTCTTAAAGCTTTCATTATCTTCTCTTTGAGATAGTAGTTAGTAAATCTAACTAGGATGTCCCTAGGTAAGGATGAGTCAATGCTTTTAGGTTTTGAGATTCTATGTGCTCTTTCAAAAGGATATTCTCCCATTTCCTGAATGGAGATAAATTCTTCAAAACATTTCCCAAGAAAATTAGTGAGTTGGTTCTGTTTGACTGCTTCTGGTATGCCTCTAAGGTGAATATTCTTGCGGCTTTCTCTATCATCCATGTCATTTATTTTATCCTCTAAATTTTTTATTTTAGATTCCATTTTTTAATAAGAAGCCTGAAACAACTTATTTTCTTCTTGGTCCAAGGTTAAAATATATGCTTGAGCATAAGATTTTCTGCTAAGGAGGCTATTTCAGATCTCAAGTCTACTGAGTTAAATTCTATATCTTTCTTAATGTTGACGTATAGTTCATCTAAAAGTGTTGATAGTAATGGTTGTGTAATTCCTTGAAATTTAGAGCTTATGGCAGATATATCTTCTTCGAAAAGGCCAGAAATTTCAGGGGATCCATGTTTGTCTGTTCCCTTGATGTCTGCTGGTAACAATTTTCTGTGTTTGTCCTGATAGTTTTCATTAGGTTTCGGTGAATAAAAAGTGCGGCCAATATATATAGGACAATTTTTTTCCTTTTCTTTTTCCGGAGGAGGTAGTTTCTCTTTTTCAGAGACCTTTTCTTTATCTCTCTGTTTGGAAGCCGTTTTAGTATAGCCTATTTTGATAGTTCTTTTCCACAATTCAGCAGTAAAAAGAGGGCTAGATTTTGTAGAATTTTTTTTTAAATTAGGAAAATGCAGCTTTTACTTTTCTCTTCCTTTTTTTCCCTTTCCCACTTTCTTCTTCTTTTTTTTCCTCCTTTTATTTTTCCTTCCCTTATCCTTCCTTCCTTCTTTCTCCATTTCTCTCTCTCTTTCCCTTTCTCTTAACCTTGCTTTAAGGAACCAGTAACAGAGAACTTATTTATTGTCCACCTTGTGCTCTTTTATTTCTCATCCATCTTAATGTATTGTTACAGACTCTCTCAGAAAGGAGAAAGTATAACCTTTAATCAATTTAAGGCAATCCTAGTAGCACTATACTGACAGGTATATTCAGGTATTAATTACCTCTATCCGCTGCGAGATCAATTTGGGATCGCAGCGCGCTTAAACAGTACAAAGATATTCCCCTTACTTGTTCCTTCTGCTCCTATTTCATTACAGCCTCTTTGCTGGTTGCTGGAAGCTGGCAGACAAGAAACAGCAAGGTGAAGACTCCGATATTTTCAGCTCTGTCTTCTTTGTTTTAGCTTGGAACTGTAACATCTCAGAGTCAGCGTATAGCACTCCCTGCTCTCACTGGGCCGCTGAGTTGCAGTTTTATTTATTCATTGTGGAATCATTTGAAAATCAAACTGCTGCATTTAAAATCCTAGCACATTAGTAGTAATATTTAAAAATGTATATATAAGTCTATTTATATTGGCTCTCTTTGTTTATTATATTATGTCTTATTGGAATGTCTATTTTAGGTCTTCTAATCCATATATATATTTCTTATATATATATATATTATTTAAATAGCAGTACCAGACCTAATATAAACACAAAGTATCAGAAAATGCTATGAAAAACTTTGCAGCAAAGTTTTAAAATTGGTCTGTAATTGTGTCAAGATGTGTGGAACTTGGATGATAGTTGAGTGGCAAACCTATATTACTATGCTATCTTGCAAAATAACAATTACTAAAATTCTACACCATACTTTAAAAAAAACAAGCTTTTGACCGTCATGCCCCCCACTCCCTGGCCTTGTTACCTCAGGCTCCCTGGCTCACCGACTCACCTGTTTGCCGCCATCAACTGGCGGTGGATCTCTTTGTGTGTTCTGTTTGCATCACGCAAATCGAAAGAGACCCACTTCACTTCAGCGTGGTGAATGGGGGGACCATCAGGTTGGACTAGCCTCCTTAAGCACAACAAAGTGGCGTTCTCTAAAAGGATAGGGGACAGACCAAAACAGCTGTCTGTGAGTGGGAGGCGGAGATGACAGTGATAAGTCATGCCTCCTCCGCCCTATTTAATAGCACTACTCCTGGGTCTCATTGCTCAGTTATACTGTGCTCCTTAAAATGGTCATACCTTCACTTGCTGTTTTGTTTAACCTCTGGTATTTGTCCCTTGCCTGCCTTACTGTTTATGAACGTTTTCCTGTCTGACCTGACCTTTGGCTTTCCTGACCATTCTTACATTTGACTTACGTTTTGTGTACTGCGATCCTGATATTGTACTATCCAACACTCTACTATATCGTGGGCTTCATGTACTAAACTGCACCCTTACATTGCGTGCACATTAAGATTGAATACTTTATTAAATTAGTAAGCTTGATAGAAGAAACTGCTGTTCAGTTCCAGTTTGTAGGTTATTACACTTATAAATAATGGCTCAAGACACAGCATCCTCTCTCATCTAAGATTTAACCAAGCTTGAAATAGAATCATTTACAAAGATCAGTAGCGCTCACAGGAAGACGTATTAACAAATGCTTTAGCACCAACAAACATATTGAATTCATAAGAGGAACTCCCTCGCGAGCACCTGAGACGTCAGTTACTTTATAAACTGAGCACAGACAAAATAGGGAGACATTGCATGAGAACTGCTTCATTGTACATCACTGTTTGTGAATGGAGGTTGATCTGTACTGTATGTTCTCAGCTCGAGTACATTTAGAACATAGAAGGGAAAATTCCTTCATCAATGGCATGTGGTTATTTTCCAGCATATTTATCATAGTAAGCACCGTAAAGGAGGATCAGGTACATTTCTATGCAAACCATATTTGGCAATTACATGGAAATATGAAGAAAGCATAATGCAGCTCATGTATATAAAATGTTTCAATTAGTTCACTTGTATAATCATGCATGTACAATGTATGTAATTCACTGTCTGTGCATTAATATTGTTTAACCTATCTCATCACTAACTGTGCTCTCATTCAATACGTGCATATATTCTATTATCACCTTGAACTAGTTTCTAGAGGCTGGAAAAATATATGAGAGTCCTATTAAAGTTACTGAGATGTGTAAAGGTATAATTCAAAACTGATTTATGTGTTCATAACTGGTGATTGGCTTGTGTGTGCAATAAAATATCAAATATATTGCATATTGTATTGCAGACAACCCAGAAATGTTCATTAAGGTAAATGCATTTAATTACAATTATCTCAAATCCTGTATTGTGTGTGACAAAATAAAGGTTATCTATAATATTGAAGTGTAATTAATCAGTAGTAATATCTGTGGATTTTCATCACTTGCCCACCTATAAGATAGTCTCCATTGTATCTAAATATTAATCAGACTTTTTAACAAGTACTCCATGCACTTATAATTAATTGTAGAAGTTATGTAGTAAAAATGTGGATTATTTACAGGGAAGTCCTTTATCTAGGTATATATCTATACCAGGAATTCCTCTTGGTAAAAAAAATAATATACACATATGTGAATGTATGTATATGAACATAAGCTTTCGTGGCAGGGGTGAATTTCTTGTACAACTCCGCTACCCATCCCTTCAATCTAATTTCCTCTCATTCCATTATTTCTCTATCTTCTGTTTTTGTTCCATTCTTCCAAACCTGTCTGCATGCAACAGTCAATCCCATCTTTAAAAAAGCCTAGTTGCTGTTACAATTCCCTACTATCCTTTGCCTCTAATGTTCTTGGGTGTCCTGTGCACACAAGGTATGTCTGCAACCTGAAATATACATGAATAAGTCCTGCGCTCAAATTCCCATCACTCCTTGGCGGCAGCTTTGACCATAGTACACATCTGCCCCAATACCTACATTAAAAAGCAAAGAAAATAGTTACCTGTGCACTATCCCAAATCCCTTTGCATATTTAAATGACTGGAGTTTTTTTAGTATAACTCCAGTGGCCACTTGAGAGTAAGTTCACCTGTCACATCAAGGCAAACCTCTTAGGTGAGTCCTACACTAACAATTCCCTTTGCTTCTTTCAACTTCAAGTAAAAAAAAAATCTCTCTACTGCGCAAGTAACTCTTCTTTGGTTTGTTTTTTTCTGCAAACTCAACTTTTATGTTATAGGCTTCTTCTGCCTAGTTCCCTGTTGTAGTTTCTACTAAACAGATTTTACCAAGGAGATCAATGACTCTATTGCTGCCCAATCCAAAGGACACTTTTGTTGCGTTTCAGAGCATTCATTAGTTGAGAGTTTCAGCTGGTTGTTTAGGTTATAATTATTAGAGCACCCATTTAAGTGAGAGTTAGGACACACAATAAGCCCCCCCAGCCTTAGTTAATCTACAATAAAATAGAAATAAAACATTTAAACAAATTAAAAATAGCTCATAAAATAAGTAATTCTACTTCAGGTAAACTCTCTGTAATTGTCCATTAGCCCAGATGGCGTGGCAATCTTTCAAGCTATGGTTCCCAAGTGATTTCATGACTCTAGATGTACCTCACATCTTGGGTGTTTCATTGCCAAATTTGTAATAATATCCTAATATATTTTTAGCATGTGTGTCTCCTGTATCTCCCTATTAGAAACTATAAAATAACATTCAATTTGTGGACTATATTTAATAAATGTACTGTATAAATTTTTTATTAAAAAAAAACAAAAAAAAAACAAATAAAACAACCAAACAAACAAAAAACAACTTAATCTTTTTATAATTTCATAAATCAATTTTTTATTATTACAGTATACTGTACTGTATCATACTGATAATACTGATTAAACTGTTCAAAATTATTCAATTTGGAGCAATTCCTATGCTGTCTTCCTATGCTGTCTCATGAATTCTGTAACATTGTATAATGCTGATTAGAGTTGAGCGGACACCTGGATGTTCGGGTCCAGCAGGTTCAGACGAACTTTGAAAAAAAGTCCAGGTTCGGGCTCGAACTTGACCCCGAACTTTTGGCCACAAAAATCCCTCTACAAAACTCCTTGAAAGAGCTAGAAAGCTGCAAAAGCAAGTAAAATAGGGGTAAGAGTAGAACACGTGCCCTGCAAACAAATGTGGATAGGAAAATCACTTAAAATAACATAAAATACATAAAAATGAAAAATACAGCTGAGCCATAAAATAGCACTAGATGGAATCTTTTATTTTAACTTTGGAAGAACATAAATCAAAATCTAAAGTATGGCTGTCAGGAGGATCACCAGAATTATCCATTTGAGAGAGGGTTGGAGTGCAGGGTATTCTCTTACATTGTTCAAACTGAGCTCAACTCCTGATGCAAAAAAAAATAAATAAATATTGGGACATATAAAAAAAGACAACTCTGTTCTGCAGAGTAGCTATTGACATTATATTTGCTCAGGAACTTTGTTGACTCTAGAGAACCTCGGGCAAATCGCACATCCCCATGGCGGCGACTTTGCATGCGGATGTCATCCATATCAACTTTCGATGCCAGTTTCTGCACTTACCATGGTGACCACGGGTAACGGGAATCAGGGTTCCATTCCGTACAGGGTGTCAGGATCGTGACAGGGATCCAACACGCAGAATACAAACAGGAGATAGGTACGTATACCGGACCTTAGAATGGCCGGACTAACGTAAGGAGAAAGCAAAAGAATGGTCAGAGACAAGCCGAGGTCGAGGGAACGAGAGATCAGGTAAGCGAGAGACAAGCCGAGTCAAAAGGACAAGAGAGGAAAGCAGGGTCAAAATACAAGCCGAGTCAGGAACCAAAAGACAATAGAGGTAATTGCACTGAGTGACCAGACTAGCTAGAACCACGACAGGGCAATGAATCATTCCACAGAACCCTTTTTTATACCTTGGCTCTTTAACTGTTGGCTCCGCCCCCAACGAGTCCTGATTCGTTGTTCGGCACTTGGTTGCCGTGATTGACGGGTCGGAACGTGATTGCCGTCCTGACGTCGGCTACTGAGCGCCGCGTCATAAAAGGAGGCGGAGCTATCGCGGCCGGCGTGTAAACGACCGGGAGGAGTGCAAGGATCGGGTGAGTCAGCCCCCCTGGGAGGATGGACGTCTAGGTGTCTAACCTCCTCCGAGGTAGACACCAAAGGTACCCTGACAGTACCCCCCCTCTCAGAAACGCCCACCGGGCGGAAGGAACCGGGGCGAGACGGAAAACGAGCATGAAATGCCCGGAGGAGACGAGGGGCATGCACATTTTCATGGACCACCCAAGACCTTTCTTCCGGCCCATACCCCTTCCAGTCAACAAGATATTGCAACCTCCCCCGAGAAATACGAGAATCGAGAATGGATTTGATTTCATATTCCTCCTGACCCTCAACCTGGACAGAGAGAGGGGAGGACTCAGCGGAGGAAAATCTGTTGCAAACCAAAGGCTTCAACAAAGAAACATGAAAAGAGTTAGGGATGCGCAGGGCAGGCGGAAGGGCAAGACGATACGCAACCGGGTTAATCCGACACAGAACCTTGTAAGGGCCTATGTAACGAGGGGCAAATTTCATGGAAGGAACCTTCAAGCGGATGTTTCTGGTACTCAACCACACCCTATCACCCGGGGCAAAAACCGGAGCCACCCGTCTCCGTTTGTCAGCGTGTCGTTTGAACACCATGGAATTCTGAAGAAGAATTCGTCGAGTCTGATCCCACAACTTTCTCAGATTGGCGACATGAACATCAACCGACGGAACCCCTTGGGAAGGGGAAACCGACGGAAGAATGGAAGGATGAAAGCCATAATTCAAGAAAAAGGGGCTAGAACGAGTAGAATCACAAACGAGATTGTTGTGTGCAAACTCTGCCCAAGGAATCAGACCAACCCAATCGTCCTGGTGTTCAGAAACAAAACAACGCAAATATTGTTCAATCTTTTGGTTGGTGCGTTCGGCAGCTCCGTTGGACTGGGGATGATAGGCAGATGAGAAATTCAACTTGATGCCTAAGTGAGAACAGAAAGACTTCCAAAAGCGGGAAACAAATTGGGAACCTCTATCAGAAACAATTTCAGAGGGAATACCATGTAAACGAAAAATCTCCCTCGCGAATATCTCAGCTAATTCGGGAGACGAGGGCAGTTTAGGCAAGGGCACGAAATGAGCCATTTTAGTAAACCTGTCAATCACCGTGAGAATAACAGTATGTTTTTTAGAAACAGGCAAATCGACAATGAAGTCCATAGCCAAACACGACCATGGTCTCTCGGGAATTTCTAAGGGGTGCAAAAGTCCACAAGGGAGCGCGTGAGGTTGCTTAGTCTTCATACAGACAGCACATGCCCTGACGAAATCCCTTATATCCTTACGAAGGGAAGGCCACCAGAAATCTTTAGAAATCAGGGAACACGTTTTGCGTATGCCGGGGTGCCCAGCAATTTTACTGTCATGAAAGCAATGCAGCAGTTCCACTTGGAGCTCAGGAGGAACGAAGTATCGATCCCCAGGAACAGGTTTGGGAGCTAGATGTTGTACTTTCTTGATCTCAGCAAGCAACGGCGAGTGTATCCTGACACATGTGTTGGCAATAATATTACACTTGGGAACGATAGAAGACAAAGCTGCTTCAGACACCGTAGAAGGTTCATGTTGACGGGACAATGCATCTGCCTTAGAGTTCTTAGAACCAGGTCTATAAGTGAGCACGTAATTGAAATGTGTCAGAAACAAGGACCAACGAGCTTGCCTGGCGGACAAGCGCTTGGCCTCCCCTATATAGGACAAATTCTTGTGATCCGTCAAAATAGTAACCGGGTATAATGTCCCCTCCAACAAATGTCTCCATTCCTTTAAAGCCATAATGACCGCTAACAGTTCCCTATCACCAATGTCATATCTACTTTCAGGCCCAGATAATTTCTTGGAAAAAAACCCACATGGATGTAACGGTTTATCCAAACCTAGCCTTTGGGACAAGATAGCGCCTATACCTGTCTCCGAGGCGTCAACCTCGAGTAGAAAAGGCAAAGATGTGTCAGGATGAACTAATATCGGTGCTGAGGCAAAATGTTCTTTGAGTGTTTTGAAGGCAGAGAGAGCCTCTGTAGACCAAGTCTTGGTATCAGCACCCTGTCTAGTCATATTGGTAATAGGAGCAATAATAGAAGAGTAACCTTTAATGAAGCGCCTATAATAATTGGAGAATCCGATAAATCTCTGAATGGCCTTGAGTCCCCTGGGCAATGGCCAATCTAAAATCGATTGGAGTTTAATGGGGTCCATCCTAAATCCGTCTCCAGAAATAACGTAGCCAAGAAAGTTTATCTGAGATTGGTCGAAGCTACACTTTTCCAATTTGCAGTACAATCCATGTTGTAACAGTTTGCGCAGTACCCTTCTGACTTGTCTGTGGTGAGTCTCAATCTCTCTAGAGTGTATTAGTATATCATCCAAATATACTATAACGCATTCATGCTGAAATTCCCTAAGAACCTCATTAATAAGGTCCTGGAATACTGCAGGTGCATTGCAAAGCCCGAAGGGCATTACCGTGTATTCATAGTGGCCATAACGGGTATTGAAAGCTGTTTTCCATTCGTCTCCCTGCTGAATTCTCACCAAGTTATAAGCTCCCCTCAAATCTAACTTGGTAAAAATCTTGGAGCCTTTCAGTCGATCAAAGAGCTCAGTAATTAAAGGAATAGGATAAGCATTTCTAATAGTTATCTTATTCAAGCCCCGATAATCAATGCAAGGCCGTAGAGTGCCGTCTTTTTTATCTACAAAAAAGAAACCGGCCCCGGCCGGAGAAGATCTCCTAATAAATCCTTTGTCTAGGTTTTCACGTATGTACTCCTCTAGGACTAAGTTTTCCTTAGTGGATAAAGGATATACCGTACCCCTCGGAGGCATAGTACCAGGTAGGAGTCTAATTTTACAGTCGAAAGACCTATGTGGAGGTAAAGTATCAGCCCTCTTTTTGTCAAAGACTGCCTTTAAATCCAGGTATTGCGACGGTATCTGTAAATCTGTAGGTTGGGAAGAGTTAACCGGGGCGTCAACCCTGCAAATCGGTGAGACTTTCTGCAAACATCCTCTCTGGCAACCCTGACCCCAGGAGACTATCTCACCCAGTTCCCAGTCAATGATAGGGTTATGCTTCTTAAGCCAGGGATACCCCAAGACTATAGGAACTGAAGGAGATGAGATCAGCATGAGGGATATTCTTTCCTCGTGAAGGATACCAGTAGTTAACTTAATTGGTATGGTTTCACGAAAAATAACAGGTTCAGATAATGGTCTACCATCTATGGCCTCAACGGCCAAGGGTGTATCCCTTAGCTGAGATGGGATAGAGTGGTTAGTGACAAAGGCTTGGTCAATAAAGTTTTCTGCTGCTCCGGAATCTACCAAAGTCATAGCATTAAGTACTCCCTTTTCCCAAGCTAAAGAAACAGGAATCAGAAGCCTATGATCTTTATAATCATATATAGAGGACAAGATAGAAACACCCAAGGCCTGTCCTCTTGAGAAACTTAGGTGCGAGCGTTTCCCGGCCGGTTAGGGCAATTTAGGCGTAGGTGACCTCTAATTCCGCAATACATACAAAGACCCTCCCTTCTCCTGTACTGTCTTTCTTCTTCTGAGAGTCGAGTATTACCTATTTGCATAGGTTCTGGGAGAGCTAAAGTAGTAGAATCAGAAGTCTGAAATGAGGGAGCTAGTCTTATGGAGGATCTGCGGGTTCTATCCCGAATATTCTGCCTCTGTCTCATACGTTCATCTATTCGGAAATAAATGAAATCAGATCCTCCAAATTTTCAGGAAGATCTCTTGTGGCCACCTCATCTAAAATCTCATCAGATAACCCGTTCATAAATACGTCCATATAAGCCTGTTCATTCCACTTGACTTCTGCCGCCAAGGATCTGAACTCTAAAGCATAATCCACTAGGGTTCGGTTATACTGTCTAAGACGTAACAGTAGTCTAGCTGCATTGGCCTTTCTTCCTGGGGGGTCAAAAGCTCTCCTAAATGCAGCGACAAAAGCATTATAATTATAAACTAACGGGTTATCATTCTCCCACAGGGGGTTAGCCCATCTAAGTGCCTTGTCAATGAGTAAGGTAATTATAAATCCAACCTTCGCCCTGTCAGTAGGGTAGGCGTGGGGTTGTAACTCAAAATGAATACCTATCTGGTTTAAAAAACCTCGACAAGTGTCAGGAGCGCCGCCATAGCGTGACGGGGACGTAACACGGGAAGAAGTAGCCACTGTGGCTACCTCTAGGCCTGTACTTATAGGAGAGATAGATGGAGTACGCATCTCCTCTGAGTGATTACTAGGACGAGATAGCAATGCTTGCAGAGCTAGAGCCATCTGGTCCATTCTATGATCCATGGCCTCAAATCTAGAGTCAGGAGAACCGACCTGAGAGTTTGTACCTGCAGGATCCATTGGCCCTATCGTAATGTCAGGATCGTGACAGGGATCCAACACGCAGAATACAAACAGGAGATAGGTACGTATACCGGACCTTAGAATGGCCGGACTAACGTAAGGAGAAAGCAAAGAATGGTCAGAGACAAGCCGAGGTCGAGGGAACGAGAGAGTAGGTAAGCGAGAGACAAGCCGAGTCAAAAGGACAAGAGAGGAAAGCAGGGTCAAAAATACAAGCCGAGTCAGGAACCAAAAAGACAATAGAGGTAAGAGCACTGAGTGACCAGACTAGCTAGAACCACGACAGGGCAATGAATCATTCCACAAAACCCTCTTTTATACCTTGGCTCTTTAACTGTTGGCCCCGCCCCCAACGAGTCCTGATTCGTTGTTCGGCACTTGGTTGCCGTGATTGACGGGTCGGAACGTGATTGCCGTCATGACGTCGGCTACTGAGCGCCGCGTCATAAAAGGAGGCGGAGCTATCGCGGCCGGCGTGTAAACGACCGGGAGGAGTGCAAGGATCGGGTGAGTCAGCCCCCCTGGGAGGATGGACGTCTAGGTGTCTAACCTCCTCCGAGGTAGACACCAAAGGTACCCTGACAGTAATAGCAATCTGATCGGGAACAATCCGCACGTTTCAGTATATTACTGTCTATGTAGTGTAAAAACTGTGGGAGGAGTTAGGGTGGTAAATTTGGCTATAATAAGAATAAGAATAATATATATGAGAGATAACATTAACTGGTCTTGCTATGCAAGAACACTTAATAATAATAATAATAAAAAGAGGAGTTAAACCCCTTAAGGACGGAGCCAAATGTACACGTTGTGAACGAAACAAAATGTAAACAAAACCTGGCATTTGCGCTACATGTCTGTCCAACCGTAATACACTTCTTTCATAGTAAATGCACCCACCCTTATTATATATCATTTTATTCAGGGGAAACGGGGCTTTCATTTAATATCAAATATTTAGCTATGAAACATAATTTAATATAAAAAAATGGGAGAAAATAAGAATTAAAAAAAATAAATTTAGTTCTACATGACATTTTAACTGTCAATGTCATAATACTGTTTGCTTTTACTGCAATAAAATACACATATTTGTATTCAGCAAAGTCTCACGTGTAAAACAGTACCCCCTATTTACAGGTTTTATGGCGTTTTGGGAAGTTACAGGGTCAAATATAGCACGTTACATTAGAAATTGAAATTCGCCAGATTGGTTACGTTGCCTTTGGGACTTTATAGTAGCCAGGAATGAAATTTACACCCATAATGGCATACCATTTGCAATAGTAGACAACCCAAGGTATTGCGAATGGGGTATGTCCAGTCTGTTTTAGTAGCCATTTGGTCACAAACACTGGCCAAAGTTAGCGTTAGTATTTGTTTGTGTGAAAAATGCAAAAAAAAACGCCAATTTTGGCCAGTGTTTGTGACTAAGTGGCTACTAAAAAAGACTGGACATACCCCGTTTGCAATACCTTGGGTTGTCTACTATTGCAAATGGTATGCCATCATAAGGGTAATTTTCATTCTCGGGCTACCATAGGGTCTCAAAGGCACCGTAACCAATCTGGCGAATTTTAATGTGAAAAAAATGAAACGCAAGCCTTATATTTGACGCTGTAATTTTTGAAAACACCATAAAACCTGTACATGAGGGGTACTGTTGTACTCGGGAGACTTCGCTGAACACAAATACTTGTGTTTCAAAACAGTAAAAAGTATCGTAGGAATAATATCGTCAGTGTAAGTGCTGTTTGTGCATGAAAAATGCAAAAAACGTCACTTTTACTGGCGATATCATCGTTGTAATACATTTTACTGTTTTGAAACACTAATATTTGTGTTCAGCGAAGTCTCCCTAGTAGAACAGTACCCCCCCATGTACAGCTTTTATGGTGTCTTGGAAAGTTATAGGGTTAAATATAGTGCTAGCCAATTAAATTCCCTTTACTTTCGGCATGGGTTGTCAGGCAGGTCCCTCTAATTGTAATTAATTAAGATACCGTATATACTCGAGTATAAGCCGAGTTTTTCAGCACATTTTTTGTGCTGAAAAACCCCAACTCGGCTTATACTCGAGTCACTGTCTGTATTGTGGCAATTTACATTGCCATAATACAGACCAGGACCGCCGGGCTCATTACAAGCCCGGCGGTCCTGTTGGGGGCTGACAGGGAGCTCTTACTTACCTTCCTGCAGCTCCCTCCTCCTCCGTGCAGCTCCCCGGTCAGCTCCGTTCTGCTCCCAGTGTAAGTCTCGCGAGACCCGCGGGTCTCGCGAGACTTGCACTGTAAACAGAACGGAGCTGACAGAGGAGCTGCACGGAGGAGGAGGGAGCTGCACGAAGGTAAGTAAGAGCTCCCTGTCAGCCCCCCACTGAACTGCAAATGCCACTGGACCACCAGGGATTCAGTATTATTT
>OW240914.1:274870213-274901686 GCA_933207985.1 Pelobates cultripes | reverse complement strand
GATCATATGTGAGAAATTAAGTCCAGACTATAGGCCTACATTAAAAATGACACAAAAGAAGATATGGAATGCTGACCTTGTGGGCCACCTATTAGTAAACTCCACGGAAGAAACAAGCTCCATCCTGCTCAACCAACATGGAGTGAAAAGGGATTGGTATGGAATTATTTCCAGTGATGTTTCCATAGCTTATGGAATACATTAAGACTGGATATAATTTATTTTAGCACTAGTTCAATTTAGAAAGTATTTGAGAAGAAATGTTAAAATTAGAGTTATTTTATGATGATTGATTAAGTCTGTCCTACAGTTAACGTATCTAAAACATCTTAAAGGGTCACCAGAACCATTACAGCGTAAAGTAGTGGTTCCCGTGTCTGTAGCCTGATTTTGGAGGCTAAGCACTGTAAATGCAGCCTTTTCATGTAAATGCCAGTGTTTACATTGCTGCCTAGTAATACCTCTAGGTGCGGTTACATACACTGCCACTAGAGGTGCTTCATAATCCAAACAGTATGCAGCACCGGTGCTGATCGTTTCACATAGAGATTCATTGATCAAATGCATCTCTATAAAGAGATGCTGATTGGCGCAGCACAGCGTATTCCTGCACATGCACAATAGCCTCCAAATGTTTTCCTATGGGAAAGCATTGGATCGGCTGAGATCATCAAGATTGATGACTTCAGCCATGGAGGTTGAGTAAGCCACGTGGGAAAAAAGTCAGTAGAAAACACCTTTCACATATGAAGCGGTGCTGGGGACCTAAATAGTAAGTTACACACCATAGCGTCAAAAATACATGTTGTTTTCCTGACACTATGGTGTTCCTTTAATTTGAGTAGAAGCATGTTGCTACATGACCTCAAAAATATGTACCCTGGATTTAGTTGACCTTGTGGTCCTTATAAATCTGCTTTGGTACATTAGTACTAGACTATCAAAATGCCTTGTAACTGCAAAGCTGTCAAGTAAGAGATGCTTGACAACTAAGATCTTAATAAGCCAAGATTACTATTTCATTTTCCATTTTCCATCTTTTATTTAAGTGATACATATTCAGATGGAATAGAATTATATCTAAAGAGTTATCTCTATTAAAGGGATGATTACAATAGATGTCTTACTGAATTTGGTTAATTCAAATCAACTCTTAAATTAATCATGTTTTTTTTTTCAATTTGTTCACTTTTTTGAAAACATATATTAAAATGAAGTGTTATTATCCTGTCAAATTTATGAGAACTATATATATTTTGCACTGACAATGCTATATCCTAGAACAACTCAAAAAATATTAAAAACGGATATTTGCATTTAGCTCCAGCAACTGATAGGTTAAGCTGTTAATTTCAATGCAGCAAACCTAAACCATTTGTAGTAGAATGGAGAGCTCAGAATAATGAATTTCCAACATTTCAAAGTGGAGGAAAATTACTACAATTAAGAATGTTAGAATGTTTACTAGCGTGACGAAGACAATGACATGTTGAGAGAACAAGGACTGTACTGTCAGATGACATGAGATACATGCAATTAGATAAGCAGTAGGATGAAGCTGTCTTTTAAGTTTTAATTAGCTAGCACTTACATTGCTACTTAATATGTTTATGCAAAAAGCAAAATACCTTGTATAAAGTCATTCAATGCTAAGTGCAACATCTAATGTTCAACATTATCTTTTGACTACAAATACCTTTTGGCCTGAGCATTTTTTTCATCTAGTTGTACGTATTAAACCATTGTAATAACCCTTTTGGAAGGATTCCGCTATTTTTTTCCAAGCATGTTTTCTGTCACTTCCAGTGACAATATCCCTGCATTGCATAAACAAGATCTCAAACTGCTCTTACTCATATACACAATGGGTTAGATTGATTCGTCCTGCATTTTATGTAACATATAACGTGTTGTATGGCTTAATCTCTCATTAAATCAGGGTTAGGCAACCTTTGGCACTCCAGATGTTATGGACTACATGCATCCTGATGCTTTTTAAAAAAAAAATTATTTTAAGGTTTTTTATTGGAAAATATCAGGCATTACAGTCATAATTATCCATGCATTACAATTGTTAGTAGATTACATAGATTACATAGTTGCATTGTTTCCACCAGTATGAGCCGTTAGACACGAGGAGTATTAAGTTCTTGATAAGGCGGTAGTGTGGGTCGAGATGACCTTAATGGCTGTTTACTTGTGGAGGAGCATTTGTTAGAAAGCCTGTCTGCAATTGTTATGCTTTTTTTGGGTAAATATCTTAGTTTAAAATAACATATAACATATAACTAATGCTTGAATATCGGAGAGGGGTTGAAGGTACCGACTGCTCGTCTCGCCTCAAGAACCAGTGATATTGTGATTGCGAATTCTGATTCTATTTTCTTGAGAAGTGTTTATTTACATTGTTGTTTATTGAGTCTATTTTGTACGGCGTCTGTCTTGTGTTTGTATGTACTGGACCCAGGGAGTCCTTATGTCTGATAGTAGGGAGTATTTGTGTGTTTTGGTATAGTGGATATCTTCCATTAGGCGGGTAGATTTGACCCTCTGAATCCATTCTCTAATTGTGGGAGCTCTTGACTGTTTCCAGAGTGTGAGTATGAGGGCATTTGCTGCTATCAGTAGGTGGGTGATCAGTGATTTTGTGTGTTTTATTTATAGGTTCAGGGAAGTGGAGAAAGAGTATGACTTCAGGTTTGGGGGGTATTTTAATGTTTGTTATTAGATGTATCATCTTTAATATTTTGGACCAGTATTCTGTGATGATCGGGCAGTGCCACCATATGTGGCCTGGGGTGCTGGCAGGTTGTCCGCATCTCCAACAGGAGTCAGAGACATTTGGGAAGATCTTGTTTAATTTCGTAGGTGTTAGGTGCCAGTGAGTTATCCGCTTGAAGTTGCCCTCTTGAGATTGTGTACTAAGGCATGTTTTATGGATTTTAAGGAATATGTTTGCCCAGTCCTTCGGGGAGATATGAATGTTAAGTTCCGATTCCCAGGAGTTGGTGAATTTGGGCAGCGGGTGGTCATTGTCAATTGTTAGTAGTTTGTACATAGTAGATAGTTGTTTGGTTTTTATCTTGGTGGATGTGCAGAGTTTTTCAAATTTTGTGAGTTGTCTTTTTCCCTCCGTTAGTGAGAGAAAGTGTGTGAGTTGCCTTTGTTGGTAGTGTTGTAGTGTTGTCTGGTTAATGTCTGTCCAAGGGATAGTATATATAGAATCTGGAGAGCATAGCCGCTTGATGGTAAAGTCCTATGTCTGGGAGACTTAGTGTCAGGTATAGCATGGCATGTAATTTATCGCCGGAACCCACTTCCGGGTTCACGGCGCTCAGCCCCGCCCCTTTCTCTGACGCGGTCCCTCCACGATACTTAGGAGGACCGCGCCAGATTCAAAGGGCTGAATTATTCGCACAGGTGCTGCATGAAGATCAGCTGCTCTACTTCTGATCCTACCTGCTCCACTTCTATACCTCGGCTAGTAAACGGATTTCTACCTTCTCCACTTCTCGACCTCGGCTTGTAAACGGATTTCTACCTTCTCCACTCCTAGACCTCGGCTTGTAACTCTGAATTCTACCTTCTCCACTCCCAGACCTCGGCTTGTTAAAACGGACTTCCCCACTCTCCACTCCTAGTTCTCAGCTTGTTGAAACGGACTTCTAATTTCTCCTTCATTGGGTGAATTAACCCTTCCAGTGCCAGAACTGCCTTTAAGTTAAGTAATACTTTTACCAAACAAGTCAATTACTATTATTTATATTACACAGTATCTAAAACTCACTAAAGTGTCACTTTGTCTAATTATTCCTCTTACTCATAAGGGATTGCTACAAAGCCTAATTTTACCTACATGGATATTTAAAGGTACAGTGACCATAGTTTCATACCAATATAAAAGGAGGTGAACCTTATTGTTGTTGCAACCAAGAAATGCTGCAGTTGAGTTCCAATTAAAGAAATATTACAAAATAAGTATTACAGAATAATTCAGCCCTTCAATGGAACCAGCAGATATTAACTCTCAAGTTTCTGCCCTAACCAATAGAGTGGATACGATTGCTCAAGGGTTACAGGAACTGCAAATTACAAATGAGAGAATATTAACCTATGTTAGAGACATTCAAGGTCATCTTCCTCATGCCGCTCTTCAATCGGCTGGTGATCCTGCTGTCTGTAATCCAGAAAAATTTCATGGAGATAGAACAAAGTACAGAGAGTTTTTGAATTCTTGCAAACTACTAATTGCTTTAAAACCTAGATCTTATCCCACCGAAAGATCCAAAGTCTGTTCAGTGATCTCTTTTTTAAGAGGTGAACCTATGGCATGGGCCCATTCCTTTTTGGAAAATGATGATCCCATATTGGATTCATTGGATGAGTTCTTTGAAGCTATGTCTTTATTATATGAAGATCCTTTTAAACAAACTACTGCTGATTTAACCATCAGAACATTACACCAAAAGAATAGACCTGTTGAAGATTATATTGCAGAATTCAAAAGATGGGCTACAGAAACCCAATGGAATGACATTACTTTACGCAATCAATTCCGTCTCGGATTATCTGAAGCTGTGAAAGATGAACTCTCTCGTACAGAACTTCCTCCTACCTTAAATGCATTGATTCAACTGTCTATCAGTATTGATAGACGTCTAAGAGAAAGAAAAGCTGAAAGGGTTCTTACTAATTCTACCTGGAGAAAACCTTTCACTACTCTAAAACTACCTGAAAAAATTCCTCCACAAACTGAACCTATGGAAGTAGGTATAATAAAAAGTCCTCTTACTTCTGAAGAAAGAATAAGAAGGAGACAACTAAACTTATGTATGTATTGTGCTTCGAATGAACATCTAATTTCCGAATGTCCTCTACTGAAACATTCAAAAGGTGGTAAGCTTCATTCATCTACCTCTATATTGAACGTTTTTCAAAAAAGAAAAGCATCTACTTATTTTTCTATATCTCTCATATTACAGTGGGATACAAAAAGAATCGTGACTGAGGCCATCATTGATTCTGGTGCTAATGGAACTTTTCTTGATTTTTCTTTTGTTTCAAAAAATAAAATTCCTTGTGTTCAAAAAACCAATTTTATTCCAATCAGAGTTATTGACGGTTCATTTATATCCTCAGGACCCATCAAAGATGAAACAATCCCTCTAAGAATGATTACCAACAACGTACATTTCGAATTCATTACATTTGATATTATTAAATCTCCACTTTATCCCGTCATTCTAGGAATTAATTGGTTAAAAACCATGATCCTTTAATTAAGTGGTCTCCCTTCTCCATCTCCTTTGCTTCTGATTTCTGTAAAAAAACGTGCTTACAACACATTCCTATTCTCCAAACTACTGTAGAACCAGTTATACCTCCATTCTACTCCGATTTTGCAGATGTCTTTTGTAAAAAAGAAGCGGAAACACTTCCTCCTCATCGGCTATATGATTGCCCAATAGATCTCATACCCGGAGCTCCTATTCCTTATGGTCATATTTATCCACTCTCTGAAAAGGAGTTAGAAATTTTAAAAGAATATCTTAATGAAAATTTACGCAAAGGGTTCATCAGACCCTCGACCTCTCCTGCTGCTTCTAGTATTTTCTTTGTGAAGAATAAAGACCAAACCATCCGTCCTATTATAGATTACAGAGCCTTAAATAAAATAACTATTAAAAATCGTTATCCTCTTCCACTAATAAATGAATTAATTGAAAGGTTAAGAACTGCAACTATATTCACTAAACTCGACCTTCGAGGCGCATATAACCTCATTAGAATAAAACAGGATGATGAATGGAAAACCGCCTTCCGGACAAGATATGGTCTCTACGAATATCTAGTGATGCCTTTCGGGCTCTGTAATGCCCCTGCAACGTTTCAACATTTTATCAATGATATCTTTAGAGATCTTCTGGATGTATGTGTTATTATCTACTTAGATGATATCTTAATATATTCTAACAATTTGGATGAACATAGGAAACATGTTAGATGGGTTCTATCTAGACTGAGAACTCATAAATTATACGCTAAACCAGAAAAATGCCTTTTTGAGGTTACTGAATTCTCTTTTCTAGGATACATTATTTCACCTCATTCTTTGAAGATGGATAATTCCAAAATCAAATGTATTATTGATTGGCCTGCTCCTACTACTACAAAAGAATTACAACGTTTTCTTGGATTTGCAAACTTCTATAGAAAATTTATTAGAAACTATTCGGATGTATCACATCCTCTTAACCTCCTCAACAGTAGTAAACGTCCTTTTAATTGGAATAAAGATGCTCAAACAGCCTTCGACGAATTAAAAAAAAGATTTACAACTGCACCTATTCTACAACTACCTAATCCAACATTCCTATATGTTCTTGAAGTTGATGCATCAGATGCAGCCATCGGAGCAGTTCTTTCTCAACAAAAGACTCCACAAGATCCACTTCATCCAGTTGCCTTTTTTTCAAGATCCTTGAGCTCTGCTGAAAAAAATTATCCTATTGGTGAAAAAGAATTATTAAGTGTTAAAGCTGCCTTCGAAAATTGGCGTCATCTTCTGGAAGATACAAAACAACCTATAATAGTTTATACTGACCATAAAAATCTTGAATATCTCTATACTAACAAAACCCTTACAGCTAGACAAGTTAGATGGAACCTATTCTTTAACCGATTTAACTTCCAATTAATATACAGACCTGGAAATAGAAATAAAAAGGCTGACGCTCTTTCTCGAATTCCTTCTAAAACTACTACTGATGATTATCCTTCTACCAAAATAATAGGAATCCTCTCTTCTCTTCATGATGACATAAAGAATTTGAATCAGAAGGATCTTGAACTTCCCAAAACACCTATACTAACAAAAAAGGATGGTCTATTTTATTTTAAAAATAGAATTTATATTCCTCCCATTCTTAGGAATAAATTACTTAAGATGGTTCATGATTCCCCCCTAGCTGGACATCCTGGAATAAAGAAAACACTTGAACTAACTTCACGATATTATTGGTGGCCTCGCCAGGATAGAACCATTGCATTATATGTCAAAACATGTCCTATCTGTCAAAGGTCTAAACCAGAACATAATCAACCTTTTGGATTACTACTTAACTTACCTATTCCAGAAAAACCTTGGCAATCCATTTCTATGGATTTTATCGTTGATCTTCCACCTTCTCAACATTTCACCACTATTCTTGTCGTTGTGGATCGCTTCACAAAAATGTCCCATTTCATTTCTTTAAAAAAATTACCCTCCTCTGTAGAATTGTCTAAGGTCTTTATTGACAATATTGTGAAACTTCATGGTCTTCCTGAAGAAATTATTTCTGATAGGGGGACACAATTTACCTCCAAATTCTGGAAAGAGATGTGTCTCTCCCTTCAAATTCAACGCAAACTCTCTTCCGCTTATCATCCCCAAACTAATGGGCAAACAGAAAGGGTTAACCAATGTTTGGAACAATATCTTCGATGTTATTGTTCATACCTCCAAGATGACTGGACCACATGGTTACCTATGGCCGAATTTTCTTACAATAATACCATTCATTCTAGTACGAAAATGACTCCTTTCTTCTCCAACTATGGTTTTCATCCGTCTTCATTCCCCATCCAAACCATTACTTCATCCAATCCTACTGTTACATCAAAAAATGAATTTATGTCTTCTCTATTTTTCAAATTACGGGAGAATCTTCAACTCGCCCAAAATAACCAGAAAAAGTTTTTTGACAATAATAGAAGAATTCCCCCTCCTTACAAGGTAGGGGATCTTGTCTAGCTCTCTTCAAGGAATATTACCACAAGCCGTCCTTCAAAGAAATTGAGCTCTCTTTTTCTTGGTCCCTTTCAAGTAATTACTATCATTAATGATAACGTTGTTAAACTAAAACTTCCTCCAAGTTTTAAACTTCATCCAGTATTCCATGTCTCCTTACTTAAACCACACATCCCTGATCCTTTTTATAGAGAAATAGTAACAACTCCTGAACCTATCATTGTCCAAGGTGAAGAAGAATATGAAATTCACAAAATTTTGGATTCTCGTGTCCACCGTGGCTCCTTACAATACCTTATCAGATGGAAAGGTTATGGAGTTGATGAAGACACTTGGGAAGATTCATCTAATGTACATGCTAGGAGGTTAGTTACTGCCTTTCACAAACGCTATCCCTCCAAACCGAAATAGTGCACCCAGAGGATGCCCCATGGGAAGGGGGTACTGTCAGGTATAGCATGGCATGTAATTTATCGCCGGAACCCACTTCCGGGTTCACGGCGCTCAGCCCCGCCCCTTTCTCTGACGCGGTCCCTCCACGATACTTAGGAGGACCGCGCCAGATTCAAAGGGCTGAATTATTCGCACAGGTGCTGCATGAAGATCAGCTGCTCTACTTCTGATTCTACCTGCTCCACTTCTATACCTCGGCTAGTAAACGGATTTCTACCTTCTCCACTTCTCGACCTCGGCTTGTAAACGGATTTCTACCTTCTCCACTCCTAGACCTCGGCTTGTAACTCTGAATTCTACCTTCTCCACTCCCAGACCTCGGCTTGTTAAAACGGACTTCCCCACTCTCCACTCCTAGTTCTCAGCTTGTTGAAACGGACTTCTAATTTCTCCTTCATTGGGTGAATTAACCCTTCCAGTGCCAGAACTGCCTTTAAGTTAAGTAATACTTTTACCAAACAAGTCAATTACTATTATTTATATTACACAGTATCTAAAACTCACTAAAGTGTCACTTTGTCTAATTATTCCTCTTACTCATAAGGGATTGCTACAAAGCCTAATTTTACCTACATGGATATTTAAAGGTACAGTGACCATAGTTTCATACCAATATAAAAGGAGGTGAACCTTATTTTTGTTGCAACCAAGAAATGCTGCAGTTGAGTTCCAATTAAAGAAATATTACAAAATAAGTATTACACTTAGGCCTCCTTGGTATTTATGTGCTGTTAATAGTTTAAATGGTAGTCGTGGGTGGTTGTGAGACCAGACAAAATGGGTGAATTGTTTTTTAATTTCTGCGAAGAAGCTTTTTGGTATTGCTATAGGAATGGTTTGTAAGAGATATAGGAGTTTCGGTAGTATGTTCATCTTGATTATGTTTATACGGCACAATCAACCAAAGATAGGCTTGTGCCATCTCGTTAGGTCCTTTGAAATTGTTTGTAGAAGGGGAGGGAAGTTTAGGTCATATAATTGGGTTAAACGTATAGGTAGGTGAATCCCTAGGTATTTAATTGCCTTTGGTGCCCAAATAAACTGGTAAGAGTGTTGCAAAATATCTTTAGTGGATGTTGAAATGACTAGAGGTAGGATTTCGCTTTTAGTGAAGTTGACCTTAAAGTTTGAGAGGTGTTGGTATAGGGAGATTTCCTTTAAGATTTGTGGCATAGAAGATTTTGGATGTGTGAGAGTGAAAAGAAGGTCATCGGCAAATGCCGCTACTTTATATTCTATGTCCTTCACTACTATGCCATGGACGGATGTGTTATCTCTAAAGCCTTGAAGAAGGGATTCCATGATCAAGACAAACAATAAGGGGGGAAGGGGGCAGCCCTGTCTCGTGCCGTTTGAGAAAGTGAGGGGTTCTGAAAGTTGACCGTTGATCCTAATTCGTGCTTGGGGTTTGGAATATATAGATTTAACCATTGAGACCAGTTAGTGCTGAATCCCATAGTCTTTAGTGTGGCAAATATCAGGGACCAGTCCACCCTATCAAATGCCTTTTCGGCGTCAATTGATAGGAGTAGGTTCTCTGATTGTGATTGATGTGCTAAATGCATTAGATTGATCAGTTTTGTGTTGTTGTGTTTGGCTTCTTTTCCGGGGATGAAACCTGCTTCGTCGGGGTGGATCAGGTCTTGTAATAGAGGACATAGTCTAGTAGCTAGAATTTTGGTGAAGAGTTTGAGGTCCATATTGATTAATGAGATAGGGCGGTAGTTACCGCATAGAGAGGTGTCTTTACCCGGTTTGGGAATTAGGGTTATGTGTGCTTCTAGTGCTGCATCTGGAAGGGTTGGGTTTGTGGTGAGGGAGTTGAAAGCCTTGATGAATGGGTTAGTGAGTATGTCTGAGAATATTTTATAGTATTTGGCTGTGTAGCCATCTGGGCCCGGATTTTTCCCAAGAGGGGATTGTTTGGTTGCTAATAAGAATTCGTCTGGTGTTATTGGTGATTCCAAATGTAGTAATAGGTTTTGGGGTATTGTCTGTTTTATTCAAGGGGTTAAGTAGCGTTCTAGTTCTAGAGCTGTTGGAGTGGAAGATCGAATGTTATAGAGTTCTGTGTAGAACCTCTGGAATTCATGTAGTATGTCTGTGATTTTATGTGATATGTGTCCCGATTGTGTTTTGATCTTGGATATAAATGTAGTTTGTCTCGTGTCTTTAAGTGAGTTAGCTAGGAGGCGTCCACATTTGCTTCCTTTGGAGTAGTAAGAGTATTTGGTAAACGTAATTTGTCGTTTAATTTGGGTGTTCATCAGCTTTTGCAGTTCCGTTCTTTTATCCGTTAATACTTTGTATGTTTCTAGGGAGATATTCTGTTTATGGGTGGCTTTTAACGATCTAATTTCGGATGTAAGAGCTTCAGCACGCTCTGTTCGTTTCTTTTTAAGCCTAGATGCTATCGCGATGAGGTGACCCCTTATGACGCACTTACGGGCTTCCCAAGTTGTCGTGGGGGATGTTGTGTGTTCGGGATTTTCGTCAAAATATTGTTGTATCATTTGGCGGATGGTTGTGATTGTGTCCGCGTCGTTTAGTAGCAGGTCGTTTAATTTCCATTGGAAGGAATGTGGTGGGAGGTAGGGTATATGTATGGCGAGGGATAGGGGCGCGTGGTCGGACCAGGTAATAGGACCATATTCACATTTTTGAACTAGATGTAGATATTTGTGTTGGGTGATAAACATGTCAATTCTGGAGTAAGATTTTGTAGAGTGCGAATAGTATGAAAAGTCTCGGTCTGTGGGGTGTGTTGTGCGCCAGATATCGAATAGTCTGGCGTCATCCAGTAGCGAGGCTACCCGACGCCTAGTTGAGGCTTGGTAGGTAGGTGCAGTGGAAGTCGTATCCATGGTGGTGTCTAGTGATATGTTAAAGTCGCCTCCCATCAGGAGGATGTCTTCAATAAACTGTTCCATTAGGTGAAAGTATTTTTTGAGTGCTTTCCCTTGTCTTCTGTTAGGTAGATATAGGTACTAGTGTCACTACGTGGTGGCCTATCTGACCTTTTACCATTAGCAGTCTCCCCGTGTCCGAGGTTTGGTGTGCTTTATATGTGAATGGGACTTTAGCTGAGATGAGTATGGCTACTACTCGGGCTTTGGATTTTGTATAGTTACTGAAAAAGCCTGTATGTAATGCTCATTTTCAAAAGAATTTCTTGAACCAGTAAGAAGGTAATCATGGCTTTGTATATCAGATATTTAAAAAATAATATATATTTGTTCCTGATGTCAGTTGGGCTTGGAGGAATTAGTGAAGCAATTTATAAACAAAATGTGTAAACAGGGCCAGCTTTTCCACTAGTTCCCTAGGGGTGCCTCTGGCAAATCTGCAGCTGTAATGGTCTCTGGGTCTGTTCGGGTGATCCATTAATGGATTGTGAAATTGGCAAAATGGCCGGAGACATGGTAAAATTCTGGATGCCAGCCAGGCGTCAGCAGCTGTCTTTTCTCACTAAGTGCTGAACTATCTTCTGGCCGCTGGCACCTGGCGCATACCAAACTGGCTGCACTTGGATTTCCATTCCATTAGGCTGGGCGTGGGCACAGTGTCCACGCACTCCTTCCTCTGCCCTGTGCATAGGGAGATGTGAGAAGGAGGAATCAAGGAAGGAAGTGCGACAGGAAACAGACCTGGCAGCCTAGCAAGTATATGTCGCAATAGGCTCTTAACTTCAGGATTCTACTAAACAGCAGTGCCAGTGAATTCATGTATGCCATTGAGATTGTGTGTGTCAGTAAGCCTGTGTATAATGAACTTGTGTCTGTATGTGTGCTTGTGTCTGTAGGTCAGTGTGTGCTTGTCTTTAGTGAGCTTAAATGTGTACATCAGTGAGCTTCTCTATAGTGAGCTTGAATGTGTGTCAGTAAGCCTGTGTGAGCTTGTCTGTAGTATGCTTGTGTCTGAGCGCATAAGTGAAAATGTCTGTAGTGAACCTTTGTGTGTCTGTGAAGTTGTGTGGAGTTAGCTTGTGCCTGTCTCAGAGTGCATTTGACTGTATATGCATTTGTGCCAGTGTGCTAGTGTGTCTGTGAGATTGTGAGTGTGATTATGTGTGTTGGGGCATAAGGGTGAGAAGAGCCACATCAATTTAGAGTATATGTGGTGCGTATCATGTCATGCCATTAGTGGAGCATATGCGCCATTGAAGTATTGTTTGCCTAGGGCATCAAATATCCAAGAGGTGCCCAAAAGGTAGATACCCAGATGTTTTATAACTACAACTTCCATGATGCCTTGTCATTCTAAAGGCATGCAAAGATACACAAAGTATCATGATAGCTGTAGTTCTACAACATCTGGGGGCCTACCTTTTGGGCACCCCTGAAATACCCTGTGTGTAAAATGCCTTGCGGATGTTGTTACTTAGAATTTTTAAGAGTGCATTGTTTTTTTTTTTATTCTACAAGAACAAATTCAAAACAAATTCTTTTGGATTTTTTGATGTGGGAATAAGATGCCACTCTATATTATATCAAAGAGAACCCAGGTGTCTTTGTCCTTTTAGGAAAACTTGCATTGCTTCTTACTCTGTAACAAAATGTGTGCTATGTTAACCAGCCAACAAATTATAGAGAAAATAGGATTTGTTTGAATGTGAACAAATTTATAACTAAACAAATCGTCTAAGCTAGATACATTAAACTGATTCCCAAGTGTTAGTTAGCTCTATTCTCTAATGCTTTATATCTAAAGTGGTTCGAGGACTGCATTAGCACGCAATTATTCCCAAAGATTGTTGTTTAAGGTGCCACTTTCAGGGCATCGTTATAGTGCCTGAAATTAGTTCTGATCATATTCCTGAAATTACCCTGAAAGGTCGACTGCTCTGAAATTTATAGTAATTCATCTGCTTTACAGGGAAGATCATTCCACTTGAATCTGTTTTGACTCTGAAGAACGACCAGATGTTCCCAACTCTATTATATTTAAAAATGGATGTAAATAAGAGCATCATGTATTTTTTTCCATTAGTACATAGTGTATGAATAGTGTAGATATTCACAATGAAGGATTGTAAGGAAATGAAGAGGTTAGTAACATACAAATATTTATTTTTATTACTAGCAATTGCCATTGCTCAAGGATCAAAGTAAAGTTCACATTCATAAAAGCCTCCAACATAAATTGTCAATGTCTTTGATTGAAAGCAAATCTCATGGTTTTCAGCTGAGAGAGATACATAACATTGTACTGAGTAGTATGTGAAAATATTGCTATCTAGACATTGTGGGTGGGGTGGTCAGTTCTGGAGATATCATAATGAATAAATAAACCATGGTTGAGTGGTTTAGAGTGGTTTAGAAATATATGAAATGCCCAGAATGGCATTATTTTACCCCAACACATTTTATATTGCATAATATTTTAGGTGAAGTTCAGTGCAAGTGGTAAATAAACACTCAAAGCACCACCACCAGTACAGCCACTGTAGTGGAAGTTACAGTCCCATGCAGCATCTATTTCAGCCGCTGTCATTAAAATGGCAGAAAGTGTAACTCTGGAATAAAATACCTACTATTCTTGGACAGAGCAGCACATGTATTTCCCGTTTCAACCTGCGATCATGGATCATTATTTACATTTCATTAGGAGGAATGGATGACATTGTAGTAATGTATACACATCTGTAACAATATATATACATACATACACACATTGCAGCAGCCCAAAGGCATACCATGCAACATTGGGAGGTATAAAATCAGGACAGGGTATGGACAGGACTATGGGGCTTGTGAGTGGTTCCATCTGGAGAGTATGTAGTATCATGAAGAGAAGAGGCACGTCAGGCAAAGTGACTAGCTGTCTGGATGATCCCAATCAGGACAGCTCATACGTACAGATCTTTTGAAGTGCTGTGAGCATGTGCCAGGCAGCATTTTGCCTATCGAGAGTTTGTCTTCTGATACATGAGCAATATGCTGATTGGGGACATTTTCCTGAACATTTACCCAGCATATCATTAATGGATTCTAGGAAATAGCAGACACAGTCTTGGGAGTGCACCTCCCAATACTTTTATGTTGGCTAGGATAACAATGTTGTGGCACTGTCCTGAGATCAGGGCCCTGTATTGCACAGAATCACTCACACTGTGTAATATTTATTTTTTAATCCAAGAAAAACAGAAAAAAACAACCCAAGCAATATAAACACTTCAACCAGTGTGAGAGTTGAGTGCTCTTAAATGGACACTCCACTGCCCAAATACAGCATTAAAAATAACTATTTATTATATATCCTCAATAAAAACATACATGCATTTAGTTGTGCAGTTTTTCTCTGATGGAATATGTAAATTCAAAAGGTGCTTGTCTGCAGCCATTGCAAGTACCCAGACTTTGTGTGGCAGTCAATTCCAGACTTCCTAATTGAACTCACTGAAAAGTCTTTACAAGGCAGGTTCTCTGATTGACAGACAGGGTGTGTAACAACAAGGTTAATTTATAAATGTGCCATTTTATATTGTAATCTACACTTTTTGTACAATGAAAAAAAGAGAGGACACACTCTTCACACAGAAAGCCCTTCAGTGGGTTAAAATGCTTTAGCATACCTCCCAAAGAGTGATACTGGTGGGAGGGGTAATAAGGGCATGGGCCAGTGACATGATTTGTACCACTGGCCCTACCCATAGGCACTATACCCACCCAAAAGTGTCCCTTTAATAATGAGAGTAAAAATAAATCTCATTGGAATCACACAGTATAAGACTTCAAGTCCATGGCAGCTCTATAAGTCATATCATGACCAAAAACGTGTTTTTAAAAAAATACTAGTTATTCATTCGTATGAAAGATGGAATGTCTAGCTTGCACATAAGTGAAGTATAACACTGAATTTTTGTGCAAAGACTGCTGCTAACAAATAAATAAATAAATTAGGTGTGACAAAAATGGTAAAAAAAAGATATATCTGTGGGTATTAGTGAGGAACCGTTTGTCATGTTTAGCAATTAAGCTTTATAACAATACAAACAGAATGATCACACGTTATCTATGCAAGTTCACAATTCACTTTTTTTCTTGATTGTGGGCTCTTTTTATTTAGATATGAAAATATTGCTGATTTATTCAGCTGCTATTATTCTGCTAATTTTCTTTAGATTGAGGATGGACTAAAGTTGGAAAACTCGTGGCACGAACCTCTACAAATGAATGGCTATTTGAACATTTTGTACATAGCCACGTGGCAATTTTCTAGTCTTGTATCTCTTGTAGCTCAAAATCAGCAGGGAACCTTGCGGTCAATTACATATCTAAAAGAGCATGTTGGGGAATTTGCTAGGGAAATATGTGCATTAACACACAGCAGGGAAATCCAGCAGATAAAAATAAATTGTCACTTTTACGAAGGCTTATTTGAGAACAGTATGTAAGCAGCTGTATTGGAAGCAGCAAGATACTTTGATTATGCTGCGCTGCCTTGAAAGCAGGTAATTGCCTGCATGGTTGAATTGTATGGTGACATTTGATAAATGACTGGGACTGACCATAGCCTGTTGCAGGGGAGCAGGCTTAAATTCATAAATATGTTATAATATGTTTTCACCAGGGTATCAAGACTTTCATTTTTATAGACATATACATATAAATATATAGTTGTAGAAAAAGGGAGCTTGAAACAGGAGGCCACAAATTACACTCACTCCTTCTCCTCCCTTATGCTCATTCTCCTTCCCTCTAATTACCTACCCATCAGAGCAATGCTCTATATTCTCCTCCTCTCCTTCTCTCTCATCTCCCTAAGGATCAAAATATCCCCTTCCACCCACTTCCCTCAACAAAACACTAACATTTACATTAATCCCTCTCTGCTACACTCCCCCTTCTCTCATCTCAAGCCCTGCACTCATTTCTCTATTCTCTCTCTCCTGCTCTAACCCAATCTCACCCTAGTCGCCGCCCATATAAAACCCACTCACACCTCCTGTCTCTATCTCTCCTCCTACTTCTGGCAGCTGGTGACGTCTCTCCCAACCCAGGGCCCCTCACCTCATCTGCTCACACTAAAATAACCAGAAACCATGCAAACCTCCTCCAAATACCCTGCAGTCTATCCTCCTCTACCAAAATTCAGTGTGCACTCTGGAATGCTCGCTCCATTTGTAGTAATATCAAATCTACAGCTATACATGACCTCCTCATCTCTAACTCTCTCACAATACTGGCACTCACTGAGACCTGGCTATCTCCATCCGATACCGCTACTCCTGCTTCTTTATGTTTCGGTGGTCTACAGTTCTCCCATACTCCTAGACTTGACTGTAAAGGAGGTGGTGTAGGCATCCTTCTCTCCCCTCAATGTACCTTTCAACCTATCCTCCCTGCCCCTGCCCTATCCTTTACTTCCTTTGAAGTTCACACCGTACGCCTTTTTAAGCCCACTCCTTTAAGAATTGCCATCATCTATCGCCCCCCCCCGGTCACCCTAAACTATTCATTGAACACTTTTCCTCCTGGTTACCCCACTTTCTTTCCTCTAGCACTCCCTCTCTCATACTTGGGGACTTCAATATCCCTATCAACAAGCTCAATTGCCCTGATGCCCCTCGTCTGCTCTCTGTAACCTCCTCCTTTGGACTCACACAGATTTCTTCCTCAGCAACTCATACTGCAGGAAACACTCTTGACCTCATCTTCACCAATCTCTGTACCACCTCTGATCTCGCCACTGCTCCATTTCCTTTGTCTGACCACCATCTGCTAACATTTAACATCTGCATACCCCATACCAAAATCTCACCACCGTCCACTCTCCAACCTCGCAGAAACCTCAACTCTCTCGATCTCCAGCACTTCTCCACTAAACTCCAAACACTCCTTTTACCCATCTCAAATCACAACTACCCTAACTCTGCAACCTCACTCTACAACTCCACTCTCTCCTCTCAACTTGACATCATGGCACCTCCTACAGTTAAACGCAGCAAGCGCCCCCAACTACAACCCTGGCACACCAAGCTGACCTGTTACCTCCAAAAATGTTCCAGAACTGCTGAACGCTGCTGGAGAAATTCTCACTTTGCCTCTGACTTTGTCCACTATAAATTTATGCTGCGCTCCTACAGCATGGCTCTTTCCTCTGCAAAAGTAAGCTACTTCAACACCCTCATAAGCACACTGTCCCACCAACCCAAACACCTGTTTCACACTTTTGATGCACTTCTTCGCCCTGTGACTACCCCTCCTTCCACCACCTTGTCCGCCACAAACTTTGCATCTCATTTCACTGAGAAGATCTCTACAATCAGGAAAGAGATCTCTAATCTTTCTCTGACCAGTATCAATACATCATCCAACCCCACTCCCCCTGCCATCCTAAGCTCATTTGCACCTGCTACAGCACAAGAGGTTTCTGCTCTGCTCCTGTCCTCCCGCCCCACCACCTGCTCCCTCGATCCTATTCCCTCGCATCTCATCCGCACTTTGTCTCCCTCTCTTGCTCTTCCTCTCGCTAACATTTTCAATCTCTCCCTTTCCTCTGGCACATTTCCCTCTGCCTTCAAACATGCAACCGTAACCCCAATTCTGAAAAAGCCCAGCCTTGATCCCAACTCCCCATCCAACTACCGCCCTATCTCGCTACTGCCATTTGCTTCCAAGATCCTCGAGAGAGTTGTCTACGCCAGATTGACAGACTTTCTTGAATCCAACTCTCTGCTTGACCCCCTTCAGTCTGGATTCCGCGCTGGTCACTCTGTCGAAACTGCTGTGACCAAAGTATCCAACGATTTAATTGCTGCTAAATCTCACGGCCAATACTCTATCCTAATCCTCCTTGATCTTTCTGCCGCCTTTGACACTGTTGATCATCAACAGCTTCTTCACATTCTCCGTAACTTTGGTCTACGGGATTCTGCTCTCTCCTGGTGCTCCTCCTACCTCTCCCAGCGCTCCTTCAGTGTTTCTTTCTCTGGCTCTGGCTCTTCTCCCCAACCCCTCCCTGTCGGCGTCCCCCAAGGTTCTGTCCTCGGCCCCCTACTGTTCTCTATCTATACTGCCTCCCTTGGTAAACTCATCAGCTCTTTTGGCGTCCAATACCATTTATATACAGTTGACACGTAAATCTACCTGCCCTTCCCTGATCTCTCTCCGCCCACCCTGACTCGTGTTTCTGACTACCTCTCTGCTATTTCCAACTGGATGGCTGCTCACTTCCTTAAACTCAACCTGTCCAAAACAGAACTTCTAGTTTTTCCTCCCTCAAGTGCTGCTACTCCTGTGTCTGTCGCCATCCAAGTCAACGGAGCTACTATCACCTCTACCTCCCAGGCTCGCTGCCTAGGAGTTCTTTTTGATTCTGATCTCTCTTTTACTCCCCATGTTCAATCGATAGCCAAATCCTGTCGCTTCCAACTCAAGAACATAGCGCGCATCCGCCCATATCTAACGCCGGACGCGGCTAAGGTACTGGTTCATGCTGTTGTTCTCTCTCGCCTTGACTATTGCAATCCCCTTCTCACCGGTCTTACATGTTCCCAGCTTGCACCGCTGCAATCTATAATGAATACGGCTGCGAGGCTTATTTTCCTGTCCGGTCGCACCTCCCACGCCTCCACGCTCTGTCAGTCCCTGCATTGGCTTCCAGTTAGTTATAGGGCCCAATTCAAAATTCTGGCGCTTGCTTACAAATCCCTACATAATGCTGCTCCAACATACCTATCCTCCCTCATACACAAGTATGTCCCGTCGAGACCCCTGCGCTCAGCCCAAGACCTACTCCTATCCTCTGCCCGGATCCCCACCTCTGATGCTCGCCTTCAAGACTTCTCCAGGGCTGCACCTATTCTGTGGAACTCCCTTCCCTCCTCAATCAGACTTTCACCCAGCCTCCATTCCTTCAAAAAATCTTTGAAAACTCACTTCTAAATTAAAGCGTATCAATTAAACTGTCAGCAGGTTTCTCATCCCCCACCCCATGACTCCGTTCCTTCACCTGTCAAAAATGACCTACCAAGCAATCAATAAACCCTTCTGTAACAAACTATTTAATTCCCCTACTTTAACCCTTTGTGTCACTATACCCCACTCCCTCTAGCATGTAAGCTCATCGAGCAGGACCCTCAACCCCCTCTGTTCCTGTACGTCAGTGGTCTGATCTCAATTATGTGTCTGTTAGTCCACCCATTGTACAGCGCTACGGAATTTGTTGGCGCTATATAAATAATAAAATAATAATAATAATAATCAGTGACTTTTAGATTACAGTGTGTCAATGTCTCCTAAGACAGTAACTCTATTGTTCCACTGCAAAATACAGAGACTGTACAACTGATGGGAAGACATAAACCATGAACGTGTCAAGTGACATTTATTTAGCATTTATATTTCATTTATGACTGTCAGTTTAATTTAGTTATAATGGAATGTATTGAAGGTCTTCCAATTGATATAAGTGATATGTTTTTTTTTAGATTTGGTGAAACAGTCCCTATTTTTGTCCCATGTCCCACCATCATGGTTTGTTGTCTGACGTCATGATTTTTAATACACCAAAGAAAAATTCCCATTAAGCACAATATGAATGTATCAATAAATGTGTCCTGTTGATTGCCTGCTAGTGCCAACAGCCTTCAGAGTGTGATAAAAGTTCTATTAACAGAGCAGGAGATAAGAACTTCTAAAGTAAACACACCATACTGTGACATCAGGGAGTTACAGCCAGGGAGGTGTGGCTAGTGGTTCATTAAAAGAAGTGATTTAACTCCTAAATTAGTACAATCTATACACCAAAACCATTTCATTAAGATAAAGTTATTTTGGTGCTTATCTATTGTATTTGCTTTAATTGTTTTTGTTTGCGCTGTCAGTACCTTGGACAGCACCTAGTACTGACTAATGCTCACCTCATGTACAAACTTCCGTTACTTCTCGCATGCAGCAATGTTCCCCCACTATATATCTATAATGAATCTTTTTTTTTTATATTCCTTTCCCTGTCTAACTAAAGGAAAATGATTCGCCCCATCTGCTAAATCAGACAGTACAACTAATTCTCAACTTCTTGGCAGAAAATTCCATTTTAAAATCAGTACTTACTAGATTGAAAGAACCAGAAGATCATATAAGTATGTTCCATGACTTAATCCAGGAGTTTAAGGAAAGGAGTAGGAGATAGAATGAAGAGAGAGAAGGGGGAGATTGAAAGAAATAATGTGATTTCACAGTAAGAAATAGGGGAAAAGTAAGGGGAAATAAAGATCAATGAAGCCCACCAAAAGGAAAAAACATATCAGTTTAGTGGGATAATGCGATCCTGTCACAGAGAAGAAGGATTGTAGGGGTTAAAATATCACTGTAGTATTGGATTGTTGAAAGGGAAACTAAGGGGAACATTATTATAAGTAACCACTGATATTTAATGAACTACTAGAATACAAAATATGTACTCCATAAATTTAACACGTTATGAGTCTAAGTAAATTAATTGCAATTACAGCAAAGAATGCACATTAAGATATATCATTAAAGATTAAATCTAATAGTAATAAATAATTAAAGCTGGTTTAAACTAGTGCTTGGGGAAGTATGACCTTAGTTGGACAGCCTGCTGGATTGGCAGGCAGCCTGACATGCACTCATGCCAGGCTGACCTTCCAATTCTTTGACAAACATGCCCCCTTTTTGGGCATGTTCACCCCTTTTGGCAGGTCTTGTCACATGATTCGTGCCAGTGGCACACCCTTTTACCCCGCCCATTGACTTCCTGCTTCACTGTACAATGCTGTTAGGGATTATGGATTTACTTGAAAGATGAAAGCATAAATTAGAGAGAAATTAGCATAGAGTATGTGTTTTCTTATAACTGCATCCTATGAGTTTCCCTCCAGCACCATCTCCATCAGATACATGACGCTTGGGAGGTATGATTGTTTTAGTGTTTTTGGTCGATAAGATTCCGTAATTAGGCCCATTATAATTGTCAGCACCAGGCCCACTGTGCTCTTAATCCGGCCCTGGCCTTGTGTGTATATAAAAATATATATAATGTGTGTTTGAATGTAAGCATATCTTTGTATGGAGTATGTGTGTGAATGTATGTGTTTAATTTACACTTAAACACACATTGAAACACATACACACACTCATACAGAGGCACACACACGCATGCAAATACACAGACACACCAATACACAGACTAACACAGCGATACACACACAATGACACAATATACACACTGACACAACACACACAAACACACAGAAACACACACACTGACACAAAAGGACACACAGAAAAAGGAGCTGAGAGTGACCATGTGCGTGTGTGTGGTATGTGAGGGTGACAGTATGGGGGAGGAGAGGCTGATGATGTGGTGGGAAGTGAGGGTGACAGTGAGGTGGGGAGAAGAGGGTGACAGTGTGGGGGGGAGAAAGGGTGACAGTGTGGGGGGGAGGTGAAGGTGACAGTGTGGGGGAAGGGGAAGGGTGACCGTGTGGGAGGGAGGTGAGGGTGACCGTGTGGGAGGGAGGTGAGGGTGACAGTGTGGGGGGGAAAGGGTGACGGTGTGGGAGGTGAGGTGACAATGTGGGAAGGAGGTGATGTGGGAAGGAGGACAGTGGGGGGAGAAGTTGAGAGCGACAGTGTGGGAGGGAGGGGAAGTTGACATTGTGGGGGAGGGAGGTGAGCGTGAAGTTGTGGGGGTGGAAGGGTAAAAGTGGCAGTGTGGGCGGGAGGTGCAGGTGAAAGCTGGGGGGGGTTAACAGTGTGGAAAGGAGATAAGAGGGATATCTATTAAAATACTTTTTGAGAAGTCCCTAGTGATCCAGTGGTCTCTTCTCCTTCCTCCCTGGTGGTCTGGTGACTCTTGCTGTCCTATCAGCAACTCCGCCTTCGCTGGCTGCAGACCATGCAGATATAGTCTCAAGAGCTCTAGCTCGTGAAGTCTCAAAGAATGGCTGAGCTCATTGACAATTACTGCATGGTCTGCAGCTCTGCCCCCAGAGGAGGTGGAGCTGCAGAATGGAGGGTGCGCAGGACTATCTCCCTGTTTTAGAGGGGCCCTGCACCCAGCGGCATTCCTTGCAAGCCACTAGGACCCCTCTTGGTGTCGGGCCCTCGGTCATGGACCAAGGGCCTGACGTTCTCCTGAGTTGCCGGCGGCCCTGGATGTGTGGGTCAGCAAGACCCACCAGTGGGTAGCGACCCACACTTTGGGAAAGGCTGCTCTAATTACCACCCTGCTTCGATTGCCAGCCCTTCCCTGATTAGAAGTACTGTATTTAACATATGGCAAATGAGAGAGTTAGTTTATACTGAAACCAAACTTCCAGGCCACTTATGTGTGACTTCTTACACCTTACAGAGTAGCTCTGCTGGAGTCCCAGCTTCAAAGAGGAATTTAGGTTTTAAGCTCTGACCTCCCATACAATCAAATTAAACACTTTTGAAATTGACAATACCACCTCTACCAGGCAGCCAGTTCATAAATGCACAAACATAACTTTCGTTTTACCGAACAGATCTGAGCACTTTTTGGATATGTTGTGCGCTCAGATCGGGGCTATTCAGGAATATACATTTTTGTGGGGTTCCGATGCTGTTGTCATGTGTTTTTGTGATATGTAAAAATGTATATAAGTTTTCCTAGAGATAATTGGATAAGCTTAATTGGAGCTCAATTATCACTCAAACACATTGGCTTGTGAAAAGGAAACCCCTGTGATTTTGTATTGGAAACCCCATGCTAGGGGCACTGCATAAAAAGCCTGTGGCCTAATAAAGTTCAGATTGCTGCTTTTACCCAATACGACTGGTTGCGTCAATTATATTGGGGAAACACTACACAGGAATATTTTCAATATATTCAGTACATCTGGAATTAGGACTAGTGGAGGATTGAAGGAATAACAGCAATAGACTCACAAACCCATGACACTGGTGTCAGAAGCAGGACCCTCCATACAAATCACTCCAGCAAGGAATTCCAGCGGAAAGCAAACAGAGACAAAGATGGCAGAGAACTACAGGCAATAAACAGTAGCCACCCTATAAGAAATAATGGCGGAAAAGGGACAAGACCAAGCGGGACTAAAGGAACCTGAACTAATTGCAGCTCTAGTGAACCTAGAACAGGATGGATCATTTAATCCAGCCAACAACCCACCCAGTTTCCTGACACCCCAGATGGAACCTGATGATCTCTCCAGATGGATGAGGGATCGACTCGCCTTCTATGGCCCAAACCCCCCCCCCCCATGAGGTGGTAGATCGGATCATGACAGTGCAGAGAGAGAAGGAGCCGAGAAACTGGCCATCAGCAGAGTCACAGCTACTGCCAGCATACTAGATTATGTGCGACCCCGCAGAAGTTCCAGCTCCCACAGCAGCATCAAGGACACACGCCAGTCCTTTAACACCTTCGATGACCTAATGGGGGGACATTGACAGGTTCCTACAGGACTTCAAATGGCAGTGCCAACTACACTAGGTGGAGCTCCATGAATGGATCCCCATCCTGGTAGGAAATCTGACTGGCAGAGTGACAAAGACATACAGGGAGATACCAGAGGAATGGAGAGATTACCCAGAGGTAAATAGATGACTACTGGCATGGTACACTATCACCCTAGACACAAAAGTTCAGAGAAGCCAGACTAGGGCCAAGAGACACTCACCGAATGAGCCAAGCCACACAAAATTGGCTCCAGGTGTGTGAGGCAAAGACCCTGGAAGACGGGCTCCAGCAAATACTACTCGAACAATTTTTTGCCAACACCACCCAGGATGTACAGAACTGGGTAAGAGATCATGAACCCTTCACCATAGAAGCTGCTGCTCAACTTGCAGACCAGTTAGTTGATACCATGCGACCCACAAACCTCCACTCAGGAGCCCCGTCTGCCTATTCTACCCGAACCATTCCATTGCTTAACCAGCTACTGCGACAAGTTCCAGGACCCCCGGCCAGAGCACCACACCCTCCTCCGCAGGCTAACTTTACCCAAAGCCGCTGTTTTTTTTAGTAACCAATCAGGGCATATCGAGCGGAACTGTATGATGCCCTAACCCCGACCCACAACCACCAGAACCTGGTACGCTACTACCCTTACGCACTATCCTTACGCACCCAAACAAGCCCATTAGAGACTATGGGAAACATCACTAGGACTACTTTTCCCCCAACAAAACTGAGGACTATGGGCACGTGGTCTCCATGGTTCAACAGCCGGAATTTGACAATAGAGAACCCCACAACCAGTGAAAGTGAATGGGTGATTAACCAAAGGACTTTGTGACTCTGGTGCCACCCTCACACTAGTACGGCCTGGCGCACTACCATCCACCCAACCCCTGGATTGGCAAGTAGATGTCAGGGTGGCCGGAGGACATATCCACAAGCTTCCACTAGCCCGAGTACAGATAGGCTGGGGCACCGGAGAAGGTTGAAGAGAATTAGTAGTCATGCCAGGACTCCCCTCGAATGTTCTACTAGGAAACGATCTAGGACGATTGGAAAGCTGATTTGTACCCGAAATAACTACTCCATCCTCACCTAATTGTATGGCAGTTAACCGAGCAGAAGCACAGCGGTCACTTGAATCTGGGACTCAGGTAAGACCTAACCCAACCCTCTCCCACCAACGGAGACTATTGAATGATCCCCACCAAGCGACTTTAGTAACTTGACCATTAGCGACTCGACCTTGAGCCAATACCGAGATCGAGTTGCCTCTGGTGAGATTTATACTCTGGTGCCTCTGGTGAGATTCATACTCTGACCAAATATTGTGGAAAAACAGCCTTTTATACCGGTACACCCCTGGAAACACCCTGGGCACCACCGCTGTCCCCGTATTCCAGTTGGTAGTCCCATCCCCACAACGATCAGCCTTGCTTAAGCTCGCCCACCAAGCCCCCTTAGCGGGACACTTGGGATCTAAACGGACCGAGTACCGGCTATCCCGTAACTTTTTCTGGCCTGGCTGCTCTAGGGATGTTAAGAACCATTGCCGAACCTGTAATGTATGTCAGCAGGTCGGAAATGGCTGAGACGTTGCGAACGCCCCTTGCAACCCTTACCCTTAGTAGGCAAACCTATCTGAGGCAAAAGTAACCTTGCCACTGGTTCTTGGAGGGGCCTGTTGGCCATCTTCCTTCCCACAGACTATGGACCCTGTAAACTGTGCTAAACAAGTCTCTGTTTGTCTAATTGAAGTATATGGTTTGGGAACTGAGCAGCCTCATGAACCGGAGACCACCCTGGAGCTTGTTAAGCTTAATTGATACATTGTTGCAATTTCCACCGCAGTGGTCTAAGTGTTCATCTAGGTGACCACAATTCCTTTGGACGACCACAAGGTAGTGGCCATCTTGTTCGCATAGACCAAAACTGCGAATAGACTTCAGGAGGACTTTGCCACGAATGCCCTGGAACTATTTTCGGTATGAAAACTTTGCAGTCCCCATTGGTTCCCTAGCGGCACTTAGCCGCGATTCTATGGAACTATTTTTGGCTATGGGACCATGCCTGTAGTCGGTCAAAATGTGACTTTCATAAAATTCCTGAACCCCTGAACTGATCTGGGTGATTTTTGGATATGCTGGTCACCCAGATCCGGGCTATCAGCGGATGTAACATTTGTGGGTTTGTGGGGATTTGATGTGTTTTGGGGGTACTTTTGGCATTTTGTAAAAATATGTGTTATTCTGCCTGGATATAATTGGGTTATTACAGTATATGACTCAATTATCTGCCAGGCAGAGGGGAGGGATTGTTTGTTTGTTATAGGAGTGTCATGCATTTAATCACTGTTCTTATTGGTCTGTGTCTTTGTGTTGGAGTTACCAACAAGGTCCATGTGGGAGGACCCCTTGCATGGGCACTGTAATAAAAGGCCAGTGTGGCACCATTAAAATTCAGTCCTACTTTACCCTCAACATAGAGCCTTGCCTTGTGTTTGTAGGGGCCTGCTATACACGCGATATCACTAGCTCTTATAAGAGCTTTACAGCTATACTCTCTTGGAGGAGAGGCCTTCCCACTTGGAGCTGGATCCAGGAGTTTGGTCCAGTGTGGGAAGGGATGGTGAAACCCCCAGCCAAGCTACAGCAGCTATGGGGGTGATGGTGTCTGGTGGAGTGCTTGGAGTCCTCGGTAAGTACTAGGAAACAGCGGTTGATGGAGGTACCAGGTCAGGGTGCCAGGCGGTCCGTCACAGAGTGCTTTTTGGATATGTTGTTCGATCAGATCGGGGTACTTCAGGAATATCTCGGAAAACTCCACACAAAGGGATTACTTTCACTATATTCAGCACATCTGGAATTAGTACTAGTGGAGGATTGAAGGAATAGCAGCAATAGACTCACGAACCCGTGACAATTTCATTTTATTACTTAACAATTTTATGTATACTTTTATTTCCTAAGATGAGATATAGCATCTCAAAGTCAGAAAGCCACTTAATAAATAAGCTTGTAGGTGACCAATGGAATTCCTTGCAAATTCTGTGGAATCAGGATGGATATAAATGTATGTCCATGGTAAAATATGAAGGGATTTAGTTTTGCTTCCCATTGTTAGGCTACACATAATCCTGTGAAATGTTGAAAGTGAATTATATTTGTCAGGGTACACCATGAAATTAATTTTCTACCAATATGAATATTACCTTTCATTTGCAGGTATAGTGCCAATTTATATTCCAATTCTCTGGTATAACGAATGCACATATTCTCTCTATGTTATAGTACATTTTCTGGTTTCATGTACCATACACAGTGACTACATTTTATTTATTATATAAAAGTTCAAGACAAAAATTATGTCACCTCTTTTATAAATGTTCAGTATTTTTGCAGAGATTATGCTATAAACATGTACACTGTGCTAGGAGAAAGGAAACTTATTGCAAACATCTAAAGGTTTTTAATTTTAGCCATACTCCACTTCTTGTATCACAGGATTGAACTAATTTGCCAGCCCCTATCGTGTAACCCCCAGACATCACGTCCTACTAACATGCCTCAACTTGGAATGGTTAGAGAAAGACAAATTCCCCAACTGGTGGCCCTATTCTCAACACTGTGTACTCACTTCATGGGTTATTCTTTTAATATTTTAATATTAAACCAATCAACAGTGGAGCATTTTCTAATCAAATCAAATATGTGGTACAACCAGCGAAGAAAAAAAAATACATTTAACTTAACTCTATTCTTGTTTCATACACAATTTTGATTGTATGTATATACACCTTTAAGAGAAGAAATAGCAAAATAGTGGGATATCTTAAAACAAGTGTTTTGTGATTCTAAACTAATGGAACAATCAAAAGTTCCAGAGGTAAAGGCTAGCTTTGGAAATAGAGGCTTGTAGGTCTATATAGGCGACCATTCACTTCTTGTTAATTATGTAGTGATGAATATTCCAATGGTAGGTAGTAATATCTCAAGAAAATGAATAAAATAGAGCAGGACTACACCTCCCATGATGCTTTGCCAGCATTATGTGTGTAAGAGCATTATGGGGGATGTAGTCCACAACATCTGGAGTGCCGAAAGTTTCCTATCCCTGCAATAGAGTAATATTGTTTAAATTATATAAATAACTGTAGGTAAGTGAAATACTCACAAGCTATGAGCCTATAAGTTGGCGCAGTAGATAAGCACTGTATGGTTAATGGCCATATTGCCATCTTACAGCAATTGGGAACTTGATGACCAATGGGAATCAAATAAAAAATATATATTTTAAATAATAACAAAAATAATACAATATCAAAAGTAATTATATAAATAAGAAATATTCCATCATTGTAAATTCACACAACACAAATTTTAAGATATCACACTATTTTGCTGTTTCTTGTCTTAAAGGCTTACAAGAATAGAGTGAAATTAAGTGTTTTTTCTTCACTGAGTGTATCATACATATGATTTATTAGAAAGCACTCCACTGTTAATTGGTATTGCGCACACTGTTTTCCATGTGTTTTTGGGAGAGGTAAACACCTTAGTGTGGTAGCAGTTGTATTATCAATATATAAATTATGTAAATTATAAATTTTATACTGCTCATTTATATATTGCATTTAGCATTTTTATCCTTTTGATATTACCTGGGAGTGAGGAAAAAACATTGACTTGGCTGGGCTAGAGAATGAGAACCAATTCACGTCTCTGATATCAAATACGTATCAGCAGTAGTGATGTCGCGAACCCGAAACGCCATTGACTTCAATGGGCAGGCGAATTTTAAAACACACAGGGACTCTTTCTGGCCACAATAGTGATGGAAAAGTTGTTTCAAGGGGACTAACACCTGGACTGTGGCATGCCGGAGGGGGATCCATGGCAAAACTCCCATGGAAAATTACACAGTTGATACAGAGTCTGGTTTTAATCCATAAAGGGCAGAAATCACCTAACATTCCTAAATCACAATCAATATGGATTGACACCTGACATATGACATATTGACACCTTGACATATGGATTGACACCTGTCCTCAGAGCCCCTGATGCACACGGACACAGAGCAGAATAGAGACTGGTCCCCCTACATAGGGTCACTTGGCAGATATGGATTGACACCTGTCCTAAGGATCCCTGATACACACTGACACAGAGCAGAATAGGGACTGTTCCCCCTACATCGGGTCACTTGGCAGATATGGATTGACACCTGTCCTAAGGATCCCTGATACACACTGACACAGAGCAGAATAGGGAATGTTACCCCAACATCGGGTCACTTGCAGATATGGATTGACACCTTGTTACAACCATTTGTAACGGGCCCTTAAATGGCAAATTGCCCTGTTTCCTGGTTGTGGAGAAGCCTATTTGCCAGCCTCCTAACAGGGGTTGATGTTCCAGGAGGATGCTTCAAAATGACAAACACTTTAGGGTAAACTAGAAAATGTCAGAATTCAGTCAACTGACATTTAATGTGGATAAGTGCAAGATAAATGCATCTTGGACGTAGTAAAAACCCAAGGCAGAGCAGTACAGAATATCTAAGCAGAGTTCTAACCCTCAACATATGAGGAAAGGGATTGTGGGTGATTATTTCGATGACTTAAAGGTAGGCAGACAATGTAATAGAGCAGCAGGAAATGCTAACAGAATGCTTGGTTGTATAGGGAGAGGTATTAGCAGTAGAAAGAGGGAAGTGCTCATGACATTGTACAGAACACTGGTGAGACCTCACTTGGAGTATTGTACACAGTACTGGAGACCGTATCTTCAGAAGGATATTGATACCCTAGAGAGGGTTCAGAGAAGGGCTACTAAACTGGTTCATGGATTGCGGGATAAAACTTACCAGGAAAGGTTAAAGGATCTTAACATGTATAGCTTGGAGGAAAGACGAGACAGGGGGGATATGATAGAAACATTTAAATATACAAAGGGAATCAACACAGTAAAGGAGGAGACTATATTTAAAAGAAGAAAAACTACCACAACAAGAGGACATAGTCTTAAATTAGAGGACAAAGGTTTAAAAATAATATCAGGAAGTATTACTTTACTGAGAGGGTAGTGGATGCATGGAATAGCCTTCCAGCTGAAGTGGTAGAGGTTAACACAGTAAAGGAGTTTAGCATGCGTGGGATAGGCATAGGGCTATCCTAACTATAAGATAAGGCTAGGGACTAATGAGTATTTAGAAAATTGGCAGACTAGATACGGACTGGTTCTTTATCTGTCATTACATTCCCATGTTTCCCTATGTTCTCGGCAAGTTTCCCCGCGATGACCAAGTGGCCCTGGGAGATTGTGAAAATGTATGCACTTTTATTTGGTGTGTATGGCCCTTTAAGACTGTCGGTGGGCATATTGGGGCTTATGGACTCTTTATGTGACTGGTGCTGGCCCTTTTAAACACCTTTTTTGGGACATCAGGAAGATTGGGACACTGCCCCTTTAAGGCCGTGTCCCCAGACTTGTTGGGGACACGGCCCCTTTAAGACGGTGTCCCCTGTGTCCCCAGACCTGGTGCAAACCCCTTGTGCCTGCCTTGCTATTTCCCACTTGGTTCAGTAAATGGGGCTTACTGAACCAAGTACCACACAGGCAGACCACCCAGAAGTGGGAGTGTGCAGGCAATTTACCTCCCAGAAGCTGCGGTTAACCGCAGCTTAATTGACAATGCTGGGAGGTCTTTGTTCGTTTGCCGAACACGTGGCGGCGGCCATCTTTGATCATTCGACGAAGTCAGCGGTATGTGTAGCCAAATTCATGGAACTAAAATCGGCTACACATTTCCGCTAACACCGCTGAGCTCTACCTTCTCCCCTACTGGTTTTACAGCTGCAGAGACTAAGTCCCATTCGGCGATGGGACTTAGTCTTTTTTTCAGCCGTTTTTTTCAGCCTTATTTCAGCTGCATAGACTAAGTCCCATTCGGCGATGGGACTTAGTCGTTTTTTCAGCCGCTTTTTTCAGCCTTATTTCAGTTGCAGAGACTAAGTCCCATTCACATGGGACTTAGCCGCTTTTCAGCCTGAAATAGACCGACCTCACAGCCCAAATCTATGGAACCAATTTTGGGCAGGAAATGTGCTTCTGCGGCCTGGTCATAAAGGGACCTCCAGCTAACTCTTTAACCCCTGGATGGATTTGGCTGATTTTTGGTTATGTTTATGTTTTAAGTGTGCTGATTCCAAATATGTAATTATGAAGATGGGATGTGTAGTTTTAAAGTTACAGGGTATGGCTAAAACTGTATTTTTACTGCCTGTGTTTAATTATGTTAATCTCTTCCCAAACGTCATTTCGCTCAAAGTGGAGAGAATGTTAAAAAAATATATTTTTGTTCGGAGTGTGAGAAATGCTTTTCAGCCGCTTCTAATCTTAAGCATCATTTGAGGAGCCATACAGGAGAGAAACCTATTTGTGGTGTGTTTAGTATTGTTCTGATCAGTTTAATACCTTCCGCGTCTCCTATCAGTGGACGTGTATATGGCAGCCATTTTAGGAACCGTACACCTGGGACCCGAGCAAGGTCACCTCGCTCAACAGGCTTGCAGCGTATCCTCCAGGAAGAAGAGCCTGAACCCTTACCGGCTGCACGTGTCTTACCTGTACATGGAAAGCTGCTGTGGTTCCTTGATGAGCCAGCTGCCCTGAGTTAACATGTCCCGTGGAGAAGCACTCTGTCCTGTAAAGCCTCACCAAAAAAAAAAAGGAGTGGTGTGTTTAGTATTGTTCTGATCAGTTTAATACCTTCCGCGTCTCCTATCAGTGGTCGTGTACACGGCA